>JARHVA010001308.1:2962500-3550000 GCA_037957365.1 Torreya grandis
TGACATCCTTTATAAGGTGACTACCAAGGTCAAGGATAAATCACCAATTTTAGGCCTTACAATATCTATAATCCAAATGTTTCTATCTCTTAAAATGTTATTGTTCCAACTCAAAATAATCTATTCCAAGATTAGTCATGGTGCCTTATGATCAACTCCAAAATCAAATTATGTACTCTAATGGTAGGTCTAATAAAAATCAAATGGTGCAAGGTGTTAAATATTCTCAAGGTGTTTAATCTTCTTAAGCTCCATAATTTAAAATTCAACCACAAGGAGAAGCTAATAAAGGGAAAGTGCAACTTGATTCTCAATCTTTTAATTGGTAAGAAGACTATTATGAAATGGATCAGTTTGGAGGCATAAATGACATTGATACTCCTATGGAATCCAACATAAGGGATAATAAAAGATTAATATAAGGTAATAAATAAGTAAAGTACCCATCCTACCTTCTCAAGTGTCTCACTGGAAAATTAGGCCTCATGCAATCCCTAATGTGAAATAAATATAAAAAAGTAGAATTTGAGAGATATTCCTCTACCTTAATCTTCACAAGATCATGATAGTGTTGTTTTTATTAAAGTAAAACCAAAGGTTGGTAGTTATTATATCAACATTTTTAACCAAATGAAGAAGGCACATGTAAATATATCTATAGACACCTAAAAGCCATCATCTTATTTTTTGTATGCAGGCTATTTCTCATTATTTGAGAATACATCACTATAACTTATATCTTACAACATCTTTCCAAATAGGGGAAAACTATATACACCTAAAACTGGCCACTAATGACCTCCAACCAGGATTTCAACTAATTTTTACCAAAGTACACAATTTGGCCTAAAACACTAAAATGCATTAAATGAGTTTAAATTGATATATTCAAGTGCTAATTTTTTCTAGGGTATCATTAAATGGGGTAATTCAATTTATGGGCTAGCTAACTTTTATAAGATCCTTTCTAGTAAAAATGTCAAGTTTACACCTAGGTGCTCTAGATTGCTCTTTTCTATCAAATTTCTTGTACAAGACATGTGCCTTTGTTATTTTTCATTGACAACCTCCTAAATGGGATAATGGCTCCAATACATCTAACATCAACTTCTAATTCCAATCTAGTCAAATTTGGAGCCAATAATAGAACATTTTAACTAATTTGATTAATTTATGCACCAAAGAGCCAAGATTTGCACCAAAATGCTTAATAATTCTTAAGGTTAATTAAACTAAATCAAGGTATTAATTTAATTTTCCATGGAAATTTTTGAATACTTGTTTTTAAAAATGAATATTGAATATCTGCATCATCAAAGTGACATTATTTTTTGGGAAGACATCCCTAGGCCATAAATTCCACAAATATCAAGATTCATGCCTACATGCCTCATTAAAACCCTCCATGCCTAGTTAATGCCTCTCTATCCAAAATATTGATGAGACTATTTATGAATTTTAATTTCATAATTGAATTAATCCATATTCACACATCTCCATCTTGAGATGGATGGTTCAGGTTGATTCTAGCCATTTTCAAAAATCTATAAATATGAGACCTTGCCTATTGAATTTCAAGCTCTCATATGATAAAGTTATAATGCTAAATTTATTACAAATCTTCATGAAAATTAGTTTTATAATTCTAAAGTATTGATCCAAGACAAACCAAGTAAAAGCCAAACATGGTGCCAAGGAGAGATGGAGGTAGCCACACTCCATTGATGTAGACTTCATGAAAAAAAAACTGAGAAAGCCAATATAAAAAGAATTTTAGAGCATCCAAGGAAGGTAAAGGAAGGTATTTATTTCATTTTTTAGTTGTGTTTCCATTTTTATGTTTATTATTAAGATCCTCCATTGAGATAGGCTTAAGGTGTTAGCTATTAGTGTGTTATTTTGATTTTAATTTCATATACTAACACAATACTAATCTCCCCTAATTGTAATATTATGTTCACATAATGGCATGCCCAATGGGAAAAAATGCATCCCATGTATGAAGGATAGCATGAGGTAACTTTAAAATTTCAATTTGGTTGCTTAAAACTCTTTCTAAGTGATTTTCTAACTTTATTTGGCTGGATTTTCACCTACATAGGTTTACACAAAGAACTGTCAATGGCTAAAAAAATCAACAATTGAGTAAACCATCGATGGTCATATAACCATCGCAAGCTCGGTAAACAATCTCTGGTTTACTGTGTTTTTCTTAAAAACACAAACCTGAGAGCTAATAGGCCATTTTAAAATTCTTGGTTTGGGGTCATACAGACTCTATTTTCTTTTTAAACCATGTGTTTTCTCCTAATTTTTTAGAAGTTGATATTAGTTTAGCTTCAAGTTACACAAAATTTTCAATTTTTTTTGAAAATCTCTTGAAATTTTTCTAGTCTAACACATTTTCTTTTGGGGTGATGCCGTAAGGGTAAACAAGTAACCGATGGACTTCAAATTTGTTAAAACATGCTATTAAGACATATTTTACATGAATTAGGAACCTTGTTTTGGTTCTTAATGAAAATTTTAGATGCTTAAGTGAATGCTTTTGATAATTAGTATTTCAAATTTATAATTTAATACTAAGGGGTCAAAATAACACCATCTAATATTTCTTTTGGGGCTTAAAATTAAACACACTTGTCAATTTTTGTTTTTAATAGTTGTTTAATTAGAACTTGATTTGGCAAAAAAAATGTCGTTATATGTATGCTCTTCTATCTAATCCCCTTTAAAGAACTTTTAGAATAAAAAGTGACATCTTTATTGCAAAGATCTTAGTCCAAGTCATAAAAAGAATGTTGCTTAAATCCCTCCCCAAAAACTCATGATAATATTGGGTGATCTTGACGCAACCATTAAGTATTTCTATTATGTCTTTTGTTTTATTACATCTTGGCTTGTGAGGGGGACTTCATTACCTCCCACAAATTCTATAGGGAAGATTTGACTTGTTGTTTCATATCCTATCATTGACTTTAACCAATCCCACTAGGATCAAAGGTTTGAGAAGTTAAACCACCTTCTCATGTTGGAGTTGCACATGGGATGTATCTACACTTTAGACATTACACGACACTGAATAAGCGATAGATGTAGTGGTTAAAAAAATGACAAGGCCTTTTTGTAACAAACCAAGTACTATAGACACCCAATTTTAATGTATTTATTTTGCATCATGATGTGAAAGTCATTGTGTAATTTATCCCTCTAGAATGATTGTAAACTAATTAGTTTTAGTCAACCCCACTTTGCCATACCCTTGATAGGAATTTGGATGATTTACTTGTATTTTTTCATTTTTTTGCTTAGTGTTTTGAGACTCAAACTTATTTGTTTGTTTATAAACCATGTCAAAACTAATTTTTTTATGTCACTCTTTTGTCTAAAGAGGCATTATATTGGTTTTTTTACACCACATTTGTGCCTTTAAATTTTTAATAAACATATTTGTGTGTGTGTCATTTGAGTTGAGGAGGGTAACATTATGCTGCCCAAAACATGTCAACCCATTTTGCCTTTGAGTCTTTGAAACATAGCATTGATCACATTGTTAGGCTGCTCAATTTATTTCAAGACTTGTTTACCATTGTATCAAAAAATATTTTTTTCAAACCATGTCAAGTATACCATTTGGACCTTGTTTATGCACCATCATGTTGTCCAATATTGTCTAGCTTGTTTTGTGAAAATAGAGTTTTCAATATTGAGTTTTTAATTAACCCTGTCAAAGTTTGGATTCAAACATTGATTGATTTCTATTTAGGCCTCAATTCATGGGGTTGATTCATAGATCTTTCTCTTTTCTATTACACAACTTTAGTTAATTGATTACCCAAATTTGAAAACTATTGATAGTTTATTTTTTTAATGCCTATCCCCATCATTATTTGTGCTTTTGTTTGGGAGAGCATAGCCTTTCTTCAAGATCCTTTTTCCTTATTCCTTATACCAAATAATCATGTTTATGTTTGATTTTGTTTGTCAGGTCTATGTCAAAGTTGTTTCCAAACTTGTTAGATTAAATCAAATCACATCATCCATTGTTTCAAGCCTAGCTTTTGATTTTGTTTGACTAAAAGTCCTAGTACATGCCTTGTTTAAGCCTAGATTTTGACTGTGCATTTAGAAAAAAGACATAAAAAATCTTTTCTCTTTCCTAGTTTAGACCTTATTTGGAACACTTTGACCTAGACTTTTGACATGTTAGTTTTTATTTAGACTCTTGACCTTTTTTTAATATGAAATTTTATGTTAGACATTTTAAATTAGACTATTTAATGCCAAATACTAGCACAAACAATTTTAAAGATACAACTCCTTGATCAAATCATTGTTTAGAGTTACAATTCTACCCTTTTGACCAAGTTAGACCAATTTTGAACCATTTTTCATTTAGACATAATTTTTTAGAGTTTGTAAGACTCTAAGCCTTTTTATTTATTAGATATTTCATCATCTATATAGATATGTCTAGTTACACCTATGGTGGAGTCACATATAATCCAACTTATGATAGAATGGATGCACACGATGACTTCTATGGATTTAGTCAAGACCCTAATGATAATAATATGTTTTGTGAGAAATATTTATATCCACCTCATAATAATCATTCATGGGAGAAAAGTCATGAACTAGCTTATGATCCAACTCAATACCTTGATTGGTATGAATAGTTTTGTGAGGATGAATTTGTTGAAGACCCAATTATAGATCACATTATTTGACATATAGATCCATACCCTCTTTAAAATAATCAATACACAGAACATAGTCAAGAACTAGTTTATGATATAACTCAAGATTGGGATGATATGGTTTATCAGGAGGACTTGGATGCTTTGGCTTTTGCAAGAAATCAAGTTCCATAAAATCCTTTTTTATCTAATCATTAGTTACCCCTAACCCTCATTTGGATAATATGATCTATCAAGCTCCACAATATCCAAGGAAAACCATTACCATTTTAAGACCTCATCCTTTGACTTATGTGAGCAACCAAGTTCCACAACACCCTAGACTTATCCTTCTAAGACCTTGTCCTTTGGCCTATACAATAAATCAACCTCCAAAATTCCCCTTCATCATGTCAAGACCTCATCCTTTAGATTTTACGATCAATTAAGCTCTATACCACTCTGTTGTTACCATTTCAAGACTTCATCCTTTGGCTTGTGTGAGCAATCAAGCTCTATATTAACTTGTTGTTACCATTTTAATACTTTGTCTTTTAGCTTGTGTGATAAATCAAGCTCCATAATGACCTAACATTATCTAATATAAGACCACTATTAATCTATAACTAATCCCATCCAAACCTTAATTGATCCAATCATTTGAAGACCAAGCTATGTTTAAAATTGGTATTTTCTAACTCATTAGAAACTAAGGCCAAGCAAACCAACCAATTTGAGATGATTTTGTTGAACCAACTATTTATGATAATTCAATCTATGATGAATCACCTTTCAATTCTATACTAGTTGTCAAGGAGTTTCACTTTGATGAGCTAGTATTTGTTAAATCACTTCTTAATGATTATAACCACCTTTGGGAAAATCATCACCTCAACCATATGCCTATTTTTCAAGAGCCTCATATTAATAGTACAATCTTTGAGGAGTTATCTCTTGACGTTTTTCCCATTATTGAGTAGTCTCACTTTGACAAGCCAGTCTTTATGGAGCCTATTATACCATCATAATTTGTTACTTATCCAATACCAAACAATCAAAAAGATATCATTATAATAGAGTACCTATTATATGAAGAATAAAAATTAGATTTAGGTTATATTATTGAATTGATGTTAGGTTTAGCATCATAATAAAAATCAACATTAGTCTCAACATTAGATTCAGAGTCCATTGAGTCAGAATTAGATTCAGAAACATAATACATTCATGATTGTTACAATATTGGTTACACATGATTCATAGATCAATTTAAATGAATTTGTGATCCTTTTTTGGTTTTTTAGGATTAGTAATTTAGAATCAACACATTTTATCCTAGTATCTTCTAAGAGGATTATATAACCTCTTCCCATTCCATTACCATTCCACATGCCATTACCATTAAACAATCTAGCCATTTCATTGACATTCCATCTACCACAAGTGTCTATTGGGACCAAAAAAATAAAACTTTATTATAATACATCCATGGTGACATAGTAGTTGAAGAAGAGCAAGGATGACAAGACAAAATTCATGAAGAAGAAGAACACTCTCTTAGTGAAACATTTTCAAAGGTACTAGGGGACAAGCAAAGTTCAAACTCAGCATCTTCTAGTGAAACTTTTTTGGAAGCACTAGAAGATAATCAAAGTCAAAATTCAATGTTCCTTAGTGAAACCTTCTCAAAGGAATTATGGAAAAATCAATAAAACTTCATTGGTGAAAACTTCATCGAGGCACTGATAGATAAGCACAAAATTCTTTCACTACTTGATGAAGATAATATCAAAGATCAAATCAAAATAACTTCCAATCTACAACCTAATCAAATGGTATCTACTCTCAAGATTAATATATATATATATATATATATATATATATATATATATATATATATATGGTGATCCTATCAAGAGAATATTTAGAGGTCTTCATCCCCACCATAACCAAAATTATGTCAAATCTAGAATTAACAACATTATGTATGATTGAACATCTTTCTCTTCATTTTTTTCCCAACCATTACCCATTCCATTATCATTTTCCATTCCATTTTAAAATAAAACCTACCATCCATTATTTGTCCTTTTTTACCATCCATATCCATAATTTCATTTATAGAGGCTACAAAGATACCTTATCTCGATGCTTCAAGGAATAAAAATCAATGACCAATGAAGATCACAAAAGCATTCTCAATATCCAAATATACAAGCAATTCTTAACATAGTGACTATTTTGATGAGGTGTGGGGTAGTAATTAACATGATTGATTATTATATTTATATCATTTTTTGATTAAGATGTGAATCTATACTTTAGTAAGAACAATAGAATCATATGCCAGTTGACCATACCTAGGCTAAACACACTAAAAACCAACAATTACCTAGGCCAAAAACATGTACCACACCATTTCAGTACCATATCTGTTTGCCATTATCACATATATTTTTTTCATTACCACATATTCTACCATTCACCCCATCACTTGGGGAAAACCCTACTACCATTTTATCTAATCTATCAAACCATCATTATCTTAGAGCAAGACAATGCCATATTACCATACCATTCCTATCTAGACCATAACCTATTTTTAGTCATCCTACCCAATCCTACTTTGATCTTGGTTCCTTTTGTTCTTCATACAAATTTTATGAGGGGATTCTAATCAAGTTTCAATAATAAATCAAATTCATGTTTCAATTATAGTCTATGAAAGTAGTGTGATAGTTGATCTAGCAAGATATCTTTTATTTTACATCTTATATCAAAGTTGGTTTATATGAGCTTGATTATAATTGCCTATGGGAAAATTAGTATTTCACTAGTCTTGGTACTAATTATAACCACCTATGGTCAAATTAGTATCATTGATATATGCCATTGTATCCTAGTTATAATCACCTATGGGTAAACTAGGGGTAACATTTGTTTATCATGCATTATTGCATCACCTTGTCATTGTTGTTTTCATTTGTATGGCCATTTCTCAGATTTGAGAAATTGTTGGGACCCAGTTGGTTTTTCCTCACCTTTTGTGTGGATATAATTACTATGACTTGAGGTCATTTTAGGACTATGTAGGTTATTCTCAATTCATGTTGAGGTCACCTCAGTCCTCCTAAGCCATGCTCTTGCCATTTTATGAGCAACTGAAGCCAAATGCTCTTGTAATTTTATGATTAGGTATCTTGTCATTCTATAACGAGTTGAGATATCTCAAAATTCCAAAAACATTCAAATATTTCAAATTCCAAAAACATTTGTCCTATCCAAGCCTAGTTAGTTATCCTCGATTCACCCTATTGGGGCATTGTCATTATTAGGATTCTTTTTATTGCTTTTTGTTTTTAGGATTTTTTTTTGTTTATTTCGATTTATTTGTCTATTTATCACTTAAGGCAATAGTATTTATTTGTTTGTTTACTTTCATATTTTTTTACTTTTAATACTATTGCCTTCACTTGGTCTATATGTATGTTTTATGTGATTCCTTACACACATTATTCTTGAATCTATCCATAGCCATACATCAACATTATCATCATGGTTTTTATCATTTTTTGATTATTTTTGAGTGTTTATTGGATTGGGAGTTAGTCCTTATGAATATTTTTGGATAGTCTTCATGGTTCTTACATGGTTCCTACCATCACATCCTATAATAAAAACTACCTTTAAGAAGGTCTATAGTCAATGGAGCTATAGAAGTTTCCCCTTAGCACCTTGGAAAATCCTCCCATCCCATCCTTGATCAAATCAACCAATTGACCATTATATTTGTATCAATAATAATAAGGATGATTATCTCTTCATTGGAAGGTATAAATGAATATTTTCTAACTATCAAATATTATTCTTCTATCCATTCCTTTCATCACTTTTTGCATTCTCGTATGCCTAGTTGTTTATGGCTTATTTAATCATTAGACCATCACATCTACATTTACACCCACTCATATTTAATATATATTCTAGACTATATCTTTGAGTTATGCTTGTTAATAATCCCTTCCTAGGCACCATAATATTTATCTAATCTAGGTCTTCTTAATGATTATAACTACTTATTGGCAAATCATTATTTTGACTTTTATTTTTGATTATAACTACCTTTGGGAAAATCATTATCCTTTATAAATAAATGCATGCAAGCATTTTATCATTTGGATTACTCTCAACCATGGTTTAATTCCACCTTTATTCTTTTTTTCTTTTTGAGGGACCATCCATCCACATATATGATGGCTACTCCATCGAGGGGGGCATCATCATAAGATTTTCAAACACCATTTCGAAATTTTTCTTTGCCCTCATCTTATTTTTTACATATAGGCCATTTCTAATTATTTGAGAAGACATTGCTATGCCTTATATCTTTTAACATCTTCCAAAATAGGGGAAACTTATAGACACCTAAAACTAGCCATCGATGACTTCCAACTAGATTTTTAACCAATTTCTACCAAAGTGCACACTTCAGACTAAAACACTAAAATGCATTAAATGAGTTTAAATTGGTATATTCAAGTGCCAGTTTTTGCTAGGGTATCATTAAATGGGGCAATACAATTTATGGGATAGTTAACTTTGATCAGATCATTTTGAGTCAAAATGCCAATTTTGTACCTAGGTGCTCTAGATTACTATTTTCTATCTAATTTATTACATAATACACTTGCATTTTGTTATTTTACATTTATAACATCCTAAATGGGATAAAAGTTCCAATGCATCTAATATCAACTTTAAATTCTAATCTAGTCAAATTTCAATCCAATAACAAGACATTTTGACCATTTTGATTAATTTATGCACCAAAGAGCCAAGATTTACACCAAATTACCTAATCATGATTAAGTCTAATTAAACCAAATCAAGGTCTTAAGTTAATTTTCCATGGGAATTTTTGAATACTTGTTTTTAGAAATGAATATTGAATATCTACATCATCAAAGTGACATCATTTCTTGGGAAGACATCCCTAGGCCATAAATTCCACAAATATCAAGATTCATGCTTTCCATGCCTAATTAAGACCCTCCATGCCTAGTTAATGACCCTCTATCCCAAAAATTGATGAGCCTATTTATGAATTTTAATTACATAATTAAATTAATCCTTAGCCACATATCTCCATCTTGAAATAGATGGTTTAGGTTTATTTTAGCCATTTACAAAAATCTATAAATAAGAGACCTTGCCTATTTAATTTCAAGCTCTCATATGCAAAAGTTATAATGTTGAATTGATTCCAAAGATTCATGAAAATTAGTGTTATAATTCTAAAATATTGACCCAAGCCAAACCAATCAAAAGCCAAACATGGTGCTAAGGAGAGATGGAGGTAGCCATACTCCATTGATGTAGACTTCATGAGCACAAACTAAGAAAGCCACTATAACAAGCATTTTGGAGCATTTAAGAAAGGTTAAGGAAGGTCTTTCTTTCATGTTTTAGTTCTATTTCCATTTGTATGTTTCTTATTAAGCTCCCTCATTAAGATAGGCTTAAGGTGTTAGCTATTAGTGTGTTATATTGATTTTGATTTAATATACTAACACAATACTAATCTCCAATTATTGCAGTCCTATGTTCACAATATCAAGGTGGGAGACATTGGCCATTCTTAGAAAAGAATATCTACTTCAAGAAGAACTATCTAATCTCAAATTTGAAACTAAATAAATAATGAAAGAGAGAATAGTGTTCATGAATTAAAATAAACTTAAAGGAGGGAAACAAATCAAAAGTGATAAGCCTTCTCCTTTATAGATTTATCTCATTATATTTGAGTATTTGGTTCATAATTATATGATTAATAGTGGTGTTAATACCTATGTAATGCCTAAACAAGTGGCTGAAAAGATAAGTCTAAAATATGAGCCAATCACCAAAGGAGTTTTATAATTGGATTTGATAACCACTAAGACTGTAAGTATTGTTAAAGGTATAAACTAAACTCTAAATTATTTCACTAATTTTTAAATTTCTCAAGATTTTTTTATAATAAACCTACCACCCTACTTTGCCCTATATCTATCTAGGGAGTTCGCAACTAAGATTGGGGGATATCTATCATCAGTTTGATCATACATGGTTTTTAGGACTCGGTATAGCACCAAAGTAAATATATAATCACAATAAATTGGTAATATTAATATAAAACCTTATGTTTTAGATTAAGGTAAAAGCATGTTTTGAAGGGGCCCCAAAACCCTTTAATAGAAAAAGAAAGATTAAACATTAATGCCCACTAGGAAAAACATACCTAAAACATACTACAGAATAGCATCTAGAACAAGTTTTTCAGGGACCTAAAACCACCAATATAAATGAATAAAAGCACCCAAGTTTTACTAATACATGAAACCTAAACAAAACTAGGCTTAACAACCTAAAAACTAGGTTTTACAAGGACCTAAAACCTCATAAATAGAGACACCTTCAACCATCTCCAAAATGAACAGAGCGGGTTCCCAGGTTTGAACCAGCAACCCCAAGACCACAAAGTTGAAGGACTTGCTCACAGACGATGGCTATTGAAATATTTCTTTGCAAACCTGCCGAACGATTCCCATGATGTCAAGCACGCCGTTCACTCTAAGCACATCCATGATGAAGGTAGATCCGCCACACCCATCTTTTTTTCCTTAAGCAAGGCTCCTCCACAGCTTAGGTTTTCTCCATTTTTTCCTTTAACAGGGCGCTGTGACTCACACACTAACCACAGAGGAAATAAAGTTTCCCCCATCCAAACACTATTTACTTTTCAACCTAGATCAAGATGGCCATCCACCTCAAGCTAGAAATCCAACCTAGGTTCCATCCGATATAGAGATTCGAAGAAAAATAAAGTAACACCTTATGTTACTAAGGTTTTCAATGTTAATTACACTATCCTTGATGAAATCGATCACCATGTTGATCAAGAACCAATTATTTCCCTTCAATAAGTACCTAATCTCTTTCTTGATGAGTGGGGAGATGAACATCATGAACATGATCCATATAAATTCATGTAAGTAGTCCTAGGAGTGTATTACTTACATGAGGAAGGTTATTTCACTCCATAGTTGGTCAATCCTAGTGAGCCCATGGATGGTTGTCATGTCCCCTTTTTAGTTGACATGTTCTGAGTTCATGGTTAGCCTATTTATGTGACCCTCGTAGGCTAATAGGATGGTTAGAGGGTCTTGATGGAGATTGGCGTGGCTTCGTTTAGCAGAGTTTTTCTAGTTGGCTTTCATTTGGGCTCGATTGGACATGTATTGAGGGAGATATTAATATTTGATTGATTTAATCAAATATTAATTATTTGGTCTAATTTTAAATTAGAAACCCTAATTCTAATTTAAGAAAACCCTAATTAGGGAAAGCATATCTTTTGAGGTTATAAGGGTTCTCATGGAGGCCATTATTGATTATGCATATGATTATTGATTTTGATTTTTGAAGAATTCTTCTGTGAAGACTGAGCCAAGGGTTCCAGGATTCCATTGCAGTGGAGAACGTCAACTCTTCATTGTGTGTGATTTAGAGGCTGTGAGATATCAACTGATTTATTGCCAAATTGAGAGATAGCTTCACACAAAAGTTATTACAGATTTTCCAGGTATTTATTTCTTTATGTTTTGATCCAATAAGTTATACAGATATAGATCATCTGTATTAGAATCATATATTCTTGAGATCAGGTTGTTCAACTATCAGGGGTTGAAAATAGATAGGTTGTGTTTAATTGGCGGTTGTACTAAGTCTGTACAGGTCTGTACAGATCCGCTCAGGCACCGACCTCGACAGACAGAGATCCCTAGTGACCGACATCGACCGACTAAAGACTAACGTCGGCAGAGAAGGACCTACAAAGACCGATGTCGGTAGTATATCAACCGACACTAGTGACTGTGTGTTCGACACAGCAGGCCGAGACGAGATAGAATTCAGGTTTCATTCCCAGATTTGCAAAAAGCCAGGGTTTTAAGATAGAATATTTCATATTATTTTTATTTATATGATAGAGACTCAATTGTAATTATCTGAATAAGTGAAATATATTTGATTGGCAGATAAGAAATTTACTATGATTCATTTACTTATTTGAAATTATCTTACAAAATCATATTCTTGGTTTAGAGCTTTATGTTAAGGGGATATTACAGTGGTATCAGAGCTAAATCCTGCCATCTTGAGGGTTTGATAGATCTTATGTAGCCACAAGAGTTGGGACCGTGCAGGTATAACACATGCAGTAGAGCCTTGCTTGATGGTACCCAGTTATTAGATTAGTAGTGGATTATCATGAGTGATAGACGTGAGGGTATCCCACCCAGGGGCCACAGGTATGATGCTGACCAGGACACCAGAGAATTTCACCGTGCTATGATGACAAACCAACAATAGATGAATCAGACACTACAAGCACTTATGACGATGATAAGGGGGATGAACGCACCTAATGGATAGAATGGGGACCAAAGAGATGACAGGAGTGCTATAGTTAATCAGAGACCACAACAGACTCACTCTAGAATAGCTGATAGACCTACACATCCTACATTTGTTTAAGAAGAACCAGAGGCACCAGCAGAGGAGGAGGCAGGGAATTCCCCATTTGCAGATGTTTACATGGCTATAAATGATGAGTGGGACTTATTACCTCCTCATATTCAAGAGAGGATGTCCTTTGATCATTTTGTCAATCTGAGGAGAGAGCACTACAGATTGGCTAGACAGGACAGGAGGCCTAGAGTTTAATTCAGTGAGCCGAAGAAGGCTACTGGTAAGCTTTCTTTGACTACTTTTGATGGCAGCAGCAAGATGACAGCTCAAGCTTGGGTTCATAAGCTTGACACCTTTTTGGCATTGAGACCAATGTCAGAGATAGAGGCCATCAAATATGCCACTTTGCACTTGGATGGAGTAGCACATGATTGGTGGTACCATGGTATGGTAACACTTCAGCATAACCAGGTGACAGAGTACCAGGACTTTGTGGATAGATTGGTTGAGTGGTTTGATAGGAAGGATCCCAAGGTTTACTTTCAAAATCTGGCACAGTTGAGACAAACCGGTAACTAGGAGTCCTTCATTGGGGAGTTTTAGAGATTGGCAGTCATGGTACCCAATATTTCCGAGCGTAGATTGGTAGTTCTCTTCATGGAGGGATTGACAAAGCCATTGAGAGGTTGGATCAAAGCCTTTGATCCTCCTTCATTACATGTAGCTATGAATAAGGCACGTAGTATGGAGATGGCAGCCCCATCCCATAAATTTAACTTCAAAGGTACTTCTTCATCTAGAGACCATAATTGCTCCAACATAGATACAGAGAGACCAGATTTTAACATAGATAAATCAGGTGTAAAGAATGACTCAAAGGCCAATCCAGCAGCACCAGCTTTGGATCATGAGGTGCTTAATGATCTACGTAGGAAGAAGCTTTGCTTCTACTGGAAAGGTCCATATGATATCCATCATGATTGCCCTTTGAGGCCTAAGGGCAAGGCAAATCATGTGATGTGGGCATATTATGAGGATTCTGATTCAGAGGATTTTGATCAGCAGAATAGTTCTGAGGGGGCAGAGGCAGAGGCTTTAGGGCCTAAGGTAGAGGCAGAGTTAGAGCTTCACATACAGGAGGCATGCCTATCCAACATTTAATTAGATGAGTCATTCAGACTTCATGGAGTTTTGGCAGGGCAGAAGGTTATCACCCTTCTTGATACAGGAGCCACACATAATTTCATAGATGCTAGATTTGTGGAGAAGCGTGGACTCACTACCAAGGATTTTGAGGGCATAAGAGTTAAGGTAGCCGATGGTCACACTCTTAGGTGTGAGCATATGATTAGAGACCTCCCATTGTGCTTGAACAACTATGAGTTCAAGGCTGATTATTATGTGGTAGACATGGGGGATATAGACTTAGTCTTGGGTATGAAGTGGCTTCATTCATTTGAGGAAGTTACTCTTCGTCTCAAGGACATAGAGGTCCTATTTGATGTTGATGGGAAGACACACATTCTTAAGGCAATATGGGGCAGCAGCTTCAGATATATGTTTTTTCATCGAATGGAGAGGCTCATATGACATGACATGATAGAGTGCGATGACGAGTGCACATTGGCACCAACACAAGAGAGATAGGTGGATGAGCTTGGTCTTGAGGTGAGTGCAGTTCAGGAGTTATCACATGTGGTAGGGACTTAGCTTGCTGTTACAGTCGGGTCACAGGTTGATATGACTCTTTCTAGCCTTCACAATCCAAATTTAGATATTATTCAGGTACAGAGTTTGTTTGAGTTGCTTGCTGATTTTCATTTATGGATTGGATGTTTGGGTGCTTATCTTAGTACTAGGGATGGACATGGCATGGAGTTTGCATTGATTGACAGCAGGGTAGATCATGACTACATTTGGGATCCAGGTGGATTGATGGGTGTATCATGCAGCGATTGCTTGAGGGCAAGCAATTTTGGGAGGGGTGGATTGTCATGTCCCCTTTTCAGTTGACATGTTTTGAGTTCATGGTTATCCTATTTGTGGGACCCTCATAGGCTAATAGGATGGTTAGAGGGTCTTGATGGAGATTGGCGTGGCTTCGTTTAGTAGAGTTTTTCTTGTTGGCTTTCATTTGGGCTCAATTGGACATGTATTGAGGGAGATATTAATATTTGATTGATTCAATCAAATATTAATTATTTGGTCTAATTTTAAATTAGAAACCATAATTCTAATTTAAGAAAACCCTAATTAGGGCAAGCATATCTTTTGAGGGTATAAGGGTTCTCATGGAGGCCATTATTGATTATGCATATGATTATTGATTTTGATTTCTGAAGAATTCTTCTGTGAAGACTAAGCCAAGGGTTCCAAGATTCCATTGCAGTGGAGAACATCAACTCTTCATTATGTGTGATTTAGAGGCTGTGAGATATTAGCTGATTTATTGCCAAATTGAGAGATAGCTTCACACAGAAGTTATTACAGATTTTCTAGGTATTTATTTCTTTATGTTTTGATCCAATAAGTTATACAGATATAGATCATCTGTATTAGAATCATATATTCTTGAGATCAGGTTGTTTAGCTATCAGGGGTTGAAAATAGATAGGTTGTGTTTAATTAGCGGTCGTACTAAGTCTGTACAGGTCTGTACAGATCCGCTCAGGCACCGACCTCGGCAGACAGAGATCCCCAGTGACCGACATCGGCCGACTGAAGACCGACGTCGGTAGAGAAGGAGCTACAGAGATCAACGCTGGCAGTATATCGACCGACGCCGGTGACTGTGTGTTCGACACAGCAGGCCGAGATGAGACAGAATTTAGGTTTCATTCCCAAATTTCCAAAAAGCTAGGGTTTTAAGATAGAATATTTCATATTATTTTTATTTGTATGACAGAGACTCAATTGTAATTATCTGAATAAGTGAAAGATATTTGATTGGCAGATAAGAAATTTACTATGATTCATTTACTTATTTGAAATTATCTTGCAAAATCATATTCTTGGTTTAGATCTTTGTGTTTCTATATTCCCTGTTTGAAGGGGATATTACAATGGTCCATGGCAATTGTCCTTCGATGGATATAAAAGTAAGATTGGTGTAGGATGTGGTGAAATGTTGGTGTCTCCCTCCAAAGAAGAGTATAATACTAATTTTACATTAAATTTATTTATAATTGTAATGCAACAGAGTATGAGTCACTTGTACATGACCTTCAAAGGGATAAGAAAATATGAGTGAAGTGCTTACAAGTATTTAGTGATAGTAAACTAGTTGTTCATCTTGTAAAGGTAAAATATGTAACAAATAAATCCTTGTTAAAGTATTACAAACATAGGGTGTGGGATCTCATGGAATATTTTAAGGCCTTTAACATATATTCCATTCTAAGATAAAAAAATAGGCATGCTAATAGGTTGGATACAATTGCAGCTCAATTTGATATCCCCAATGATGTCAATAACTCAATATGTAAACCACATGTCAACGTAGTAGTAAGACCTTAAATTATTAATAATGATATTAATTGTAAAGTATTTTATAGTGAAAAATAGATAATTTGATTTCTCTAAGAAGAGGCTAAGTTCCATTCAATAAATTAGTCCAAGTTACAACAACAATATGGTGATCAGATTGTGTAACTAAGGTCAAACAAACTTCCTTAAGGCCTAGAGACATTTGAAAGTATTTTCAATGAGGATGATCAAATAAATAAAGATAATATAAACATATCTTCCAATAAATATAATTACGATAGATTCACCATCTTCAAGGACAAACTTCTATCACTTGGAAAGGTATGTAACAAAGAAGAGAGACTTACATTTATTGAGTTATGAAAAGTATTTGATGATATATTTACTTAGGAGTATAATGATCTAAAAGGTTTTGATCCTAGCCTATTCCAACACATTATAGAGATATATGTATATGCCAAACTAGTAAGGTAAGGTCAAAGGCCTATCAACCCAAAATATATCCCCTAATGAGGAAAGAATTGGCTAATTTGATAGAGTCTAGCATCATCTTCCCCATCAAACACTAATCTTAGGTTGCCAATCTAGTCCTTGTAAGGAATAAGAATGGAGAGATAATATTGTGTGTGGATTTTAAGGACTTGAATATAATTTCATTGAAGGATAATTATCATTTGCCTTTCATGGAAAAAATATTGAATATGGTAATAGGTTCTAAACATTTCTCTCTCCTTGATGACTATTAAGGGTACAATCAGATTTTGTGCAAAAGGAAGACCATATAAGATAACCTTTACGATAAAATGGGGCACATATGAATATAAAAATATTAATTTTGGGTTGTCCAATGCTGTAACTACTTTCCAAAGAGCCATGGAAGTGGAATTTTCAAGTTTGATAAATGATACAGTGTTGATTTATCTTAATGATATCACCATTTTATACAAGGATGAAAATGATCATTTAACTCATATTAGGTAGATTTTTAAGATATTTAGATAGTTTAGGATCTCTATAAATCCTAAAAAGTGGGTATTTTTAGTCCATTAAGATAAACTCTTGGGTCACATTGTCTCCAAAAAATGTCTCTCCATAGATCCCAAAAGGGTAAGTGTTATCTTGGTCTTGTCATTGCTTAAGCACAATAAAGGGATGCAAAGTTTATTTGGGAAAATAAAATTCATTAGGATATTAATACCTAATTTTTTTAATCTTTTCAAACCTATAACATCCATATTAAATAAAAACTACACTTTCAATTGGACTAGAGAATGAAGAGATAGTTTTGGTGCCATCAAACAAACCATAACTCAAGATCCAACACTTGAAAACCATGATTTCAAGAAGGAATTCACCTTGTATGATTTAGGAAATGAATAATTAATCTCATCCATGTTTAAAAAATAAAATTTATAAGGTCTTGAAAATTCCATTGTTTTCTTCAACCAAGGGTTAGAAGAGTATGAGGTAAGGCACACTTTTGTAGAGAAGCAAGTGCTTGTTATTATAATAACCATTAAAAAATTCATGCATATGATCTTTAGAAATATATTTCATGTGATTGTGTATCATAAAATATCAAATTAATCATTTTTAATATGTATTTGAATCATAAAAAATCCATTTAGATCACCATGGTAATAGAATATGATGTGGATATCATGTTTACCAAGTTGATGAGAGGCAAGGGACTATGTGATCACTTAGAATAATAATTTAAATAAAAAATGAAGTTGTCCTAGCACTCAAATTTGGAACTAAAATATATATACCTCAATCTAACATAATTTTTACACAATAAATAGTCAAATTTATCCAAATAGGTGAGTGTCCACTAGGCCTAGACAAGGCTAGAATAAGACATTTCATATTACAATCCATCCCAGATGTTATTATAGATGGAATAATATTTAAAAATGAAATTAATGGAATTATCATAAGGTTTATAGAGGCTGATTATATTGAGAGAGTATTGGATTAATTCCATGATGGACCATTAGGTGGTCACTTTTCACTAGGAACTACAACAATAAAGGTAATGAGAGCTCGTTATTATTGGCCCAACTTGTTCAAGGATTCATATGAAAGTGTGATAAAGTGTAAAAAATTTGTCATACTCATATTAAAATAGAAAATTTAAGCCCTCCTTCTCCATCCCATTAAATTATACCAGCCTTTCATGTAGTGGGGTTTATATTTCATAGGTACAATTAGTCCTCTTTCAAGTGCTGATCATAAGTGGGTGTTGAATGTAATTGACTATTTTAATAGATGGATAGAGGTTGTAGCTCTCAATTAAGATAATGAAACTAATGTGATACACTTATATGAATGCATAATAACTATATTTGGGGTACCTTCTACACTTATCTCAGATATTGCAATGGATTTTTTTGGTACTAAGATAATTAAGTGGGATGTGAAACATAGAATCCATCTGGTTACATTTTCCAACTATTATCCTCAAGGGAATGGAATAAAAGAGTCCATAAACAAGAATATAATTAGATTTATCAAGAGGATTATGGAGGAAAATTAGAGAACATGGTATACAACATTGAAGATAACCTTATGGGATGATAAGATTACTTCTACAAGATCCATTTACAACTCTCCCTACATGTTTGTCTATGAAAACAAAGAAAAATTACCTATCTCCTTTGAGTTACCTACCCTAGAGATTAAACATCAAATTCATATGATGGAGATTGTTGCCATGGATATTAGACTATATTAGTTGATAGAATTAGAAAAAATAAGAGATCATGCCATGCATACTATGGAGTCTCACCAAGCTCAAACTAAGATCTTTTTTGACAAGTGAGATATCCAAAGAGCATTCCAAGAAGGTAACTATTATCCATTAGATTTTTCACCCATTTTTATTTATAGTATTATTAGTAGAATGAGTTGGAGTATGTGGGAAATCTAATGACACAATGGGATCACCTCCAAGTTGTGGAACCTTGGAAAATTGAGGTGAACCTCCAAAGAACACAACCTTCCTTTCATTGCGATTTGTGTAACTAGTATATGACTATTTAAAATCAAAATACTACATCATAGTGATCTTGTTACTAAATAGGGGTTTTAATTGTGAGGAAAAGAGTTTTAGAAAGAGTTTCTAAACTAGAAAATGGTGATTTCACCAAATAATATAGTGGAAATTAATGCTTGTTTTATTTAAATATAATTAAATATTTAATGTCGTGACTTGTATTTCAACCCCTTGAGGATATTCATATCTCTACTCATCTAAGTGGAATAATGGAAACATCTCTCTTGATATGGGTAACAATTTGGCGATATGAATATCTAGAAGGGCTAGTTCCCTTGATGCACTCTTTGAAGTACTTTCTTACCTATCAACTTTGGATGAAAAAGGTTAAGAAAAATAACTAGGAAAAACTAAAAGTTGATGCACCAATATTGTATTTCCTCCTATTGACTAAAATTATATTACTTATAGCCAAACAAAGCTTTCCTTACATAAAACTCATAACACAAGGAAAATTGTTACATCAATGTTTCATAAGCTAGGTTCAAAAAGGTATTTTAAAACTTAGGAGGGTAATAAATGACTCCTTTTGAGAAAATAGTCATGAACCACTTATAATAAAATTATACACTTGAAATATAACACTAACAAAGACCTATTTTTATTACTCTTCTACATACTTGGTGAACAATCAAGGATAACATGCTAGAAAAGATCATCTTCTATTAGAAAAGACCAAAAAAATTGCAACAACACTAAATTATAAAAAATGTAAGTAGGAAAATTCATTTTTTATATTTATTTAAGAGACATTAAAGTACAAAATTGGCTAGGTTTTCACCATCAACCAATGGAGGCTGTTGAAAGAGCCAAAAAGGTTAATATTTATAGCCTTTGGGAGAAGAACAAGACAAAGGAAGTCCAAAGGTCAATTGGGCACTTGTAAATATAATAAAATATGTTAAAAATAAATGAGAAATATGTGTGAAATGAAACATGCAATTTTAGGAGGCTAAAGTGTCCCAAAAGTCATGAAACTTATGAAAAGTGTCACAAAACTCCTTTTTTTGGCCCAAAAAATTGCCTTCATAATTTGGATCTGTTTGAACATCCTAAAAATAACTAGGGATAGGTCTAATTATTGGGATAAGAGGAAATTATTTCAAACATGACTCTATATTCATTTTTTGTACTCTTACTCATTTGGAAGATCTTAGAAGGAAGACAGCATTGCTTATAGTCTAAAAAACTCCTTTTTCAATCACCCCTCACACTTGGCCTTAAAATTGGATTAATTTTTCCATGAAAATATGTGGGATAGAGTGAATGAAAATTTTAAATACTCTCCATTTCATTATAATACCAAGGTACACCTTAAAAAGGCTCACACTTGAAGTTTTCACCCTTCTCACCATTGTGTTCACTATGCTAGTTTTGACTGGCTGAGATGAGAGCTATTTTTTTAACACTAAAAATATTTTTACAGGTATTAAATGGAAATAATTAGTTATAAAAAGTATATATATTTCCTCTAAACTTTATTTTATCTTTTATAACCTCCTAGAACCCACATATGGTCAAAAATACCTAATTTTACATCCTATATGTACAATTTTGTATATCTCAAAAGTATGTGAGGAATCTTAAGTGAGTCCTATAAGATTTCCAATGTCTCTAATGGTTAAAATATGTCATCTGGATAGATCTCCAATCTTGTTTTCTCCATTGGGTCTTGACTGAGGGTTTAGTAGGGTTTTAGGAAATTTTTAGTCTTAAGCATTGTTCATAAAGTCATGATGTTAAAATTTACAAAAAATGACATAAAACTTATGTTAAGGGACCATAATAACCCCTAAAAAATCCTTTGTTTCCCATGAAAACTCTTAGAGGATATATAAATAGTTGAAGTCACCGTATCGAGCTTGTTTTTGCCTTTCTTGCATGTTTGGACTCTCTTTAAGCTATAAGTAGCTTCCCTATAAATTTATTTGAATTTAAAAAAGATAATAAATGTATATTTACATCTCTTTAACATGTATCAATCATATTAATATACCATAAATATATATAAATGAGGTTGGACCCCAAATTAGCCTTAAGCTTGAACCTTACCTAATAGGCCTATCTACACCTTTGAGGATCTAGACCTTCCTATAAGGCTTATCACATTTTTTGGATGATATTCATTCTTACCTATATTTTTTTCAAACCAAAAAGTAACCCTACATCTTTCCATGTATTATTCCTCATCTCTTCTTCCTTTTCACCAATTAGGCCTAATTGAGACCATTGGGGTTTGACTACATATGGTTGTTCACCATTAATATCTAGTGTTTTCTCATCAAAATCGATCAAAATTAATGTTTTTTTTAAAACTAAATATAGATTAATACATCATCCTCAATCATCACATGATGTTTCCAAGGCACCCAACACCCATTTAGGTCACATTTTCCCCTTTTTTACCTCTGTGTAGGCCTTAAAGTGGACTACCACTAAGAAAAAGCATAGGATATGTGCCCTAAATTTTAAATAAAATAACTTAAATTATGGTGTTTATTTTTTCATGAGGACCCAATTCACAAAAAAATTGGTCACAATGACCTCTCCAACATCTTTAAACATCTAAAACCATAAGGCAAACTTTTATAATATTGACTATGTGTAGGCTTGAAATGGTCTTAAGACAAAAGTGTCTTTTCTATGGGTTATTTTTTACTAAAATATATTTAAAACACCTATAATATCTATATAAACATGTTTCCATGAATTATACTACCCATCTGATACTAGAAGTGGTACCGACCCCCCACTTGGGCTTTAGGCCTAATAGGCCTGTCTACATCCTTGAAGCTCTAGGTCATTAAAGAATGTTTCAATCAAATTTGAATGGTTTATAATTTTTTTATATATGAGAGATAACTTTTTTTCACCTCTTTTAAAATTTTAAACAACTCCTAACCTACCCTTTTACCTTTAATCTCCAAAACTACAGGTTCATACCCTTAACAAGTGCCCTCTGTCTAAGATAAAATAGAGGGAAATTACCCTATTTACATAGAAAAAATAGATGTATTATGGGTTTATCCAAGTGATTTATATGATATTTACATAGTTTCAGATCCTAATCATATGGATAGTTCCTTCAAACTCACTAAAATCTCCAAAGTAGATTGTAAAAAGTTGATTGTGTGTAAGGGCCTAGGTAGGGCCTATATGTGCATTGTTAGAGCCTTTTTATACATTTTTAATAATGTTTGAAGGTATAATGAGACTATTAAAACTATAATTAAGGTATTTATAGATCAATTATCACTCCAACTTACGCATGCTCTTTACAATCTTGCCTAGGTGATTGAGTTTCATGTTTGATTGTGACTACTCCTTAAAACTCTACCTATATGTGTGTGTTTTAGATCATTTGGAATTGTTAATTATATGGAAAGACTCTCCATTTATCCATGAGAACAATTTTATAACTTATTATACACTATATTTAGTTTTTAGGCGCTTTGGGTTCATAACTGGGTTTCTTTTGGCCATGATTAAGACACCCTTATATTGATTCCTGAAGGTGTATATGGCTCCAACTGAACTTGGTTATGATGTTTTAGAGACTCCATTGAACACCCTTTGGTCAAAAAATACATGTTTTAAATTTCAATTATATTTACAGTCTTAAAACACCACTTGGGAATCAAAGTTGAATCATTATCTTATACAGTGCTATAGGTTTCCTTTTTTACTATAGATGGATACATGTAGGCACTAATAAGCTTGAAAAGGTATGAATAAAACTTATAGTTATGGTATCCATGACATTTTTAATATAATTTAACTATTTCATCCATCTTAGTCATGATTATTTATCCTATTTTCTTCTTAAGATGTCAAAAAACCATTTACAACTTTAGACATATAGACATTAGTGTAATGTTTTAGTGTTTTTAGAGGCATATTTGAGATTCCCAACTCTTAAATTTTCTTCACTTTCTGACTCTCATTTTTTTAAGGTCTTATCCATGATAGGTACTACAATATTACCCTATCTATATGCCTTAAATCCATTTACCACCATGTTTTAAGATGTCCACAAAAATCCCCTAACCTCTATTTTGAATTTTTGGGGAAACTTTCCTAGAACTCAATCTTTTGTCTCTTCACTATGATTACACACGTTTTTGTCTCTTTGATACTTGAATTTTTTTAAATAAATTCATCACCTATTAGGACTTTAAAATTTATTTACCATGTTTCAAATCTCCTACTCAAAAACATTCACAACCCTAGGGTAACACCTATAGGTGGTCATCAACATTCTCTGGCAACAAGGGGAAATGTGACAAATGTACGCGCTTTAAACCTTTCATGAATTGTGAGCCATCCTCAACAATCCAAATGTATTATTCATGTTTCAAATTCTTTAAAACTCTTCTCCAAGATCTTCAACCTAGTATGATGTTAGCAAAGGCTCGTGTAGGTGATCATTGGTTGTATATATGGGTAGTGAGTGTGGAATAGAACAACAAAGGTAGATAAAAGGCCTCATGGACACTAAAAATCATTTTAAACCTTAAAAATGCATGATTTATACCAAATAAATCTTGAAAAAAGTCCCAAAACATCTTTTTCAACATAAAAATCACCTACATATATATGGAATAAAGTAAGCAAAGTCATCTCATGACTGTTTTGCATGGTGAATGAGCATGTGATCAAACTTGAACTTTCCCAAACATCTCAATGAAATATTTTAAAATCCTAATGGCTTGTACAACTGATACACCATGATTACAACTCCATGAATAATATGGACAAGCTCATACATTTGATTGTAAGTGAATTTAAGCATGGAGTTGATTATGAGATATGGCAAGGCTATAATCTACCCAAAATATGATATGGTAAAACAAAAACATGGAAGGAGGTGGTCATATGAACCTACAACATGTGTAACATCATTTAACATCTACATGAGACCTCTAAAATAAAACAAAACTCTATAAAAAATAACTTTGACTAAGACTACACATGGTGGCACCTTCCTACAACATGGACTAAATTGCTCATCAAAACATTATGAAACATGAAAATAAGAATGGAGACCATTTAATAAGTTATATAACATCCTCTATAGTTGACATCACCAATTGGTTCATAGAGATTCAACCAAATGGAGTAAAACCCACAGGGTGCATGAAATAGCTAGCAAAAAAGTATAATCAACTTCATGAGGATGGTTCATAGAGCACAGTTGATAAATAATTACACTCTTGATATGGAAATGAATATCACTAAGTTTAATATCACCTCTAAAAATAATTTTTCCTAAAACCTCCTAAGCTATCTTTACTAAGGACAAACTTGTAACTTACTTCTATATGTTTAAGAAGATAAGAAAAGAGTAGAATAGTTTTGGATTTAAAATGGCACTTACATAGCAAAAAAATGGTGATATGAGTGTTAAGAAGGTTAGGATGCCTTCCATGATCTTTTCCCATTCGACACTCTTCTATGCTCCACTTTTTAGTTGGTTTCTCAAATTTTAGTTAAACAACCTACAAGATTATGATGTAACTGACATACCTGACATGTAAACTGACTTATTGGATTCTTATATGGAAAAAAAGTCATGTAACCACCTTAATAACTATGCCACTTACATTAATGACCCTTAAAATTGCACTAAAAGACTCAAAATGATAAATAAAACAATTAGACCATGACTAAGGATAAAAATGCATTAGATAACCTCAAATGAACTATAATATATTCTATGAAAAATATTTAGAACCCTAACCATTTAAACAATAAAGTTTTTACCTATAGGGGTCCAACTTTGATGTAAAGTCAAATTTTATCAACAAAATGGTGATTCATAAGGGTAGTATGCCTCTATACTAAATACTAGTAGCCTTATCAATCCATGGGCTAGGGAGTTGATGAACTCTTAAAAAAACTAGCAAGGAATTTCCTAAAACACACAAAAAATAACCACAACATACCAAGCAAACACAAATAAAAAAAAGACACCAACTAGACTCACACATGTGCATAAGCACATTGGGAAAATAAAGAAAATAACTATGTACATGGAGAGAGGATAACCTTAGTAGAAATGTTTGAGATATATCCCATTGACTAGGATATGAATCTCCTCTCCATCCAACTTTGAGAGTTGGAACACATTGTGTTGATTGTATTGGGTGATAACATAAGGTCCACTCCATAAAGCATCAAACTTTGTGTGTTTTCCAAGCTTAGCCCTATCTTCATCCCACTTTATAATAATGTCTCCTTCTTGGAAGCTTCTTGGCATAGATTTCTTGTCACATTATCTCTTTGTTTGACCTTGGTGGGCTCTCATAGCTTGCATACCTTAATATCTTATCTCTTCAAGCTCCATCAACTCATAAAACTTAACTTTCAAGATTTCATTTTCCATCAACTCTAGCTAATAAGTGAGATCCAAGGCTTGTAGCTCAAGTTAAATAAGTAGTCTAGTTTATCTCCCATAAACAAGTGTATATAGTGATTTTTCAATTTCTCTCTTGGGGGTGATTCTATTAGTCTAAAGAGTTGTCTTCTACTTGGAATTCCAAGTTATTTAATTCTCCTCCATTCTCCTCTTGATAATCCTAATTAGATTCTTATCGGTGGACTCATCTAGTCCATTCCCTTTTGGATAATAGTTAGAGGAAGTACTAAGATATATTCCATGTCTCAAATCCCACTCACTTGTCTTCATTCTAAGGAAAGCCAATGCATTGTCTAAAATTATTATAGAAAGAGCCCCAAACCTTTTCACTATGCATTCATAGAAGTCTAGAACTGAACTTTCATTTGCTTCCTTAAGAGCAACAATCTACACTCATATTGTAAAGTAGTTTGTATCAGTCAACACCCACTTATGGATAGCACTAGAAGGCGGGTTGATTAAGCCTATGAAATATAGACCCCATTACATAAAGGGTTAGTCTACTTGTATTAGATGAAGAGGCAAGGATGTAAGCTTTTATTTACCATCAAAAAGAGCACATTTTTGACACTTCCTTACCCAAGCATGGGTGTCTTTGAAATAACTAAGCCAAAAATATCCAGCTCTCATAATCTTAGTTATTGTAGTTCTTAGAGCAAAGTGACCACTAGCTGGTCCATCATGAAACTCAAGAAATATTTTCTCAACTTGATCTGATTCAACACATCTCAAAATCAAACTTGATAATTCCTTCCTAAACAATAATCGATCAACAAGTACATAAGGAATATATTGTAATCTAAAGTACCTTATTTTAGCTCTATCCAAGCCTTGTGGATACTCACTAGTTTAAATAATATGGATCATTTCTTATGTCCAACTCCTAATTCATGAAGATGAATCTATCATAGGGTCATCATGGAGGGTTAAAACAACTTGTTTTTGTTCTTTCAAATCTGAAACAAGGTGCTCACATAATGCCTTTCCTTCACTAGCTTCATTGTCTTAATTTCTACATCATAATCCATCACTTTGGTGATCCAACCATCCCTTTTTCCATTCAAATATCTGCTCAAAAAGGAGTCCTTGACATTATTATGAAGTAAAAATTTATTAATCTTGTTGTTATACAACATATTCCTAAACTTATTTAGACCTCTAACAACTAAAAGTACTTACTTCTCTACATAGGTGTATCTTACCTCAGAGCCCTCCAATCCTTGACTAAATAAGGCAATAGGCTACTCCAAGTTTTCTTCATTTGATTTAGTGATCATGGAATAAATTACCTTATCATCTCCAAAGTTATATACAATTTTAAATACTTTGATAAATTAGGACTTGCAAGATTTGGATCTTGGGCAATAGCTTGTTTAATCTCTTCAAAAATCTCCTTCCTCCTTATTATCTAAGTGAACACTTCATATTTAATTAGCATAGAGGTTATAGGCTTGACTAAATTATAAAAATTAGGAATGAATATCCTTATGAAATTTGTTTTTCTAAAGAAACTTTGCAAACCTTTCTTGTGTTTGGGCAAAACCAATGCCAAGATTGCACTCACCCTTTTAGGATCTATGGATAAGCCCTTATTTTATACAATGGTCCTAAAATTTTTCATTTATTTATATAAAACACACACTTATTTGTGTTGATAGAGATTCCAAACTCTCTACATCTCTCAAAATATACCCAGGGTGATTCAAGTGATCCTTTTCATCCATAGAAAAAACTATGATATCATCAAGATACACCAACATAATATAATTTATTAGACCTTAAAAATCCATATACATTGCATTTGGAAATGTATCTCCAGCATTATACAATACAAAATTCATTTAAATATAATCATATGTACCCCATTTATTTTTAAAGCTTGTCTTATATTGGTCACTTTCCTTTACCTAAATCTGATTATACCCTGAGTATCCATCAAGAAGTGAGAACCTTTCACTACCTACCATAACTTGTAAAATTTACTCCATGGAAGGAAGAGGATAATGGTCCTTCAAGGAAACTCTATTAAAGTCCCTAAAATAAACACATAATCTAATTTCCTCATTTTTTTCCTTATCAGGACTAAGTTTGCCAACCATGATGAATGCTTAATAGGAAAAATAATCTTAAACTCAATCAAATTTGTAAGATCATTTCTCATGAGAGGATCAATCTTAGGATTTATTGGAATTTATATTTATTTTATAGGATTAGTATTCTCATATATCTCTATGGTATTTTGAGCTAAGTTTGGATCAAAGCCCTTTAAATCACTATATTCCCATGCAAAGACATCAAAAAATTCCTTACATAACTCAATGAAAGCATGTTTCTCTTCACTAGTACATACCTTCCCAAGAGCAACTAAATTATCCTTGAATATTTATACTCTCTCATAGTTTTATTTCTTATTAGACATGCTTGCATTCTCTTTCTTCAACTGATCATCATCATTGAAGATAATCTCAAGTGTGACTAAGCCTTTGGGGATATTATTTGTCTTCAATTATACGATATACCCTCCATATTGATGTTATAGTTTGGACTAATTCTTGGAAGAAAACTTAGCCTCCTCTTTTAGGAAAAGAGATGGTTTTTTGTCATTATCAAAAACTTGCCAATTAGTGACATTGTTAGGTATAGAGGGCCTTACAATCACCTTGAGATGTGGTTGGTTTTTATCTTCTCTTAAACCCTTTGGCATATTAAAATGAGCTCCAATTTTTGCTAACCTATCAACATGTTTGTTGTCCTATCTTGGGATGGATTGGATGTTGAATGTTTATAAATATTACATGATATCCCATACTCTATGATTATACGACTTAATCAAAGATTTCTTAGTCAAATTTTGGCCTCTTACTTGATTCACAACTAACTCACTATTACCATACACTTACAACTCTTTCATACCTCTTTTCCTAGCCTAATCAAAGACATGAATGAGGGCCTCATATTCTAACACATTATAAGTAAAATACAAGTTAAATTTGAAAGTATAATAGTATCTTTCCTTGGATGGAGAGACCAACATTGTTCCACAACCTATCCCAACTTTTCTTCTAGATCCATCAAAGAATAGCTATCATAAACCATCTATGTTTTCACTTGGATTCATAAATTTTGACATGAAAGAGTCTTCCTAATAAATCTAATACACTCCAAGAATATACTCCTCTATTAATTTATAATGATCATGATCATAATTCTTAGCTCCGCATTCATCTAAATACAAATTAGAACTCCTTCAAGAGAAGAAGTTGGATATTGGTCCATGTGAAGCTCTTCCTCATCAAGAATTGCATAATTAACATTTGAAACTTTAGGAATATATGTCTCTAGGTGATTTTTATGAATAGGCTCTAATTTAATCTTCAATTTGGTACCATAATTTTTCCTAAAAATAATATAAGACCAATTGGATTCCAAGTATCCACCTATCTTAGCTTTAAACTCTCTTTAAAAATAAAGAGAAAAGTATGGAGGTAAATATACTAAAAACACATCATGGGTGATGGAAAAATTAGGAAAATCATGTAGAATAATAATTAAAATCCTTGAATACACCTAAGTTCTTTACTTGTGATCCATCCAATTGTAGAACTCCTTTAACCATTGGTTCATACTTGATGCCTAGTTTATTCACTATTGACTTGGGCATAGATGAAGTACTGGCCTCACTATCTATCAATGAAATTTTGAAATAGTAAATCACAAATGATAAAATATAGATAAAAAGGAAGATTCGTATTAGTTTTATTCACTTATCCATCAATGGGTTGAGTTCCATTCACCAAAACAACATTCTCACTCTTAGTTGATCTAACTTGCTTACCTAGTCCTTGCAATTCCTTTTGAAGTATATCTTTTTGTCTCTATATTATAAATTAATTCCAAAATTAAATATTCATGTGTAATTTATTAATTTGGTACACAACATTGATAAAAGTATTCCTTACCTTAAGAGGCTATTTGGAAGCATTAGTACCTTGTGATGTATCTTGGGGAGATGGATGTGTAGCAACTAGTTTTGAAAATTGAAATTTTTTATTCTCCTACAACTTAGGAGATGATTTAGACCCACCCACCATTGTATATGATGTAGGAGTCAAAATAGGTCCTTTATTATCCCCTTGTGTCTCTTTAATAACCCTCTTATTAGACCTACTGTTAGAGGATGCACTAACATTCACATTTCTTGAATTTCCCAAATGATTGATGGCACAAAATTCTCCCTCCAAATGATTTATAATAGTATAATAATATTTTTATTCACCATTTTCCATTCCATTTTGTATTGGAACCTCAAACATTAAAACTTGAGGTGTTTGACTACCTTACATTGTCATAGCTTGATTAGGAGCTTCATTGGCATATGCAACTTGACCTTGATTTTGGTCATAACAAGGATATCATGGTTATTATTTAAAAAAGTTGTTTTGAGTGGGAATAAGAGATTTATAATATGATGGGGAATTAGTATTTTAAATTTGGTAAGGTCCATCCTTAGTGATTTGACCTTATCCTTGAACATTGCCTTGAAAAGGAGGCTTATTTGTTTGCCCAACCTAATTGTAAGATTGGTAAGGCCTATAACTTTGAGATTATTTCCTCTTAAGCAATAAAAATTCATTATTAATACTTTAAATCAATATATTGCCCACATGAATCTCATTGGTAGGGGCAAAGGTAGACTTTTCTTGAATAGGCAAAGGAGCCAAGGTAGGTAATGCAACTTGATGAAGAGGCTACAAATTAGGGAACAATGGCATTAGTGGTAGGATAAATCTTCCCCACTTGAAAAAGACAATTATTAGCATTAATGGCTATCTCATAGGTATTAGCTAGTGTATTCCTACCCATGGATTGGATCATCATGGATACATCACTATTGAATTATTTTAGATAGTACAAGAAGACATAGTTTGGAGTAGGTTTCACAAGGGCTAGGATCCTATCCCATGTCTTTTGAAATATAGTGTTAAAATATTTAATAAACTCTCAAGTAACCCTATTTATAGTGGCCAGTTTATAATCTAGTGATAGATAATCACTTTTTTCTCCAAACCTCTTAGTTAATAGATCTCCTAATTCATCCCATGAAGTAATGGAATTTTTAGGTAGTGTCCCATACCAATCTAAAACTTTCCCTTTGAAATACAATGCCAATATCCTAAAAACCACATTATCTTAGGTGATATTATGAATGTTTTAGAAGTTTTTTATGTTTCTAATATGTTCAATGGAAGTAATAAGGCCTTCTCCACTAAAATATTGAACACACTTAAGGGTTACTCCAAGAATTTGGTCATATTGGGAAAGATTCAAAGGAGATGATCCAAAGAAGGCTATAAAATGTTGGTTTCTAGAAATATTTAAATGTATACTATGGTTATTATAGGTTGAATTTAGTAGTAACTTGGACTTCTTAAACACCAACTCTCTTGAATAAGGATGAGTATTCACAAATCTAAACCTTTTGAAAGAATATAAAGGTAATTACACAAACTCAAGGGGTATACCTTTATCATCAACCCTAATGGTCACCTTTGGCATGGAAATTAAGGATTGATCAACAACCAAAGAGTTAAAAAATTTAGTGGAGTCACTAGGTACTGAATGTAGATGTTCTTGTAACTACAATTAAGCCAATTCCAACACCAATCTTGGGCAATATTCTTAAGACTTAGAGTCCTATCAGGCATTCCAAAAACTATTATACCTTATATTTTTACCCCTTGAGGAGATGACTATCTATCCTTATCCAATTGGCATAATGGAAACATCTCTCTATTTGTGAGTAACACTTTGGTGAGATGAATTTCTAGAAGGGCTAGTTCCCTTGATGCACTCTCTGAAGTACTTTATTACCTATCAAATTTAGATGAAAAAGGTTAAGAAAAAATAAAAAATAAAAATAAAAGGTGATGCAAAGATATTGGATTTCCTCTTATTGAATTAACTTATACTACTTAGAGCAAAAAAAATCTTTCCTTACACAAAACTCACAACACAAGGTAGATTGTTACATCAATGTTTCAAAAGATAGGTTCGAAAAGGTATTTTGATAATTAGGAGGGAAATGAATTATTACTTGGTATAATAAATTCATTAAAAAATTATAATACACTTATAAACTTTAAATAGAACACTAACAAAGAATTGTAACAATTTCTCTTCTACACACTTGGTGAACAATCAAGGATAACATGCTAAAAAAGATAATCTTCTACTAGACAAGACCAACAAGATTGTAAAAAATATAAATTGTAAAATATATAAGTAGGAAAATTTAATTTTTTTATTCCTTAATGATACATTAAAGTACAAAATTGGTTAGGGTTTCACCATCAACCAATGGACGTTGTTCAAAAGAGCCAAAAAAGGTCAATATTTATAGCCTTTGGGAGAAGAGAAAGATAAGGGAATTCCAAAGGTCAATTGGGCAATTTTCAAGATAATAAAATAGGTTAAAATACATGATAAGGATGGGTGAAATTAACCATGCAATTTCAAGGGCCCAAGTATCTATACAACTCATGAAACATATGAAAAGTGTCACAAAACTCTTTGTCTTGGCTCAAAAACCTACCTTCATAATTTGGATCTATTTTAATGTCCCAAAATTGAATAGAGATAGGTACGATGATTGGGAGGAGAGGTAAGGCTTTAAAAATCCCTCTCCATACATTTTTTGTAGTCCTACTCATTTAGAAACTCTTGAAAAGAAGTCATCATTACTTGTAGTCTAAAAAACTCCTTTTTCAGTTACCCCTCACACTTAACCCCAAAATTGGCTTCATTTTTATATTAAAATATATGGTAAAAATTCAATAACACTTTTAAAAACTCTCCATGGAATTAAATACCTAGGTACACCTTAAAAAGGCTCACACTTGAAGTTTTCACCCTTCTCACCATTGTGTTCACTATGCCAGTTTTGACTAGCTAAGATGGGAGATATTTTTGAACACTTATAAGATTTATCTAGGTAATAAATTTCCATATGGAATTATAAAAAGTATATATATTTCCTCAAAACTTTATTTCATCTATTATAACCTCCTAGAACTTGTAAAACATAAAAAATGGTAAAAAAATACCCTATTTTGCATCCTATTTATACAATTTTGTACAACTCAAAAGAATGGGAGTAATAATTAGTGAGTCCTATACAAGTTAATATATCTCTCATGGTAAAAATATGTCATCTTGATATATATCCAAGCTTATTTTCTCCATCAGGTCTTGACTGAGGGTTTAGTAAGGTTTTAGGCATATTTTATTCTTAAGCATTATTCATAAAGTTATGACATTGAACTTGCCAAAAAATGACACAAAAATAATTTTAGGGGATAATAATAACCCCTAAAAACTCATTTTTTTCCCATTCAAACTCTTAAAGGATACATAAACACTTGAAGTCACCCCATCAAGCTTGTTTCTACCTTTCTTTCATGATTGAACTCTCTTTGACCTAGAAGTAGCTTCCCTATAAGTTTTTTTTCATATAAAAATATCAAAAATGTATATTTACATCTCCTCAACATGTATAAATCATCTTAATATCCCATTAATATATATAAATGATTTTGGAGCCCCAATTGGCCTTAGGCTTAAACCTTGACTAACAAGCCTATCTACACCTTTGAGGATCTAGAACTTCTTATAAGGCTTATCCCCTTTGTGGGATGATATTAATTCTTAAATATATGTGTTAAACCCACCAATTCACCCTAAAAATTTACAAGTAATCTTCCTCATCTCTTCTTCCTTTTCACCAATTAGGCCTAATTGAGACCATTAGGGTTTAACTACATATGGTTGTTCACCAACACTCTCTAATATTTTATCATCAAACATGTGCCAAATTCATGTTTTTTCCAACTCAATACAAGTTAATAAATCATCCTCAATCATCACATGATGTTTACAAGGCACCCAAAACCCATTTAGGTCACATTTTCTTCCCCTTTTACCTCTATATAAGCCTCAAAGTGGCTTACATATGAGATAAAAAAAGGATATGTGCCCAAATTTTTTAATAAAAAAATTAAATTAGGATGTTCCTTGGGTCGTGAGGACCCATTTCACAAAAATTTAGGTCAAAATGACTTGTCTAGAATCTTCAAACATCTAAAACCCCAAGGAAAACTTTTATAGTATTGACTATGTGTCGGCTTGAATTGGTCTTAATCAAAAATTTGATTTATTTTGGGTTAATTTTTACCCCAAGAGATTTAAAACACATTTAATATATATATATATATATATATATATATATATATATATATATATATATAAACACGATTACATAAATTATAATTCCTATCTGATACTTGAAGTGGTACTAACCCCCCACTTGGGATTTAGGCCTAAACCAAGCCTAATAAATATGTTTGTATCCTTGAAGGTCTAGGCCATTAAGGCATGTTTTAGTCAAATTTTAATGGTTTATAATGTTTTTATATATTATATATAAATCTTTTTACCTCTTTTAAAATTTTAAATAATTCCTAACCTACCCTCTTACCTTCAATCTCCAAAACTACAAGTTTGCACCTTGGAAAGTGCCATCTATTTGAGACAAAATGGAGTGTACTTACCTTATTTACATAGACAAAATAAATGTATGGCACACTTATCCAAGTGATGGAAATTATTTTTACATAGTTTTATATCTTTATCATATGGATAGGTCCTTCAAACTAAATAAAATATCCAAGGCAAACTATGAAAAGTTGATTGTGTGTAAGGGCCTAGGTAGTGGCCATATGTGCATTGTTAAAGAATTTATCTACCTTGTTCATAATATGTGAGGGTATAATGATACTATTAAAAATATAGTTAAAATTATTTCCATCCCACTTATCACTCCAACTTCTACATTCTCTTTACACTCTTCCCTAAGTGATTGAGTTTCGTATTTGATTATGACTACTCCTTGAAACTCTACCTATATGTGTGTGTTTTAGCTCATTTGGGCTTGGAAATGATATGGAGAGAATATAAATTGAACCATGAGAACAATTTTATAATTTATTATACATTTTATTTACCTTGTATGATCTTTGGGTTCATAGTTGGGTTTCTTCTTACCATGACTGAGACACCCATGTCTATTAATTCTTGTAGGTGTATATGGCCCCAATTAAGATTGGTTATAATGTTTGAGAGAATCCCTTGAACCCCCTTTGGTAAAAAAATACATGATTTAAATTTCACTCAAATTTATAGTCTTAAAACACCACTTGGGCATCAAATGGAATCATTTTCCTATACCCCTGTTGTAGGTTTCCTTTTTTATTGTAGATGGACACCTGTAGGCACTCATAAGCTTGAAAAGGTATGAATCAACCTTATATTGATGTTATAAATTCCATTTTTAATATAATTTAACTATTTGAGCCATATTAATCATGATTTTTTATCCTATTTTATTCTTAATATGTCAAAAAACTATTTACAACTTCAAACCTGTAGACATTAGTGTAATGTTTCTGTGTTTTTGGAGGCATATTTGAGATTCCCAACTCCTAACTTCTCTTCACTTTCTGACCATAATTTTTGAAGAGGTATTTTCCATGATAAATACTACAAGATTCACATATATATTTTCCTTAAAACACTTTACCACTATTTTTGAAGATGTCTACAAAAATTCCCCTAACCTTTGTTTTAACTTTTTGGGGAAACTTTCCTAGAATTTAGTCTTTTATCTCTTCACTATGATTACACCTGTTTTTTGTCTGTTTAACACTTTAAAAAAGTTTTTAATAACTTCACCACATATTATGACTTGAAAAGGTATTTACCATGTTTCAAATCTCCCACTCAAAAACTTTCATAGCCTTGAAGTACCACATGTAGGTGGTCATCAACATACTCAGGCAACAAGGGGAAATGTGAACAATGTACATGATTTAAACCTTTTATTAATTTTGATCCATCATCAACACTCTAAATTTATTATTCATGTTTCAAAGGATTTAAACCTCTTCACCAAGATCTTCAACCTAGTATGATGTCATCAAAGGCTCATGTAGGTGATTTTTGGCTTTATATATGGGCAATAATTGTAGAATAAAGAAACAAAGGTAAATAAAAGGCCTAATGGACACTAAAATAATTTTAAACCTTAAAAATTAATTATTAATACCAAATAAATCTTTAAATAAATACCAAAACATCTTTTCCAATGTGAAAATCACTTGCATATATATGGAATAGAGCAAGTAGAGGCATCTCATGACTGTTTATCATGGTGAATGAGCATGTGATTAAACATGCACTTTATCAAACATCTCAATTAACTCTTTTAAAATACTTATGGCTTGGTAAATTTAGACACCATGATTACAACTCCATGAACAATATGGACAAGTTCATACATGTGATTGTAAGTGAATTTAAGCATGGAGTTGACTATGAAAGATGGTAAGGTTGTAAGCTACCCAAAAGATGATATGGTGAAAATAAAACATGGAAGGAGGTGTAAATATGACCATAATACTTGTGTAACATCATTTCCAAACTACATGAGAATTTTACAAGAAAACAACACTTTGTAAACAAGAAAAACATTGACTGAGATTGCACATGGTGTCACCTTCCTACATCATGGACTAATTTAATCATAAAAACACTATGAAACATTAAAATAAGAATTAATACAATATTATAATATATCAAAAATCCTTTAGAGTCAACATCACCAATTTGTTTGTATGGATTTGACCAAAATGGAGCAAAACCCATAGGGTACATGAAATAATGAGCATAAAAGTATAGTCAACTTCATGAGGATCGTTCATAAAGCAAAGTTTATCAATACATGAAATATTTATATGTAAATTAATGTATCTAAGTGTATTATCACATCCAAAAATCATTTTTCCTTGAAACCTCCTGAGATATCTATACTAAGCACAAACATGCAACTCACTTTTGTATATCTAAGAAAGCAAGAAAAGAGTAGAATGGTTTTGGATTTAAAATGGCACTTCCAGAAAAAAATAATTTATATGAGTTTTATGAAGGTGAAAAGGCATTCCATTATATTTTCCCACATGTAAAACTTTCCCATGGGATGTACAAGTTCCAAATTCTCCCTTTTTTAGTTGGTTTCTTGAATTTTAGTTAAATAACCTATATGGTGCTAATGTAAATGACATACATGACATGTAAACTAAATTTTTGGATGATTATAAGGAATAAAGGACACTTGGGTACCTTTAAAACCATGAAATTTGCATTAATGACCCTTAAAAGCCCACTAAAAGACTCAAAATGACAAATAAAACCATTAGACCATGACTAAGGCTAAAAATGCATTAGATAGCATCAAATGAAGTATAATATATACTCTGGTAAAGATTTAGACCCCTAAACATCTAAAAAATCAATTTTTTTACTTATAGAGGTCCAAATTTGACCTAGATTCAAATTTGCTCAACATTTAATATATTAGAATTTATAGCATAATTTTATACAAAAATAAGATCAAAGGTAATATTAGGTTGATAAGATAAGGAAAAAAGTTATTTATTTTTCATCAATAAAATTTCAAAAGGGAATAAATAATACCACAAATGAATCTATATGATTGAAAAAATACTTAGATCATTTACGAATTTAATAGATAGTCATACATACACAAAGATAACACAATACAAGGAAGGCAAACCTTTAGTTTATTAGCTTTCTCTAGGTTACAAAATGTAGATCAATTTTTCAAAGGCATAATGATTTATCTAATAATAATAAAATGATATAGGCTATGTGGAAAACCCATATTCATACAAAATTATTCCCTTGAGAGATACGAAGTCAACAAAACCCTTACACTCAGTTATAGAGAAAGAAAATGTGGAATCTACATGCAATGTCATCATTTCCATCTTGAAAATTGTGCCTTTATTGGAGTAGAAGGAGGAGAAGAATTATGAACCTATTGGATGATTCAATAGGTGTTGAAAGAGGAGATAATTACATTGGAGTCTTCTATTTGAACTATTTCTTCTTGAGTTTAGTTGAGGGAGTCTTTCCAAAAGATGGGGTGCCAAAATAAAATATGACTTGGTCAAAGTTGAATGCTTTTGGATATTTTAAGTTATAACTTGTAAAACCTAATTTATATTTTGTAGTGAGGAATTTTAAATTTTTTAAGTCATTTAACTTGACAAAAGGAAAAGTGCAAATTGCAACATGCGTTTATACAACTAAATCAATTCAAACTTGTCAAAGGAAAAAGTGTGAAATACAAGTTGCACTTTTTCAACTTAAAGCCTAACAAAAAGATAATTGAAAATTACAAGTAGATATTCCTCAAATTAATGTTAAGGGATATCAAAATGATAGTTTTAAACTCTATAATGTATCTTTAAAATATATTTTACAAAATGTATTTTACAACTAAATAACTAAATTGAAAAAATGAATCCACAACCATGACTTCTAAAGATTCTTTATCCTTTTTTTTGTATCTTCTCAATATAAGTGTCGAAGCTAATAATTATCTCTTGAATTCACTCTTCATCAGAACTAAGTGTGCAATGGTTTCTGATCTCACATTTTGGTATTAAGTTAGATAGTTCTCTAGATGTAGCTCTATAGACTTGAGTATTTTTTCCCATTTTATCCAATGTATTATGATACTTGATGAATCAGTGGATGAAAATCAAGTTAAAATTTGTATCCTATGTTGATTATCTCTTAAATACCCCTTTAAATTTGTCTTGGACCTCTTGAATATGAATAGGTTTATCTTGGTGATCTACTACATCACATGACAATTTACCAAGTAAATCTTCAATATCATAAATTGTATCTATGGCCTTGTCACATGTGATTTTGGCCTTTCCAATAATGTCAGTGAGTATTATGATTCTGAATTTAGCTTACCTATCCATCTCTTCATGATCTAGATAATTATTTAATATCTTTTATGAGGGTGGCAGTCTCAATTAGGTCAACAACCTATACTTTTGGAAAGTTTAGGTTCATTTTTTCAATCTCTTCTTCATATTTGGTTATCTTTGCCTTTTGAGATGCATGATAATCCTTTAGAGTATTATATTAGCCCATGCCTAGTTCAATCACTCTATTTCATTTTATTTAGAGTTCATTAACCTAGTATTTTATGGCCCTTCTAATGGTACCAATCTCTATCATCACCTCAAATATTTATTTGTCAGGTAACTGAGCAAGAATTGAGTTGGTTGGGCTAATGCCTCTATGAAATTTATCATGGAAATTGTCAAATACTCAAATTCATTCTTTAGTTCATATTTATTGACCTTGTCACTATCTATTTTATTAAAAATGATCTTATACATGACTAAACATGATGCTTCAACCCTTCTCTTGTCAGGCAACCTAGGTACATTTTAGATATTTGATGATCCCCCACCACTAAATATTCCTTTTTTTTCGTTTGATGGGGAATTAATATCTCCACATATTTTCCCTATTTAATCATATGATATTATATAGATGGTGTTGGGGCTTGTATTTTTTTATTTGGATGACTCTAATAGACCAAAGTCTAGAGTGCTAAGAGATATCATTTGTTTCCTTTTATTTGACATTGATTGTGTTAGCCAACTTGGAGTGGCTACTTATGAAAACTATGTTTATCCAATGGGCATCGCTATCTATGAATTTACAACTAAAATTATTACACTAGTGGTTACCATGACAAGTGCCATATCTATCACTGATATCATCATTAAATCCTTGGTTGATGATTTGGCTATCTCTTCCCCATTGGTGGGTTGAGTAGCCACAATTGTATCAATGAGTATCTTTATTTTCACCTCCTTGGTGAGGGAATGGTTATGATGAGGGTTGAAAAAATGGGTACTTGAATGGGTGAAGTGTATGTGGATGTGCTTACCAAGGGTGTAGAAGGTAGAAGTGACATAGGTGGAAAGGGAGGAACATGTCATTGGATTAGGGGGACTTATGGAAAGGTGGAATCCAAGGTAGAAAAGTAATCAATACATGTAGTGGGAATACTTAGAGTAGGTGAAATTGGTAGTGTGATGGAATATAAAAATGATTATATACCCATCCTAGTAGTTGGTATGGCTAGTGGGATTAGAGTTAGAATGATTGAGTTTATAACTATGTATTGGGGTTAGTGGGATTGGATTGGTATTTGTGATTAATGGAGTGGTAGTTGATATTGGGAATGAGGTAGGTGAAGGTGGAGTTGAAGTATCCAACTAGTTGATTGGTTTATTATGAAGGGAGTTACTTTTATAGGTGGGTTAGATAAAGGTGTAATTACTTGCACTAGTGGGATGATGGAAATAGGAGGGCTAGTTACTTGTGCTGACTAGGTAGTAGAGACAAGAGGAGGGAATACTTGTGTTGGTCAAGTAGTAGTTATGTCCTCTATGGTAAGTGATAGTGGTCAATCCATTGGGTAGGTTGATGACTCTTGGTTGTTAGAAGAAGCCCTTTTTGCCTTCTACTTCTACTTTTGCTTGTGTGACATAACTGGCCCCATTGTATGATCTACTTGAGTTACACTATTGGAAGCCTCTAATACTATTGCCACTTCATCATTATCCTTCACTTCTCTTAATTTTTCTATAATATTTAGGGTCTCTTCAGTTATTTTGACCCACTTGATCCTTAACTAATTTAATATTTTTTTTATAACCTAGGTAGTGTTTTCCATCAAGGAAAAGGATTCTCATGTAGACCACCTAACTAGAGTAAGAGGTTGGAGATAGATTTGATTGTCATAGTGTACCTTGTTTACTAACTTCTCATCATATTTCAAATCTTAAGGGGTTGGTGCCATATCATAGGTTTTTATTTATTCTAGGGTCATTATATAATAATTTATTAATCTAGCTTCTTCTTCATCTTGCATATCTTCCTAGTAGTCTTCATAAAAAGGAATGTGGGAATATGTGGCACACACTAGACTAGTAACATAACCAGTCACATCATATAAGGGCCTAGCATTAAGAGCTCTCAAGGTCATTTGAATTATTTATATATCTGTAAATTTGGCCTTAGATAGGGAAGGGTAGGTGTATCTCCCTATGTTGATAGGTAAGTGGATCTATGTCTTGTACCTATTTGATAAAAACTTATGGGTTTACACAAGTTGCCTCACAAGTTCCATTAGGGGCATTTTATCACTTACATACCTAGGGAGGGTGTAAGGACAACCAATAAAACCACCCACTTTGATATATGTATATGTTGGGAACTGAATGAAATATGACCCCCATTTTTCAATTTGTGTTACAGCATTATAAAATCTTTTCCTCCCTAGTTCTTTTTCAAACATGATTATGATGTAGTATATAAAAGCACCATTAACCCTTATGAATTATTATTTGATTTAATCAAAGGTAATATTATCATAGTAGTTAAATACTTTGTTTATTTGATTGATCACTACATTTAATCCTTGGAATGGCCTCCCTTTTATTTGTGAATGGAGTTAGAAATCAACTAGGCCCAATGAATGTAATATTTATTCTAATGGATTACCCAAATATACTGGTATTATCATTTAGATTTTCACCCTTTGAGGAAATGACTCAAATATCCTCATCCAAGTGTAAAAATGGAATCATTGTTGTTGGTTATCAATTTGGTGAGATCAATCTCTAGAATGAAGGGCTAGCTCCCTAGATGTGACTTGAAATGGTTTCACCTATACTAACTGATTGCTTATGGGTAAAAGTGGGTAGAGTTGGAATGAAATTAAACCTATTATAAGTGGTGATGCACCAATATTTTTACCATGGGAATATTTTAATCCATCACTTTTAAACAAAGCATACAACACTAATTTAAGATTCCTAGAATGTACTAACATCAATATTTCAATATAAAGGTGCCATAAATGAAGACTATCCAAGGTAACTGGAAAAATAAATCATTTTTAAGATTATAAGACTTAATTTTACAATTAATAACTTGTAAATATGCTTCAAAACACTTCATATGACCTGCTAGGCATGGAATCACTTACATCAAATATGGAAGGATTGAGAGAAAACAAGGACAAATGAATATCTCTTAACCATTCACTATACATCTCTTCACACACTTTAAAAAGATAATATATTAACTCAAAATTGATTTAATTAATTTTTAAAGGAATTTAAAATGTAAAAAATAGTAGGGATTCACCATACATGGTGTGGTATTAGATTACAAAGGCCAAAATGGTAGTTTTTATAGAGCTTGAGAGAGAGAAGAGTAGAAAGAAGTCCAAGGGTTACAAAGACACTTGTAAAGATACTAAAATTAGTTAATTTTGTATGATAATAGGATATGGGATGAACCATGAAAATTTAGGAATTAAAAGTGTCTACACAAGGCATATAACTCATTATAAATGACACAAAATTCCTTGTCTTAGCTTAGAAAAATTGCGTTCATGATTAGCCCTATTTTAATGCCCCATTACTGATTAGAAGCAAGTAAAATGATTGGAATTAATGGGGAGTATTTTATACATGTATATTTAGGAATTTTTTGTAGGCTTGGTCCTCTAGAATCACATAGAAAGGAGCCATCATCATTTGCAGTCTAGAAAACCCCTCTTTCATGTACCCTACACACTTATCCTCAAAATTGGCATTATTTTATCATGAAAATCCATGAGAGGGATATAATGAAACATTTAAAGACCCTACATGTATTTATAATCATTATGGACACCTTAGAATCACTTCACATGAAGTATTCCATCCTTCTCACTAGCTTGTCCAATATGCCAGTTTTGACTAGATGAGATGAAGGCTATTTTTAGAACCCTTAAGATTTGTTTTTAAGAATTAAATTAACATGGGTAGATATCATAAGTCTTAATATTTCTCCAAAAGTTGTTTTCATCTTTAGAATCCTCCTAGAACCTACACAACACAAAAAATGGTAAAAAAACCTATTTCTCATCCAATATGTATAGTTATGTACATATAAATAATATGATGAGAAGACTTAATGAAATTTATACAATATAAAATCATCATAGTATTCAAACTAGTTCCTTATAATAGCTATCCAACTCCATTTCTCCAAACTAGTCCTGACTACAGGTTTAAGAGGGTTTTAGGCTTGTTTGACCTATTAAGGTTTGTTCATAAAAAAACATCCAACTTGAAAAAAATTCACAAAAATGGCCTTTAATACCCATAATAACATCCATAAAATCTCTTGAAACCCATGAAAATCCTCAAAGAATATATGAGTATCACAACATGACCTATCGAGCTCCTTTTCTCCTTTTCTGCATACCTGAGCTATCTTAGGGTCCAAAAATGGCTTTCCCAAGGATTTTTTTCCTTATAATAGATTTAAAATTATATCTTCAACATGAAAATATGTTCTATTAGGTTTAAATGTATGGCTAAGGTTAAAATTACAAACGACCCCTCATTTGAAATCTAAGCCTCACTATGCCTAGTAAGCTTAATTACACCCTAGAGCTCAAAATGACCTTTCATGGTTTTCACTACCTCTAAATGGATAAAACACCTCTATATTCATCTAAAAATAATTTTTAAATCATTAATACGGATCACCAATAGCTATAAATATAAGTTTCTTACCATTTTGCACTAGGCCTCTTCAAGGCCTAACCTACCTACCTACAAGTTCAAGAGCTTAGACTTTTTTGATAGCATTCCTCCCTATATGATTATTTTTTAATGTTTTAAAAAGTGTTTTATATCTTATAAAACCTTATTTAAGGCTCCAAATATCTCCCAACTCACCCAGCCATCTCAATCTTCCAAAACTATAGGTTACAAACACAAAGGGAGTTCCCTCTACCTAAGACAAAATAGAGGGCACTGCCCTATTTCCCCATATGGAAATGGATATTTTATGGGACTATAAAGTTTTATATGATGTTATAAACCAAAAATTAACCCTTTAAAATGTCATTTGACCATCCAAAATCAATAAAAACTCAAGATAAGCTTACAAAATACACTGTGTGCAGGAAATTCAAGAGTGGATTATGCCTTGCTCATTTGAGCTCTTTTATTTTACATGATTTTAATTATCAAGGGTATATAAATATAGTCATGAATATAATTATTATTTCCCAATATCCATTCATTACTCCATCTTTCATATCTTATTTCATGCATCCTAAACTCTTAAACAATATTCCTTTAGACTGTGTTTCCTTCCTCAACATAACCCCTATAGGTGGCTTTGTATAATTGGACCTTGAACATAGTAATAAAAAAAAATACTTAATACATTTTTTATATTCCTTGGAATAATTTTTTACTCATGTTTACCTTTTTAATCCAATATCATAATTTAAGACTCAAATCCCTATTCGCTATTGCTTGTTGAACTATAAGTGTTCATTAGGATTTAAAGGAATCTATGTGAGCTTATTTTAAATTTTGGGAGGTTATGGAGGTAATATTTATCTTCATTTAGTTTATCATAATATATTTCATAAATTTAACCTCCATTAACTTCTTTTAAATCACCTTGAGATTAAAGTTGAGTCTTTCCCTGTCATGACTATAAACCCCTACCTCTTTGACCCCTGTAGGTACATTTTAGCTAATTGGACTTATTCATGGTGTTGGAAGACATATTTTAGGGTATCCTAGGGTAATTTCACATAATTTTTGAATATATTCTTCATATTAATACTTTTAAAATACCTATAGATACTCCTTTCTAGTCACTACCTGAGACAGTTAACCCCTAGTTGTACGTGCATATAAAGGGTCTTAAATAGGCTAATTTTAATTTCTAAGGGACTATATAGGTCATAATGATCTTGATATAATTGTTCATAATATCCTATCATCCATTTTACTTACCCTAAATTCTCTTTGGGTTCACAACTGAGTCTTCTTATTATGACTGAGACACCCCTACCCTTAAGACCATGTTGTAGGTGCATTTTGCCTCAAATAAGGTTGATCATGATGTGTGTGAACTCCCCTTGGACTAATTTAGGTCACCAATTAAATATATGAGATTTTAAATCACTATTTAAGGATAAAAAAACATCAAATACCATTACACAAGTGATCATTTACCTATCTTACCTATCTAACTCATGTAGATGTCTATTTCCAGAGTGTATAGACTGGGAATGTGCATGAGAAGCAAAACAATACTATAGTCCTCTCCTTAGATAATACATTGAGTCATGAGTGCCAATTGAAACACTTGTAACTAATATAAAAATTTTTCATGATATAAAATTGTTAACCTATATTACAAGGTCACTTTTGGATTCAAGTCCTATAGATATCAATGCTTGAGTTTAGTGGTGTTGTAGGCAACTTTAGGCTTCTAAAAGACTATCTTCCTCTTGTCATTTTCCCTTCAAAAATAGTATTGATCTTATCCTATGATGGAGATAAAATAAAAAGACATTAGGATACCTCAAATTTTTCTATGACTATGTCATATGTTATTACCAAAATGTTCATAGGTCTCTATTTTATAATTTTAAAGTCAAAAGGCCTGAAACAGTCATCTAAACTTTTGAAGTGATCCTCAATTCCATTTGCCAACCTATAATTATTAATGTGTTTTCCATGTTCCATTTAAAAATTTATGGCTTCAAAAAATTGTTTCAACTCATGTTTCAAAACTTCATAATGGCTCCTCAACTCTTTGTGGGATGCCTAAAGGTGGCCATTCAATGTATGCAAGCAATGGGAAAAAAATGAGTAGTACACATTGCTTTAGGATTATTGACAGTTTTATAATTTTATTCATAATTTAAAACCATAATAAAAATTTTAATACATTTGAAACAAATATCAACACCTTCCTCTCAACATGGAATCTTTCTTTTAACACCTATAAGTCTATACTAATGGCAGACTTGTGTGTGAATGTTGCATATAACTGCAACTCATGGAGATTTATTTAGAGAGAGAGATTGATATGACATGATATCAAGAATAACATTGTAATAATGTTAATTAAATTTAAAAAACCATTTGAAGACACATGAAAAGCATGGAAATCTAGAAATGGTGAAAATAAGCATGTCATCACATATAAGACCAATCTATAAATTTGAGATTATTGACACATTAGATCAACTTTAAACTTTAAAATAAGAATTTAAAAAATTATAAGGGTAATTATATATCCTTTTAAACTAATATCAATAGTTGAGTTGTATGAAAATGCTCAAACTAATGCAAAACTTATAGGGTACATAGATTAGTAGGCATATTTAAAAGGTCAATTTATTAGGAATGGTTAATAAAGCTCAGACCACCATTACTATAAAACCAAACATAAAATATAATATTAATGAGTTTATAATACACCCCCAAGATCATTTTTCTTGAAACCTCTTGTGCTGACCATACCAAGTGCAAACCTACAGGTTACTTTTGCTTGTCAAGAAGAGTCAAAAGGAATAAAATAGTTTTGAGCAAGAAATGGAACTTAAAAATAAAATAAAACATTTAAATAATATTAAGTAATATGAATAGGAATTTTTTAATCCTTTCCCACATGGCATACTTCCAAAGAAGTCATACAAGTGCTAAAATCTCCTTTTTCCCCAATAAAACTACCCTTTTCACTGAATAACCTACCAATTTTCAATTATGTTAGTTTATTAAGACTTAATTGGACACATGTGTCATTTATTCACATTTTTTAACATTCACACTTCCCAATAAATCTATACAACTCATTAAATTCTTAATTTTAACCCCTTAAATGACCCAAAAGGACATGTTGGTTAATGAAATAAGTGACCAATACTAATATAACATCAATCAACATTAATTAACCTATAAAAGACTTTTTGACATCTATATTAGACCCATAAAACACATAAAACTCAAGTCTTCACCTAAGGGTGCCCCAATTTGACCTAAAAATCAATTTGGTCAACAAATTGGTGACTCACAGGGGTGGTATGTCTATTACACTAACTAGACTAGTAGCCTTATTAGTAAATTGGGATATGGGGTCAAATGTACATGAATTTTGACACACACCTTACCTTTTAAAACACATGAAACATAAGGAAAAATAACAAGAAGAAACACACAAGATAAGAATACTAAGCAAACACTCTTGTTCTTTGTGAGCACTTATGGAACACACACACACCAAAATAAAAAAATGACTCAAACACTAAATAAAATGAGATAATAAATCCCTCCTATATCAAAGGTAAATTTTGAAACTTTCCTTGCTTCATAACATGCAAGATTTAGTGAGACATATATCCTTTTGTCCTTTAACATTTATGCCTCCATCTTCTTCATAGTGTTTTCCAACTTCATTGGCATGAGATTCAATGAGAACCAAGTAGCTCTATTTAGTTTAATAAAGTAAATTAACTCCTCTTACATCCAAATAGTCTCAAAATTCTCATGTACTTGGTCTTTGATGTGTGAATTTGATAATATGACAGTCCTCTCTACCTTGTCCTCCTCCTTTCCATAGTGTGCTTGATGTTTGGAAGCACCAAGATTCCCTCCACCATGTTCCCACATCCCTAAATGTGGTTTTTTCTCATATTAAACTCTTGAATGTCCTTTAGGCATAAAAAGGTCTACCTTGACATCACTATACATGTCTATAACTTATTGTATATTAGCATCATCAAGTGGCTTCATGGTAACAAGTCCTTCACCATTAGAAATAAATTCATTTTTATGTTTGATTGAACACTCAATTTCATGATTAAATTCATCAACAAACTTGTCATTTCTATGAAATATTTTTGAGAAGAAAAAACATTACCCAAACTATCAAATTCCTTACATATGGCATTGAACTTCTTCCATAAATCTTCTTCCTCATGAATGTCATTTTCAATAGCTATTTCCTCTAATTTGGTCTCATGACACTCTTAAGATTGACACTTCTTGAGGAGTTATTTGATCTTGTTCTACATCTTTGATAACACATTCATTTTCATGCTTGGGATGGTCATCTAAATCTTCATGATCAAACATAGAATCTTTTTCAAGCATCTCCTTTTCCAAATCTTGGCCACATTCCTCATGGATACACATCCCATCAAATATAGAGGAAAAAACTTGTGTATTATCCTTTTGTTCACCAATAGGAGTCCTTATGATGATTTATTCCTCATATTCACGCATGATATCTTCTTGATCAACCATGAATTAAATTTGTTCTTCTTCACTATCTTCTCTCAAGAGAGGCTCTTCTTCAATAAGGGGTAAGGTAGAAAGTTTATGGATAGGCTCATGGATTTAAGGTGAAGGAGTTGGAAATGGAGTGTGGGATGAAGCAGAAGTTTTATGAATGGGTTTGGAAAAAATAAAATCACTAGTAAGCTCATATGGAAGTGAGTTCTTGGGCTAACTATAAAGAAAAACATCTACATGAGTAGGAGTTTCACTTTACCAATTATATCCTTATGTGTAATTCATTGAAACATATGATTTCATATGAAAATATTCATAGGAATACTCTTGAGTCTGATAAGCATCATGATATGAAGGATAATGCTCATAGTTGGGTTTATAGAGAGGTTTTTTTGATATCTCTCTTGGTATCCATACTCACAGGGTTGTTCAACAACATAGTGTCCATATAGAGAGGGGAATGAAGGGTTATAGGATTTCCACAAGTATTATTCTTGAATGGGGTAATACACTTCATATTGTAGATGGTACACTTCATGATAGGGTTGGTTAAGGACTTATTCTTGTTGATATGGAATGACATAAGCTATAAATGTCTTACCAACTTGTGTAAAATAAAACTCAATACCAAGGTAAGCCATAAAAATTCATTAGGAAGCAAAAACATAAGGAAATATCATCAAAAATATTAAAAATGGATACCTAGGATACTTGAACAGCTGATGTAACTTTAGAGTTGCCATTGATGCTTAGATAGATACCTCCAAAGGCTGATTGTTAAGAGACAACACCAAAAATATATCAAATTCTTAGACTAGGAGTCTCGTTAAGCATGCCAAAAACTATTTTCAATTGGATTTTGACCCTTTGATTAAATAAATAATATCTCCTCATCCAATTGGTATAATTGAAACATCTCACTTGCTATGGGTTATCAATTTGGTGATATGAATCTCTAGAATGAAGGGCTATCTCCCTAGATGTGTCTTGAAATGCTTTCAACTATACTAACTAATTGCTTGTGGAAAAAAGGGGGTAGAGTTGTAATTAAATGAAACCTATTCTAAGTGGTGATGCACCAATATCTTTACCATAAGACTATTATACTCCATCACTTTGAAATAAAGTGTACAACACTAATTTAAGAGTCCTAGAATGCACTAATATCAGTATTTTAATATGATGGTGCCATATATGAAGACTATGCAAGGTAAGTAGAAACATAGATAATTTTTTAGATGATAAGACTTAATTTTACACTTAATAATATGTACATACAATTCAAAACATTTCATATGACTTGTTAGGTATGGAATCACTTGCATCAAACATTGAAGGATTAAGAGAAAGCAAGGACAAATGAATATCTCTTAACCATTCACTATACATATCTTCACACATTTGTAAAATCTGATATATTTACTAAATATATATATTTATTTTATTTTATAACTCAATTACAATGTCAAAACCATCATGGATTCACCATACATTGTGTGGTATTAGATTACAATGGCCAAAATGGTAGCTCTTATAGAGCTTGAGAGAGAGAGGAAAAGAGAGAAGTCCAAGGGTCACAAAGACACTTGAAAAGATAATAAAATTAGTTACTTGATCATGATAAGAGGATATGGTATGAAAAATGTAATTTTATAAAGTACAAGTGTCTACACAAGGCATAAAACTCATGAAAAGTGGCATAAAACTCCTTGTCTTGGCTAAAATAAATTGCTTTCATGATTAGCCCTGTTTGAACACATAATAACGTATTAGTAGTATGTAAAATGAATATAATTAATGGGGATGATTTTATACATGTCTCTCTATAAATTTTTTATAGGCTTGGTCCTCTAGAATCACCTAAAAAGGAGCCATCATTATATGTAGTCTAAAAAACCCCTCTTTCATGCACCCTTCACACTTGTCCTCAAAATTGGAATCATTTGGTCATGAAAATACATGGGGGGAGTTAATGACACATTTAAAGTCCCTCCATTTCCTTATAATCATCAGGGACACCTTAAAATGACTTCACATGAATTTTTTCCATCCTTCTCACTAGCTTGTCCAATATGCAAGTTTTGACTGGCTAAGATGAAGGCTATTGTTTGAACCCATAATAGTTGTTATAAAGAATTAAATTAAAATTTAAATTTATAAATAGTCTTAATATTTCTCTCAAATTTGGTTTCATCTTAAAACTTCTCCTAGAATCTACACAACATAAAAAATTGGTCAACAATACCCTATTTCTCATCCCATCCATATAGTTTTATACATATAAAAAGTATGAGGAATATATTAAAGGAACCATATAAAAATTAAAATCACCATAATAATCAAAATATCTCATTATATTAGCTATCCAACTCCATTTCTCCAAACTAGTCTTGACTAAGGATTTATGAGGGTTTTAGGCCTATTTGACCTCTTAAGGTTTGTTCATAAAAACTAGATGTCCAAATTGAAAAAAAAATACACCAAAAATGGCCTTAAAAACCCATAATAACATCCCTAAACTCCCTTGACACCCATGCAAATCCTCCAAGAAGATATGAGTATCACAACTTGACCTATCTCACTCATTTTCTCCTTTTTTGCATGCATGAGCTATCTTAGGGTCTAAAAATGGATTTATCAAGTATTTTTTGCCTTATAACATATTTAAAACTTCTATATCCAGCCTAAAAACATGTTCCAATATGTTTAAATGTATGTCTAAGGTTAAAATTATGTATGGCCCCTCATTTGGAATGTAGGCCTCACCATGCTAGTAAGCTTGATTGCACCCTAGAGATCAAAATGACCTTTCATTATTTTAAATACCTATAAATGGCTCAAAAACATATATAATAATCTAAAAATCACATTTCAATCAGTCTTAATGATCACCAAGAGATAAAAATACAAGTGTCTTACCATTTGGCACTAGGCCTCTTCGAGGCCTAACCTACCTACCTACAAGTTCAAGATCTTAGACTATTATGATATAATTCCTCTCTATATTATTGTTTTTTAATTTTTTCACAAGATTTATTAAGATTCTAAAACATTATTTCAACGTCTAAATAACTCCCAACTCACCTGGCCATCTCAATCTTCCAATATTACAAGTTACAAGCACAAACGAAGTTCCCTCTATCTAAGACAAAATAAAGGGCACTCACTATTTACCTAGATATAAATTTATATTTTATGGGACTATATAAGTTTAAAGGATGTTCTCCACAAAAAATTAACCCTTGAATAGGTCATTTGATTCTCCAACCTCAACAAAACCTCAATACAGGCTTCTAAAATATATTGTGTAGGAAATTCAAGAGTGGACTATGCCTTGCTCATTTGAGCTCCTTTATTTTGAATTATTTCATTATAAATGGTATATAAATATAGTCATGAATGTAATGGGGAGGTCCCAGTCTCTATTCATTCCTCTATCCTTTCATACATTAATGCACACATCCTAAACTCTCAAATAATATGCCTTTGGATTATGTTTCCTTCCTCAACATAACCCCTATAGGTGGTTTTGTATAATTGGACCTTGAAAATAGTGCTCCAAAAACCTCCTTAAGACCTTTTTTATATTCCTTCGCATTATTTTTGACTCATGTTTATATTTTTTATCCTAGATCATCAATTAAGACTCAAAACCATGTTCACTATTGTTTGCTCAGTTGTAGGTGTTCATTAGGATTCAAAGAAATTTGTGTGAGATTATTTTAAGAATTCATATTGATCTTCATGGAGGTGATCATAATCTATCTCAACATGTTAAGCTCCATTAACTTCTTTGAAAGCACCTTGAGATTAAATTTGAGTCTTTCCCTATCATGACTACAAACCCCTACCTCTTTGACCCATGTAGGTGTATTTTCAATAATTGGGCTTAGTCATGGTGTTAGAATACTTATTTGAGCGTATCCTAGTGTAAATTGACATATGTTTGTCATATATTCTTCATATTAATACTTTTCAAATACCTAGAGATACTCCTTTCTAGTCACTACCTAAGATAGTTAACTCCTGGCTATAAGTGTATACAAAGGGTCTTAAATAGGCTCATTTTGATTTCCAAGGGATTATATAGGTCATAATGATCTTGATAAAATTGTTCAAAGGATCCTCTCATCCATTTTACTTACCCTACATGCTCTTTGGGTTCACAACTGAGTCCTCCTATTATGACTGAGACACCACTACCCTTAAGACCATGTTGAAGGTGCATTTTGCCTCAACTGAGGTTGATCATGATGTGTGTGAACTCACCTTAGATTCTAGGTCATCAATTACATATATGTTCTTCTAACTCACTTTATATTTATAAACACCATCAAATCCCATTTCCTAAGTGACTGTTTACCTATCTTATATATCTGACTCTTATAGATGTCTATTTCCATAGTATACATATTGGAAGTGTGCATGGGAAGCAAAAAAATAGTCTATCCCTCTCCTTATACAATCCCTTGATTCATGAGATCCACTTGAAAAAATTGGAACTACTATCAAAAAATTTCATGATCTAGAATGGTCATCCTATAGTACAAGGTCACTTTTGGACCCAAGTCTTATAGATATTAATGCCTAAGTTTAATGGTGTTATAGGAAACTTTAGGATTCTAAAAGACTATCTTCCTCTTGTCATTCTCCTTCAAAAACTGGTAAGGATCTTATCCTATGATGGAGCTACAAGACCAAGCCATTAGGATACCTCAATTTTTTTTGTGACTATGTCATATGTTATTCCCAAAATGCTCATAGGCCTTTGTTTTACAATTTTAGAGACAAAAGGCCTGAAATAGTCATTTAAACTTTTGAAGTGATCCTCAATTCTATTTTCTAGCCTATCATTATTAATATGTTTGACATGCTACATGTAACATGTTAGTGCTTCAATAAACTATTTCAACTCGTGTTTCAACACTTCATAATGGCTCCTTAACTCTTTATCTGATCGTTGTAGGTGACCATTTAGTGTATGCAAGCAATGGATAAAATATGATAAATACACATTAATTTAGGATTGTTAATAGTTTAAAATTTCATTCATACTTATAAACCATCATACACATTTAAAGATACTTGAAAAAAATATCAACACCTTCCTCTCAACATGGACTCTTTCTTTTGGAACCTGTAAGTGTATACTAATGGTAGACTTATGTGTGAATGTTGCATATGACTACAACTCATGGATATTTCTTTAGATATATATATTTATATGAAATTATATCAAAAAACATGTTGGAAACATGTGAATGAACTTAACATAACCCTCTGAAGACACTTGAAAAGCATGAAAATCTAGAAATCGTAAAAATATTCATGTCATCACACATAAGACCAATCTACAAATTTGACATAATTTGCACATTAAATCAACTTTAAAAATGAAACTAAGAATGGAAAAAATTATAGTGGTAATTCATCATCCTTTGGAACTAATATCAGTAGTTGAGTTATATGGAAATGTTCAAACCAATATAAAACCTATAGGGTACATTGATTAGTACGTATATTTGAAAGGTCAATTTTTTAGGAATGATTCATAGAGTTAAAACCACCATTAATATACAACCAAACATAAAATTTAAGATGATGGAGTTTATAATACACCCTGAAGAGTATTTTTCTTGAAGCCTCTTATGTTGACCATACCAAGTGCAACCCTGTATGTCACATTTTATTTCCAAGAAAGGTGAAAAGGAATAGAATGGTTTTGAGTAATAAATATAAATTCAAGATCAAATAAAATATTTAACTAAGATTTTTTAAGCTGAATATGCATTGTGTGATCCTTTCCCATGCGGCACACATCCCAAGGAGCACAAGTGCTAAGAACTCTTTTTCCCTAAGAACACTACCCTTTTAACTAAATAACCTACAAATTTTTAGTTATGTAAGTTTATTAAGACTTTATTGGACACATGGGTTATGGCATCACATATTTGAACCTTCACACTTCCCAATAAATCCATATAACTCATTAAATTCTCAATTTTGACCCCTAAAATGACCCAAAATGACATGTTAGCTAATGACAAAAGTGACCAAGTATAATATAACATCAATTTACATTAATTAGCCTATAAAATACCTTGTGACATCTATATTAGACCCATAAAACACCTAAAACTCATGTTTTCACCTAAGGGTTCCCCAATTTGACCTAAAAGTCAAATTTGGTCAACAATTAGTACATCCAATCTTAATAATTCTTCACATTTGGGTTCCCTATAGCTTTGTGCAAGATTATAATGATGTGTCTTACTTCATCCTTGAATTATATCATAGCCAAGGTCTTAGGCATTCTTGTGGCTATATGTCTATTGAGACCAACACCCCCTATCTTTCTTTTTTGAAAGGAGGACCCCTGTATTTGTTTCCAAAAAGTCTATATTCTAGATTAAATGTGAAGAGTTGTCTTATCTTGGATTTTAAAGGCAAATAAATTTTAAAAGGGGAACATGTGATTTGATGTATTTGATCATGTTTATGTTTCATGGTTCAAAATTTATAATAATTGTCTTCAAGGTGATTAGTTGTAGGTTCCATGGAAGAAGCTAGAATTCCTAAGGAACAAACCCTAAAGGGGGGTTCAATTTGAATATTCATAGAAAATACTAGTAGGTAGTTTTATTTCCTTTTGATTAAATCATCCTAAGTCTAAATTTATATTAAGATTCAAATGTGTTTTTTCTTTAAAACATGACTGAATATTAATATAAAACCTTATGCTAAAATTTATACATGATCGGGTATTAATTTAAAGCTTATGCTCTTTTCTATATCTAACGGTAATCACTTGTTTGTTGATTTTGATATGATGGTGTGAAAATCCCAAAGTATTTTAAAAAGGACATACAATTAATGATTTGGGCCTAGTAAATATCTAATGATGATTTTTTTCTCAAAGGTTTTGATCCAATGGTGTGAATTAAATATGACACCTAAAAGGATGTTAATAGCTATTAACCACTCGAGACTTGATCCAATGGTTCACATTACCTCAGATGTTCTAATAAAATGGTGTGTATCAACCAAGATGCCTCAAGATCTCTTGAAATCTTTAGACATGGCACTCATTCATTGGACCAAAGAAATTTATTGTCTTAAAATTGATAGGTTCACTCCTATGATTTGACATCTATGAGGACGTATTTAATGGGACCAAAACCATCAAATTTAACATGAGATAGAAAGATTCTATTATCTTAAATTTGATAGGTTTTCTCCCATTAGTTGACATTTATGAGGATGTATTTGATGGGATTGAACCCATCAAATTTAAACTAAACAATCTCAGAAACCTCAGGATCTCCCAAAGGCTTTACATGTGGTACTTAATCATTGGACCAAAAAATTCTACTATTTTTAAATTTGAAAAGTTTTCTCCCTTCATTTGACATATATGAGGATTTATTTGACATGACAAAACTAACCAAATTTAAATTAGACAAATTTTAAATCCTAATCAAAGGGGGCATTTCTAAAAAACCTTTTAAGAAATTTCTAGCTTTTTACGAAGATAAACTTTGTATATAAAGATATTAGCCTAAGTCATTTTGTGTTTTTTAAACATAAAATTTAAATGACATTTTTAAACCTAAGATTTATATGATCATGTAACTGATTAAAATGCAATCCTAGCTAAGATCCAATGGTGATCATTTGCTCACTATATTTTATCCAACGGTGCAACAAAGTTGAGGACTTTTCAAAGCCCTCATGAGCTTGACACATGGAAAATTCAATAAGCTCAAAGATAAATAACCAATTAAATGCAAGGACCTATATTTATCTTTTCAAAGAAAAATAAATGGGATTTTTTAAAACCAATGGTCACTCTTCAAATGTAATTTATGAAATTTTCTATAAAAGGCATGGAACCCTACCACAAGCTCCACATAAGTATGGAGGATACAAATGAAATATATCTCATGATTGAAAAAACAAAAGAAATGATACTAAGTTTATATCATATTTAAGGCACATATGAGATCAAATTTAGATGTTTTGTTCATTAAAGATAAAAACCCTAAAACCTCTATAAAGAAGGTCATAGTTGGTTCAATTGATTATGTGACACTTGATATAATTGCAAATTGAATTCAAAATTAAGTGCCTTAGTGAGATATTTGTTTTCATCAAATACAGTTCAATTTTATCAATAGAAGCAGGTAGGAAATAGATGAAAATTGAAGTGGAGCGTTATCTAACTTAAGATGGTGAAGGAAGGGTCTTTAAAGACACATAGATTTAACAGCATTGATTGTAAACAGAATTAGGAATTGGTTTGAATTATTCTTCTTTGTCAAAGAGTTGTAACCAATTTATTAGGAAGAAAAGAGGAATGATTTAGTGTACCAAGATAAAAGGATTTAATATCAATTCAAATTGTAGGCCTTCAACATGTGGCTGTTAAACTAGAGGTAATGCATTGCATTGATCTTCTTGTTCTTATCTTCATTGACTGTAGAATAGATGGAGAAATGATTATTCATGAAGTATCAAAAAAATTTCATGCATCACTCCCATGGCCTTTGAGACTTAATATAAGATCCCTTTGCCTCATGTCAATCTCCCTTCCTTGAGAGAATGGACAAATTCCCAAAATTTGGATTTAGTCCTCTCACCTTGGTTAATCCAAGGTTTTGATGTTTTCAGGACCTCAAATGGTGAGATTCTTACTATCCAATTCAGTGAGGGTGTTAGAGTAGCTATGAATTTATTGAACAGAGCCTTTCATGCCTCTTCTACTACTTATTTAAGTAAGGTTTAAGTTTCTTATGTCCATTGCATGTTGGAGTAAAACTTAACCCCTCATATTAGAGAGTTAATAAGTTTATTCTTGGATAAATAATTTATATCCATCAAGATAAAGACTTCCAAGTAATTATTTATGATGTCTTACCTCTTAGATTCACTCCTATCCTCTATTAGTTTCCTTAGCATTCAAAATTGGTCCCCTGATGGTAGATATACCATTACCATCATTATTTCAAATTACATATATTCAAATATAGGAATCACATGAAATTCATATGTGATGGTATATTGCTAGTCAATTTTGAGGCAATCACTAGTATCCCTATGCCTAGGCATCATCCTCTATTCAAAATACATGTAGAGACCATGGGAGATGTGTGGTTTTATCCAGATTACACTATAATAAGGATAGAGGGAATCATAGTCCAACCATATAGATTGTCTATATATGTTCCCAATAAGCTTTTAGAGCAATAAATTACTTATAAAATCATCTAGGGAATGGATTAGCATTACAAGAAGAATAATAAAGATTAGGCTCATTCCTTTTCACTAGACATTGGTAGAATGTAATCAAGGATTCGAAATAGATGGACATCATGGTGGTGCATAGAAACTCTTTTGATTTACAACTAGATGATCTTAAGATGTGGGACCCAATGATGGAGTGGCTAACCATATTCAGGATAAAAAGGTCCCAAAGGTTGAGTACATTCATCAACCAGGTGTGGGAGATGGTATTTACACAAAGGCAAGAAACTTTGAAGAAGTATTGTCTAGTGTTAAAAATTACAACATCAAATTAGAACATAGGCTATTTAGGGATAATAATCCCTCAAGAGAAATATGGCAACTACATCCCTTGCATTATCATTTGTTGCCAAGACCATTTGGGACTACACATCAAGAGCTAGATATTGAGGGAAAATATTATAAACCTTAGTAGAAAGAATTGACAAAGTCATCCCAGGTTGGAAAAATTGATGATGTAAAAAGAAAAGGTAATGATGTGATTAAAGGGTCCAACATTGAGCATATAACTAGTGAAGGTCCCCAAATTTAGGCATCCCCACAAAGGCCTTCTTCCCCAATAAAGGTTATTAGCATGATTACTTTGAAAATTAGAGAAATAGTAGAAAGTGTCACTATTAATATCACATATTCTTATGGTTTGGATAAGGTAGAAGACCCATCTGAGGAAGTAGGCAAGGAATTGGTTCCATTGGGAAGTGGAAAGAGACAGGTAGAAGTAGCCTTAGTTCCTCTAGCTCCAAGAAAGAGGCCTAGGTTAACTTTTACTCACCCTACTAGTGAAATAAACCTCTTCAATGATGAGAATCATATTTATGGACTAACCATTCCTAATTGGTTTATTTATTGGAAGTTATAGAAAATCCCATCTCTTTCTCCTTTACTAGCTTTGAATCGAGTGGACATAGGTGTTTAGGATAATGTCAAGCCTTGGATTCAGGATATGTTGAGAAAATAAGTAGAGAGAAGCATCCAGATTCTTCACAACAAGAAAATCAAATGGTTTGGTACCCCAAGAGCCTATGGGAGTTCAAATGTAGAGATTCTTGAATAATCATAGGTGAAAGAATTTTACCCTCAGGTATAATTTAATCTAGATACATCAACTCTTACGAGAGTAGAGACCAATAAAATTATTTTTGGTACTAAGGAGTTCACCTTTTATAAGGTAGAATCATTTTTAGGCTTAACTCCTATTCCAGGGTAGGCAGTAGGGTAGCATCCTATTTTCCAAGAAGATGTATCTAGTATGGTAATATCCCAATCAAAAATGACCTTGGATGGAGGCCAAGGAATGTAGTAGAATATTCTCAACTTGGAGAAAGAAAAGCAAGATTTAAAAGCTCAGGTCCTCCCTTTAAATCTTGAGGATGTATTGAAAGCATTGAATATATCCTTTATGGATACATTTGAGAATTTAAAAATCATAAATTCTAGATTGAGTGCTTTGGACCATCAAGTTGAGATGGCATAAGCCTTAATCACCTAGTTGTAGAATTTTCAAGCTCAGATGGAGGAGCTCATCAAGATGCATAAGATAAAGTAGGTTTTAGACTTCAAGATTATGAAACTTAGACATTTGGACATCTTCATGACATTTTTGATAGATAAAAAGAGGATTTGATCACCTGGAGCAATGATGTTAAGGACTTCATCAAGAGAGACATAGACTTGGTAAACCGGATTAAGAAACTTTTAGGGAATCTATTAGATAACCCTTCTCAAACCACTATTATAGGCATGATTGATGATGAAGAATTCAAGAAGAGGGTTGGTACTAACATCCAAAGCATCAAAGATAACAAAGGTAATTTAGATAAGGACAACTAGAAGACCCTTGATACCATTATTTTTGCAAGGAAGCAAATTGTAGAAGCATAATGTATCAAGAAACTTGTATCTTAGGCAAATAGTGAATTTGACATGTCAAAAAATAAAGAAGAGGATTATCTAATGAAGCCTGCAGTGGATTTTGAGATGATCAAGGAGAAATACACCAAGGTGAAATACTTCCTTAGATAGGGCTAATTGAAGGTCCCACCAATGAAATTATTATGATAATTTTATTTTTGTACTTTATATGCTAGTATGTTAGCATATACTCTTTCTTGTCATGTTGACATGTGACCTTCCACATTATATCTTTATATTAAAGATAGTTATCTTTATTTGCATGTTTATATTTTGAAAGTTAACTAGTTAAGTACCTATGTTTCTTATAAATATCTAGATGGTTACCCTTTGTGAGGGATAGTTTTTGAGAAATTGATACTAGGAGCATTTAATACAACTAAGGAATTTTAAAAAGATTAATTGGATAGTTTTGTTAAATTTCTGTGTTATCTCTCAATTATGGAAATTCATGTTGAATTTAAATGATTCTTCTTGTTTTGAGTCACATTCTTTGTCATATGGTAGTTAATTTATGCTGAATGCTAGATTAACTATAAAGATTTCAAGCATACTTCATTTTATTTTCTATGCATTTAGATGTACTTATGCTATTTAGATCATAATAGCAAACTTTTATAGTAAACTTGGTTCTTACTTATGATTCATACTTTTCCTCTAAATCTTGCCTTTTTTGTGATGTAATTTGAGCTTATGTTGTTTTATAACAAAAATTGGTTTAATGTGTACTCAATAATTTGAATTTTGTCATAATATTTGATATGAAAACTTTAAATCACATCTCTTCCTTCCTTACCCTTCCTTTTTCTTATTTATTATTTTATCAAGATTCACTCTAGCTTTTAGATGATTGTTAATAATCATTTAGTTTAGCTTTTGAGTCATCAAAATTACTAAGTATTCAAATCATGTAGACCCTGGTGGCTCCTAACCACTAAATCAAATAAATATTATGGGCAGTTTTCATACTTTGCTTCTATTTCACCATAGACAATCCCTGAATAGTCACAAACTACAAATCATGACATGGATTTTCATAATCCTAAAATAAGAAGTTTTCTTCAACACTAAGAGCACATGTGGTATAGTTTGAAGCATCAACAAGGTCTAGGGGTTTTTAAGCACTATTTGTTTAAAACCCTTGATAGGCTACATTATTATCTTGATAGAAATTTTGGAGGAGTTAGGGGTTATTTCTATATAAATTTCATATTATTGAATCAAAAACATGGTATCAATGAAATTAGGGTCCAAATTCAAAATATTTTCTCCTTTATCATTCACTACTTTTCTCTTCTTAACATCATAGTGTTTCACCATGGTGAGCATAATATCAAAGATTTGTAATAAGAGTGAGAAGGCTATAGCGTAGGGAAAATGAATATTATAGATTCTCTAAATCCAATCATTTTTGAATTCTACATTTACTCTATTATAGAATTTTTTTAGGTCTATGTGACCTAGATCTATGTTGGTGATCTCATTAGTGTTTGAATCTAGGTTGGATGGGACACTAGGTCCCTTTGAATTGAATTTCATCTCCTTTATAGACATGTACTCTACATAAATTAGAATGGGAAAACCAACTATATATTTGGTTGTGGTTTAGAATTATAATTATAGGTTATTATTCCACTTTGAGCTTGGTGGGGTTCTATCTTGCAATAGTAGTTAAAAATTCTGGTAGAGGTATAGTGTGTTATTATAGCTATAAAGTCCAACTAAAATGTTTGGTGGGGTTTTGACTTGAAATTGCACTTGTAAAGTCTGATGAAATGTCCAACAGTGTTTTTGATCTACAGAGGTAAGTTGGACTTCTGATAGGAACTTAGAGTTGTTAAAATAAGGGGAATCTATGCTGAGGTTTTCATATGTTTCCACAACTAGAATCTTTGTAGGGTTTGATCTTGAAATAGTAAGAGATATTTTTGCCAAAATTAGTGTATGTGATATAATGGGAATATTATATATTAATAGTATGACATAAACCCTAGATTTATTTTAAAAATATGTAAATAATCTAAAATAACATGTGAATGAGGAAAATATGAAAATGTGAATAATATTGTTGATGGTGATACATTTTTGACATTTTTGAAGATAAAACCCTAAACTTTGGAAGAAAACCCTATGCCTACTAAGAAGATCAAATTTAAAGGATTGAAGGAAATATGGGGTGATCTAGATACATACTATGTTTATGTGCATAAGGGATGGCAATGGTAGATTTGATGCATGGATCTTGCATTGCTTGGTGAATGAGGTTGGTGCTTACACTGCATATCTTTGAGGTCTAGATTATAGGTTTTATTGGTATCAGAGCTCTTGTTTTGGTTTGAAAATGTTAATGATGATGCAAAAAACCTAATTTTATACTAATAAATAATGTAATAAACGTTAAGCATAATGGTGGTTGGATAAACACTAAGAAAGTAGGTTATTGGAGTTACTTTGTAATTTTTTAATTTTAAAAGTTGTAAAACTATATTTTACATTTTTATCTCTAATTTCCACTAAGTGGAGTTGTTTGAGGTAGGAAATTCATGGAAGTAGGTAGTGGAACTCTAGTTACACTTTTCAACTTTTCAAAGTTTCAAAGTGTAGTATGTGTTTCAATTCTTCTTGGGTGGGGATGAAAGGTAGAAGGCAAAGTTCATATTGCACTATACAACTTTAAAAATTTAAAAAGTACAACTAGAGTTACAATTTCCATGGGGTAATGGTGAATGGAATAAAGTGGAGCTCATGTTTCACTTTGTAACTTTTCAAAGTTGTAAAGCATAACTAGAGTTATGATTCCTATTGAGATTAGGTAAGAGCAAAAAGTGGAGTTTTGATTACATTTTGAAACTTTTAAAGTTGCAAAGTCTAACTATCTAGTTTCTTTTAGGCATTGGATAAGTGGGAAAGTGGATGTTTGGGTGTACTTTACAACTTTTAAAAATTTCAAACTACACCGAAATCTCCAATTTTTTCTTGGCATTGGGTACGCAAGAAAGCATAGGTTTAGGTACACTTTACAATGTTGCAAATTACACCCAAATCTCTAGTTTTTGATTGGGTCTTTAAAAAAGGAATTTAGGTTATTTTAAAATATTTTCTCAAAAAAAATATGAACCTCCCTTAGGGTATAAGGTATTTTGATATTTTTGGCTCAAAAATATCAACATTTTTGGTGACCTCTATGGAATGATTTCTCGATAATCAATTTATTCCCAGTAGCTTTTTGGTTCATTAGGCATGGAGTAATTTTAAGCTTAACACACTATATCTAGAGAAGAACAAAAATTAAGAATTCCTAAACAATTAAAAAAATAGTGAAAAAAACATAAACAAACTAAGGAAACAAAACTCCTAATGAGTTGCAAACTTGTGTGAAAACACTTATTTGGGGAAAATAACTAAACCTAATATATACAATGTTTGGAAAGAATTCCAACCTCAAAATAAAACTTTGAGGTATATCCCATTGACTAGGATAGGCAGCTCAATCCATTAATACTAGATAGCTGGAGTACATTGGCTCCTTTGCATTGAGTTATGAAATATGGACCACTCCATATAGCATCAAACTTTGTATGTTTTCCTAGCTTGGCTCTTTTAGCATCTCATTTTATAAAAATGTATCCTTTATTGAAGATACTATTAGATGGGTTTTTTTTTATCAAAAGTTCTCTTTATTTGAGACTGATTTGCTTCCAGAACATGCATTAACTGGTTCCTAACTTCTTCTAGTTCCATGAGTTCTACCAGCTACATAGTCGTTGCATCATTTTGAATCAAATCCAACTAATGATTGAGTTCCAGATATGGTAACTCTATTGATAGTGGAAGTTTAGTTTCCCTTTCATAAACCAACATGAATGGAGAATTGCATATAGATCTCTTAGGATTGATCTTATAGGCCTAAAGTGATGATTTAAACTTGGTGTACCATGTCCTTTGGTTATCCTCCATTATCCTTTCAATAATCCTTATGAGATTTTTTTGGTGGATTCTACCAAGCCATTACCTTGTGAGTAATAATTAGATGAGGTATTTAGGTAGATTTATGCTCTGCTACCCATTCACTCACCCAAGTGCCCATAAAATCTTTAGCATTATTTTAGGTATATCTAGTGAAATAATTATTTATTATAAGGACCCATTATGGATGACACTTGATAGTAGACTAATCATGCCAATGAAACCCAATCCCCAATGATGAAATAGCTTCTTAGCTCAGATTGGTTTGAGAGGGAGAGATGATAATCATTTCTTGCCTATAAAATAGTCACATTTATCATAGTTCCACACCCATTTATGCACATATTTGAATAGGTCAAGCCAATAATAGCACACCCTCATTATTTTTATGGTTGTAATTCTTACAAAAAAAATGATCACCTAATGAGCCATTATGAAACTCCTTGATCACCTTGGGATTTTTATTGTGCTTGATGCACCTCAACATAACTCCATTAATATCTTTCCTAAATAAGATACCATTAAAAATAGCATAAGGAATAGATTGGAGTCTAAAGTACCTCTTATTGGATAGTTGGAGCTCATGTAATTATTCACCAATCTGTAGGAAGGCTGCCATGTCACTGATTGATTTATTAACCATATACAAAGTGGTATGTTGGAATTCCTATTGAAAATATAATGAATGTATTACTACATCAACACTCTTTATATTAGAAACAAGTTATTCACATAAGCCCTTTCCTCTTACAAGCTTAGTTATTTTGATGTTCACATCATATTCCATGACATTTATGATCCAACCCACTCTCTTTTCATTTATTTCTTAGCTCAATAAGAACTCCTTGATGCTTTGGTGAATAAGCATTAGATGATTTTTTTAATTTGAAAGCATGTGCTTGAACTTTTTGAGATATTTCATTACTACATATACTTGCTTCTCAACAAAACTATAATTTTCCTCATAATCCTTCAAGGATTGATTGAAAAAGGATATAGGCTTCTCCAACTATTATTCATTCTATTAGGTTAGAATAGATGATACATTACCTTCCCCTCAAAAAGCATAGATAATGAAATCATTCTTGTAGTTGGGATTTACAAGGTTAGGATCTTGATAAATAGCCTACTTGATGGATTCAAAACTATCCTTTCCTTCCCTTATCTATAAGAAACTAACCCCCTTATTAAGCATGGTAGTAAGGGGTTTGGCCATGGAGGAAAAATTTGGAATGAACATCCTTACAAATTTGATCTTCCCTATGAAACTTTGTAACCCCTTATTATGGCTCAAAAGTGATAGAGAAGATATAACACTTACTCTCGTTGGGTCTATTGTAATACCTTATTTTGAAACTGTGTCCTAATAGTTTACCTTAATGAACTATAAAAATGCACTTTTTTGGATTGAGGGAAACTCCAAACTCCCTGCACCTTTAAAAAACTTTCCTAAGGTGATCTCAATGGTCACTAGCATGTTTTGAATAAATAGTGATGTCATCTAGGTACACCAAAATCATATCATTTATCAAACCCCTAAAATACATATCCATGGATATTTTGAATGTAGAACCAGTGTTGTTTATATTGAAAGGAATATTTTTATAGGCATAGGTGCCCCATTTTTTAGTGAAATTGGTCTTGAACTGGTTAGATTTCTAAACTAGGATTTGGTTATATCTAGAATAACCATCTAGAAGGGAAAACCTTTTAGATATAGATATATTTTGAAGGATTTTATCCATGTGTGGAAGGGGATAATGATCCTTCAAGGATGATTTTTTTAGGTCCCATAAATGTACACAAAGCCTAATTTCACCATTCTTTTTCCTAACAGAGACCAAGTTAGCAACCTAGGATGAGTGTTTGATAGGGAAAATTATGTTAGCTTATATTAATTTGGAGAACTCACTCTATATCAAGGGATCTATTTTTGGATTGGTTGGTCTCTATTTTTGTGTAATAAGCCTAGTATTTATATCAGGATCTATTATGTGTTGGGATAAGCTAGGGTCAAAACCCCTTAGATATTTATAACTCCAATAAAATTTATCATCAAATTATTAACATAATCCAATAAATTTTTTATTTTAGGAAGTGTTGAATACCTGTTTGATCTTCAATGCTTTGCCTTTTAAGATAACTACTGGTTTGTAGTATTCCTCCTTGACCATGAGACTTTTCTTCTCACCCTTCAGTTGATAATCTGAGATGAAGATACTTTCAAAAATAAACAAGACCCATGAACAACTTATTTGTATTCAAATAAATTAGTTCCCCCCCATATTTTTCTTGGAGTGTTGACTATTTTTTTTCTAATAATCTAGTCTCATCTCATAGAAAATTAACAATCTATAGATCACTATCCAAAACTTACCAGTTGGTTGTATTATTAGGGATAGATGGACTCGCTATTATTTTTACATGCTGGCTATTGTACTTCTTAATCTCTTTAGGTAGATTATATTGAGAACCCAATAAGGCCATGTGATTAACATATTTGTTATATGATCTTAGTATCATTTGAATGTTTAAAGCGATAAAATTTTCCAACAGGTCCCAAAGCCTATGTCTGTAATATCTCAACAAATTATTCTTGGTTATGATTTTTCATCTTACTTGGTGAATGATTAGTTCACTATTACCAAACACTTTTAGTGAATATATTTCCATTTCCTTACTAATCTAGATACCAAGTATCAATGTTTCATAGTTAGCCACATTTTTAGTTCAACTCAATTGAAGTATGAAGGAATATAAATAACTCTCCTTTTGAGGATAGATAAAAATAATACCTACACCTACACCATTCCTAATTATTGAGTGATTGAATTACATATAACACATTCCTTTGTGATCTTCAGCTAGAGAGATGATTCTCATTTAACTAAGTGAGTGTTTGGAATTTCTTCAATGGGTGTTGTAACCTCATGGTCAAGTTCTTACTCCTAATATTATAATGTGAAATTCATATATATAGGGTAAGAGTGTATGGTTCAATGTGGTCTTTATAAATTAGATCAACTCTTATCATTAATCTAGTCCCATATATTATCCTAAGCAATGTATGGGACCAATAAATAAATAAGTACCCTCCCATTTTTATAATAAAGTCTCGAGAAAGGTAGATAGAAAAATAGGGTGTAGGTATATAACTAAGATATCTTGGGATATAGGTAATCTTGGACCATTCCTTTTATGATAGGTGTATATTTAATACCAAGAGCATCAGCTATTTTTTGGGTATAAAAAAATTGTTAGCCCCAAAGTCTACCATGCAACTATGTATAAGAGTTTTACCAACTATGAGTGAAAGGTAAAAAGGGAGAGGCTTACCATTTTTACTTGCTCTTGTGTCCATTTGAGGTTGACACAAGTTAATAACAACAATAGGTCCCTTTATTGAGACTTTATCTATTAGTTGGAAGTTTTTTAGGGATTCCTAAAGCAAGTCCCTTTGTACTGGTATAGATAATGCTTCCCACATGGTAAAATTCAATTTAGTCTTCTTCATTTATTCTAAGATAATGAAAGGAATGTTACCAGAATTTACTGGTGCCTTTTTGGGAGCTACATCTTCTTTAATGAGATTTGGGATCAAAATTTTTGACTTTAGCTGGCTCATCAACACATTGGGTGGTCTATGAACTGTGTTTCCTTTTACAACCTCTTTTAAACTTTAGAAGTTATATCTTGGTAAACCATAGGGGTTGATCACCTTATATTTCTCTCTTCTTATATCATGTATTTATTACCACTAAATTACCACCATTGGTAAGTGTTTCCTCCTGATTTACACCATAAAACTCTTCTTTTTAGTTCAAAATAGTGGTTTCATTAAGTAGGCACTTATGCATCTTCCTACTAATAAATGGCTTCATATTCATTTCCTTTGGATTTTAAAATGATTTGTACCATCAAGGCTTGACTAATGACACCATGAGGGCAAACATTCTGATTATGTGATTGAACATAGGGATAAAACCACTCATATGCCTAAGAAAGGCTATTTTGAATATGTACGATGGATTTAGATGTATTTAGTATAGGTAGAGTATGGATATTTGGAGGATTTTATTATATGGTTTGACTTTGGGGTTATAATTTTCCTTGGTATGGCTTCCTATTGGGCTGATATTTTTGGTTATCTTATTGATATGACATGTAGTTTTGGGATTGTTTCCTTTTCATAGCTACCAACTCATTTCCAAATCTTCTAAGTAGTGACTTAACCTCATAAAAATCATCAAAAGGGATAGGAGACAAATATAGTTTATTTCTTTTTGTGAGAAATTGGGGCTATAGTGGGTTGTATGGGAGGTAACTCTAAAATTAATAGAATTGGAGGTTGAGGGGCATTTTTTCCAACTTAAATGAGGTAATTTTTAAATCTTATTGCTATTCCATAAGCATTGGGGAGTGTGGTGACACCCATAAACTGAATCTTGACAACTATATCACTATTTAAATCTCTTAAGTAATACAATAAATCATTTTTTAGGGTTAGATTAACCAACACTATAATTATATTCTATGTCTTTTGGAAGAATAAATTAAAATCACTCATGAACTCATGGGGATCCTATTTAATAGTGGTTAATTATTCAAATAGTGAAAGGTGATCACTCTTATCCTTAGATTATTTACATAAGGAAAACTCTAGATCATCACAAACATAGATGGAATTGGGAATCGTGATTATGTACCATTATAAATATTTAATCTTAAATGAGGAGTCAAGAAGTCTGATAGTAACATTTTATTGTGATATATTATGAACCAAATAGATGTTAGAAATGTCTTAAATATGTTCAATGGGTGAGGTGGAAGTTTCACCAATAAAATATATGAGTTTTAGAGCTGAAGTGGGCATATCATCATACTGGGCCAACATAAGTGGGCTGCCTCCATTGAATGCTATGAAATTATGATTTCTTAGGGCCATATTGGGAGGTATGAAACAATTGTGAGTATTTATGGGAGGTGAAGATATATTTCTAATATTTATTCTAGTATAAGTTACAACTAATATTAATTTATTTTTATATGGATTATTGCAAGTTAGTCCTTTTACCTTTAGTAGATGATCTTGTCTAGATCTTTGGCATACATAAACTTGGATTTTTTATATTATTAAGGCAATGGAGTCAACAGGTGCTCTTTAAATTTGTACAAAAATCACACAATGATTATTAATAATAAAACCAATCTCTTAGCTATGATCTTTGGGTCCACTGGGTGTACCAAAAACTATTATCAATTAGATTTTACACCCAATTATATTTGTAATATTATGAGTAGTGTGAATTATAGTATATGGAAAAAATAATCACACAATAGGATCACCTCCAAGTTTTTGAACCTTATAAAATTGAGGTGAACCTATTAATAAGGTTGAATTCCTTTCACTAAGATTAATGCAACTAGTATATGACCATTTCACTTAAAACTACCATGTCTTAGTGATCTTTCTACTAACTAAGATTTTGACTTGTGATGAAAAGAGTTTTAGAAAGAATTTTTAAACTTTAAAATGGTTATTACACTAAATAGTATAGTGGAAATTAAGGCTTATTTTATTTAAACATGCTTGACTATTTAATATACTATAATTTATTATATCACAATCTTATATAAAAATGAGATCAAAGGTAATATTTGACATTTATCAGATAAGGAACAAAGTTATTTATTTTTCATCAATAAACTTTCAAAGGGGAAGAATTAATAATAAAAATGAATCTATATGATTTAAACAAGACTTAGAACATTCAAAAAATCAATAAATAGATGTACATACATAAAGATAACACAATACAAGGAAGGCAAAACTTTAGTTTATTAGTTTCCTCTAGGTTACAACATGTAGATCAATTATTCAAAGGCAAAATTATTTCTGTAATAGAAAACAGATAATATGGGCTATGTGGGAAACCCATATTTATACAAAATTACTCCCTTGAGAGAGAGGAATTTAACAAAACCCTTATGCTTAGTTCTGGAGAAAGAAAATGGGGAATCTACATGTAATGTATTCCTTTCCATCTTGAAAATGGTGCCTTTATTGGATTATAAGGAGAAGAAGAATGTGGAATCTTTTGGATGCTTCACCAAGTTTTGAAAGAGGAGAGAAATTTTTTGGACTCTTCAAGTTGAACTATTTCTTCTTGAGTTTAGTTGAGGGAGTCTTTCCAAAAGATGGGGTGCCAAAATGAATTATGACTTGCTCAAAATTGAATGCTTTTGGATATTTTAAGTTATAACTTTCAAAACCTAATTTTTAATTTGTAATGAAGGCTTTTATAACTTTTGAGTCATTTAAATTGAAAAAAAAAAAATTGAAAATTACAACATGATTTTTTACAACTAAAGTAATTCAAACTTGTCAAAAGGAAAAGTGTGAAATACAAGTTGCACTTCTTCAACTTAAAGCCTAACAAAAAGATAATTGAAAATTACATGTAGGTCTTCCTCAACTTAAAGTTAAGGGATGTCAAAATGATAGTTACAATTTACAACTTGCAACTTTATAATGTATCTTACAAAATGTATTTTATAGAATGTATTTTAAAACTAAATTGAGAAAAACAATCCATAGCCATGACTGCTAAAGATTCTTTGTCCCTTTTTATTGTATCTTATCAATATATGCATATAAGGTATTGATTATGTATTGAAGTATATATTCATTAGGTCCAAGTGTGTAAAGGTTGATGATCTCACATTCTAATATTACTTCAGATAGTTCTCTAGAAATAGATCTATAGACTTGAGTATATTTTCCCATTTGATCTAATGTATTATGATATTTGATGAATCGATGGATGGAATTCAAGTTGAAAGTTGTATCTTATGTTGATTCTCTCTTAAATACCCCTTTGAATTTGTCTTAGAGATCTTGAATAGGAATAGGTTTATCTTGACAATATTTACATCATATGACAATTAACCAAGTAAATATTCAATATCATAAATTGTATATGTGGCCTTGTCACATGTGATCTTGGATTTTTCAATACTCTCAGTGAGTATTCTAATTTTTGATTTAGATTCCATATACAAATACTCATGTTATACATAATTCTTAAATATATTTTTGGGTATTAGTATTAATTAGGACAATAGTCTACAATTTTAGAAAGTATAGGTTCAAAATTTTAATCTCTTCTTCATATTTTATTGTCTCTACCTTTAGAGATGAATTATCATCCTTTAGAGTATTAAATTATTCCATGGAAAGTTCTATCAGTCTATTTCCTTTTGTGATTAGTTCATCAACCCAATATTTTGTGGCCCTTCCCATGGTACCAATCTCTATCATCACCTCAAATGTTTATTTATTAGGGAATTAAGCAAGAGATTGAGTTGGATAGTTTGATGGCTCTATGATATTTTTAAAAATAGTTTTAAATTGCTCAACTTTATTCTTTAGTTCATATTTAGTGACCTTGTCACCATCCATTTTATTTAAAAGAGATATTATACTTGAATGAAAATCATGCTTCAAGCCTTCTCTTTTCAGAAAACCTAAGTGCATTTTAGATATATAATAACCCCCCACCACTAAATATTCCTTTTATTTATTTGATGGGGGAACTACTATCTCCACATATTTTTCCTCTATTGCATCATATGATATTCTATAGATGGTCCTAAGGGCCTATCTTTGGTCATCTAGATACCTCCAATAAACCAAAGTCTAGATTGTTAGGATATATCATTTATTTTATTTTATTCGATATTGATTATGTGATCCAACTTAGAGTAGATACCTGTGAATCCTATGTTTCTCTAATAATCACTATCATTTGTGAATTTTTATCTAAAATGACTAAACTAGTGGTTACCATGATAAGTGACATGGGTTGATTATCCATAGTTGTATCAATGAGTATCTCTATTTCCACCTCCTTGGTGGGGGCATGGGTTATGGTTGAGAGTAGAGTAAATGGGTAATTGAATGGGTGAAGTGGATGTGCTTACCAGGGGTATAGAAGATAGAAGTGATAGGAGTGGAAAGGTATGAATATGTGGTTAGAATAGGGGACCTAGGGAAGGATGGAATCTAAGGAAATAAATGAATCAATAGATGTAGTGGGAATACTCAACATAGATGAAATGGGTAGTGTGATGGAAGATGAAAATGAGGTTGTACCCATGATAGTGGTTGGCATGGCTAGTGGGATTACATTCATAATGATTGAGTATGTAACCATGTATTGTTGGGTGGTATTGGTGATTAATGGAGTGGTAGTGAATAATGGGGATGAGGTGGAAGTGATTATAGAAGAGGGAGTTTAAGGTGGATTTGAAGTATCCAATTGTGTTAATTAGATTATTTCCAAGGGAGTCACTTGCACAGGTGGGTCAAATTAAATTATAATTAATTGTAATAGTGGGTTGGTGAAAATAGGAGGGGTAATTGCTTGTGTTAACTATGAGATAGAGATAGGAGGAGGGACTACTTGTGTTGGTTGAGTAGTAGTTATGTCCTCTATGAAAATTAATATTGGTTGATCTATTGGCTAGGATTCTATCTCTTGGATATTAAAAGAATCACTTTTTGTCTTATAGTTCTACTTTCACTTATGTGATGCAACAAGCCCCACTGCCTAATCTAATTAGTTTCTAATATTCGATCCTTCTACTATTATTGCCACTATATCCTTACTATTCACTTCTATCAACATGTTTGTAATATTTAGGGTATATTTGGTTATTTTAACCCCCTTTATCCTTAACTAGTTCATTATTCTATTTATAGCTTGGGTGGTCCTATCCATTAAGGAGAAGGATTTAGGTGTAGGCCACTTGACCAAAGGAAGAGTTTGGAGATATATTTAATTATCGTAGTAAACCCTATCTACTAGATACTCATCATATTTAAAATATTTAAGGATTGGTTCTATATCATAGGTTTTGATTTGTTCCAAGGTTGTTCAAGAATAATATCTTAACCTAACTTCCTCTTCATATTTCATATCTTCCTAGTAATATTAATAAAAAGGAATGTGGGATTATATGGCACTCAATAGAAGGGCCTAACATTAAGATATCTCAAGGTCATTTGAGTCATCTATTCATCCACACATTTGGCCTTAGATAGGGAATGAGAAGTGTATCTCCTTATGTTAATAGGGAAGTGGATCCCTGTCTTGTGCATATTTGATAAAAACATGTGGGTTTCAACAAGTTAACTCACATGTTCCATTAGGGCCTATTTTTCACTTACATACCTAGGGAGGGTGTAAGCAAAACTATTGAAACCACCCACTTTTATATGTTAATATGTTGGGAACTGAAGGAAATGTGATCCCCATTTTGTAATTTTTGTTGTTACATCATCATAAAATCTTCTCCTCCCTAGTTATTTTTCAAACATGATTATGATGTAGTAGAAAAAACATCATTGAACCTTCTAAATTATTGTTTACTTGCCTCAAAGGTGAGATCAAGATAGTATTTAAAGAATTTGTTGATTTGATCATGCACTATTTTTAATCATGGGAGGGCCATCCCTTTTTATAAGATATAGAAAAGGTATAAAGTCATATAAAACTTACCTTTAGTTTGGACCTCCATTAACTATTTGTGAATAGAGTCATAAATCAACTGGGCCCAGTGAATGCATTGTTTCTTCTGATGGATTTATCAAATACACTAGTATATCCAATATTCATTATTATTCACATTTAGGTTCCTTATAATTTTGTGCAATAGTATAATGATGCCTCCTAATTCCTCCTTGAATTCTATCCTATCCAATGTCTTAGGCATTCTTGTGGCTATAAATCTAGGGGGTTTTAACCACTATTAATAAAAAAAACCTGTACATAGCCTACATTATTATCATAATATAAATTTTTGGAGGAGTCAAGTATTATATATATAGCTTTCATATTCAGAAATCAATAACATGGTATCAATTAAATTAGGGTCTAGATTTATAATCTTTTCTCCTTTATCGTTCACTACTTCCCTCTTCTTAGCATCATAGTCTTTTGCCATGGTGAGCACAAGCAAAAGGATTCAAAATTAGAGTGGGAAGGCTACATACTAGGTTAAACAATTATTGTATATTATTTTAATCCAATCATTCTTGAATTATGCATTTACTCTATTCTAGAAGTCTACTAGGTCTGTGTGACTTAGATCTATGTTGGTGATCTTGTTAGTGTTTGAATCTAGGTTGTATAAGACACTAGGTCCCTTTGACTTAAATTTAATATCCTTTTTAGACATTTAATCTATGTAAAATGACATGGGAAAACCAAATATAAAGCTGGTTGGGGTTTAGAATTATAATGATAGGTTATTATTTTGCTTTGAACATGGTGGGGTTTTGTCTTGCAATAGCAGTTAAAAATTTTGGTGGATTTATAATGCATAATTATAGCTATAAATGCTAACAAAAATGTCTGTAAAGGTTTTGACTTGAAATTTCACTTTTAAAGTTTGATGGGGTTTTTGGTCTACAAAGGCAAGTCAAACTTCTAATAGGAAATCAATGTTTTTAAAGCAAGGGGAATCTTCATCAAGGTTTATATGTTTCCACAACTAAGATTTCCATAGGGTTTGAACTTATAATATCAAGAGGATTTTTTCTAAAATTTGTGTATGGGATGTTATGGGAATATTCTATATTAATAATACAACACAAATCATACATCTATTTTGAAAATATGTAAAGAACAATCTAGACTAACAACATGTGAATGAGGAAAATAGGAAAATGAAAATAATATTGTTGATGGTGATATTATTTTCATAATTTTGAAGATAAAACCATAAAATTTTGTATACAACCCTATTCTTGATAAGAATATCAAATGGTAGGGATTGAAGTAAATATGGGGCGATCTAAAGAAATATCTTTTTTGCATGTGCATAGAATGGCAATGGTAGATTTGATGCATGGTTCTAGTGTTGCTTGGTGAATGAGGTTGGTGCTTGCATATCTTGTCTTATAGATATGGATTATATGTTTTATTTGTATTGGAGCTCCTTATTTAGTTTTCAAATGTTAACAATGAAGCAAAAAACCTAATTTTGTATTAATAAATCACATAATAAATGCCAAGCATGGTGGTGGTTGGATAAATGGTAGGAAATTAGGTTATCTGAGTCATTTTGCAATTTTTAAAGTTGGAAAATTTTATTTTGAATTTTTATCTCCTATTTTTTCTAAGTGGATTTGTTGGAGGTGGGAAATGCCATAGAAGTGAATATTAGAACTCTGGTTGTAATTTGTAACTTTACAAAGTTGTAAAGTGTAGTGAAAGTTCCAATTCCCACTAGATGGGGACAAAAGGTGGAAGGTGTAGTTTGTGTTTCACTTTATAACTTTTCAAAGTTGAAAAATGAAACTAGAGTTGTGATTTACATGGGGTGATGGAAAATGGTGGAAAGATGAGATCATGTTACACTTTGCAACTTTGTAAAGTTGTAAGTGTAATCAGAGTTCTGATTCCTATTGATACTAGGTAAGAATAGAAGGTAGAGTTTTTATTACATTTTGAAACTTTTAAATTTGAAAAGTGAAATCAAAATATTTAGTTTATTTCTAGCATTGGGTAAGTGGGAAAGTGGAGGTCTGGGTGTACTTTAAAACTTTGCAAAGTTACAAACTAAACCCAAATCTCCATTTTTTTCTTGGCATTAGGTAAGTGTCAAAGTAGAGGTTTGGGTGTACTTTACAACTTTAAAAAGTTGAAAACTACACCCAAATCTTTGTTTTTCATGTGGAATTAGGTAAGATAGAAAGTGGAGGTTTGGGTGCACTTTAAAAATTTACAAAGCTACAAATTACACCCAAATCTTTGGTTTCTTCTTGGATCTTGAAAAAATGTATTTATGTCACTTTTAAAGCTTTTCTTAAAAATTTTATGGATCTTCCTTAAGGTATAATGTGTTTTGTTATTTTTGGCACAAAAATATCAATAGTGACCTTATACTCAAACTGGATAAAGATAGGGTCAATACTGAAATACACACAAAGTTTGATACTTTATGAAATGGGCCCTATGCCATCACTCATTAGAAGCATCACAATGCTTTTCAACTCTCAAAATTTAATGGAGAAGAGTTACATATCCTAGCTAATGGGATACACCTCAATAATTGTTATTAAGTTCATTATTTCCTCTTATACATAATAGATTAGTCTTTTCATTCTCCAAGTGATTCTATCACATGTTTGTTTAATAAAATAGGTTTTTTTTTTCTGAGTGCTTCTTGGTACATGTGTGTGTGTTACTTTGTTGTGTGTGTTTGGAAGGTATGCTTAGTTTTCAATTTATTTCAAAATCTAATGTCATATTAAAGTTAAATTTTAGTCCTATAGAGAAGCATTATTTAGTGAATCCATTCCCAATGGGTTGTCTAAGGCCTCGAGATTAAGTATTTAGTAGCAAATTATACCAAGAGGTCACCAAAAATGTTATCTAATCAGTCACCTTTGACCAAGATATAATTAAAAATAGGCGCATGAGTCATCTAACCTTGTAAATGGTATTTTTGAGATTCATGTTTTTGTGGTATTGATTTGTGGTGTCATGGTTTGGTTGGTGTATGTTATTTTAAGGTCTTATTAAGATGTTAAGGTCCATGACATGTGCCTTGTCTAATTAGTCTTACGCCATTATCGCTCATGAATTCTTTTGTAAATAGTTTAATAAAGTTCAAGGTAACTTTGGAAAGTTTAAGGTTAGTTTTTATGATTTATCTATGGTGAAAACTATGAGGTTGTGATTTCCCAAGATATCACAATGTTCCATAGTAAATAAGTGGACCTAAAATCAAACCTAATGAAATATCAACATTTTATTCTCAATCATTTTGTAAAGTTTAAGGTTTTTTTGGAGATATTAAGGTTTCATTTTTTTGTTATATTTCTTGTTGAAATGTTGTAATGTATCCCCTTAAGTAACATCAAGTGTGAGGAGTTATTACCATTCTTATAGGTCAAAAGGGTCAATTTTGGTCATGTGACACTTAATGAAGTTCATATTATACTTCATTATGCATGTAAATCTATTCAAGGTGTCAAAATGCTTTTTTTACAATGTACATTCACTTTGAAAACTATTTTGTTCATTATTCTAACATCCAAACATAGTATGATGTAATAAATGGTAGGAAAAGGAGATAAAGAAATGCTTGGTATGTTACAACATCATTGCAAAAGCCAAGAGAAACTCCATTGGCACTTGGTTACACCAAATGGACTCCAATGTGCATGAAATGCCTTGACAACACCTTGATGATGTCTGCACACCTCACGGGCACCTAATGTATCAATATTTCACATGTGTGGAAGGAAAGACTTAGAAAAGAGGCCTAAAGCTACCTATTCCAATTGGTTTGCATGGTTTTTAAATGGGTTTGAGATTATAAACCAGTTTAAGATACTTTATAGGCATGAGAATAGGTCTAATATCCGTTAACCATCCATTCAAAATACTTTCAAGGTGATAGAATAGGTTTCAATTAACTAAGCTAAACTAGTATGAAGATTTTCCTTACTTGGATTGAGAGGATGACGTTACATTCCTTACTAAGGTCATAAAATGCAACAAAAAACCTCATGACACACATGTATACATATAAGTGGCATCCTTGGAAGACTCTATAGGTTATATACAAGCCCATTCTAAAGACTATGGGTAGTTTTAAGAGCTTATTCATAAGCAGTCCACCAACTTCATGTTGTTGAGAACATTCAACGAATCATACATGTCTCTATTAATTTTTATATCTTGACACAAGTTTAACCTGATTTTGAGGACTCCTAGAAGACCCAAAATACCTATAACCTCTTGTGATCAAGTTGTGAAGACTCATTTGAAGATGGTATATAAGATTGATCATAGATTACATGACCTTCTATAAGACATCCATGAAGTGAACAAGTTGTTGTGGTAGTCTTAAAGAAAATAATATACTTTAGATGAAGACATGGACTTGTATTCATTGCATTCCTCTAGATCAAACAAGCTTAGACATTAAATTATAGGTTCTAAGGACATTAATAAAAGTATCAATACATTTAGGCCTTAAGTGTCATTCTCACCAAGATGAAAGGTGCATTTTAAGGGCCAAGAATGTTATAGATAAATGTCAAGGAGGGTAAGTAATCCATATTTCAAGATATCAACTTGTAACTCCTCAATCAAGAAAGGTAATTTTCAAGAGAATAAGGATGATTCATAAGAGGCCAAGGTCCATTTCTATGCCACTTCTCATGAGATCATCATCAAGAATGATCAACACATGAAGAGGAAGAATCATAGGACTATTTTCATCTTCTATTGTCATTTTAATGAGTTTCATGATAGATGATAGTCATAATAGGCTTCATACATGTCTATCCTCTCTCTTTCTTATTTATTCTTCTATATATACTCCTAAAAAGGACATTGTAAAGGATCCTCCGTGTTAGTATGGAAAAAACTTGTTAAAATTGATACTTTTTGTTGCTTTTAAAGTGAACGCAAGATGATTTTACCTTCTTTATCTCACATTTAGTGTTCTCATGGTGAATTATTGATGAATGCTAGTGACAATATTCAATTTCCTTGAATTTTTCCTCTTCATCCTTACATCTTTGTGAGTAATTTTTCTTCTATAGGTCATATGGTGTGTGTCAATTAATTTTGAAAATCTTAAGTTGTAAAACACTCATTAATGCCTTATTATAAGCCATTTGATTGCCCCCCTTAACTTATGTATCAACTATAACCTCCATATTGAAATAATTATGCTATATAATCTATTTGAACTTGTGTGATTATATTCATCCTTGTCCTAGCTTTGTTATCAACTCTTAAATAAGAGGAGGAGACCTAGAATTTGGTACATCATCCCTTTTTCTATTTGCCTTTAGGTTTTTATTTCCCTTTTCATTACAAGTTGAGTAAGTGTAGTGATAGTATAGGTATAACATCAAGGGATATAACCCTCTCTAGAGGTTATCTTTACTCATAGGCCACCCAAATTATTATATAGTTCCCATTGTGTCATTTAAGTGAGGAGAAATGAAACACCTCGTCAAAGGGTGAAAGTTAAAGTGACAACATTTACCACTAAAAATATTTTTTGTTACATACTTTATCAAACACCATATGGCATATTCAATTTTGGTCCAATGTGTTATTTATTATCTATTCCTTATTTATTGGAGATATAAATGGAAATTAGATGACTCTCTTAATCTAATTTTACCTTAATATCAATACTCAAAAATTTTGAAAGGGTAAAGTGATTTCTTAAAACTGTACCTCTTCCCACTTAAAAATAATATTCAATTTTCCCTTCTAAAGTAAGACATACTCTTCATCAAATGTTTAAATAAATTAATTAATATCAAATACTAATTTTATAATTTCAAAAATGATCACATAGATTAAATCATCCAATAACATATTATTTAATTATCCCAACCTAAATATACCCAATAAACCAAACATGAAGAAAAATGAATTCACAATTGAAATGCATAAGGATAATTAATCACTTGAACCTTAAGGAGCAAAGTGTTTTCAAGGATTTTGGTAAGGATGTGTGCTTTATATTCCTTTTTTCAAGATTGTACCTCTATATTTTTTTGTTAAAATTTTATGTCACCAACAAGGTGACTAAATAAAAACCTTATATTCTTGATATGCAAGCAACCATTTATTTAGACACTTATTACATGCTTTATGAAAATACTAACTTATATGTTGTCAATTTAATGGTGCTTATCAATGTAAAAGATAAAACCTTAAATCATATCATAAAATTCATATTAACATTTTTAAATAATTTAAATCCTTCACCATCATGACAATCCCATGAGAACATAAAACTATCATTGATTTATTTCATCTTCAACCTCCTTTTTCATCTACATAAATCATTACATGACAATATATTTTTCATTAACATGCTTAAATACCTATGTATCTTAGCACTTACAACTTATACACTTATTTTAATTATCAATGTTTTCAATAATCAATACATTAATTGATATAATAACATCATCCAACTTATTTAAAATTAAACATACCATCTCAAGACTTATTCTCATGAAAAGACTAAAATTATCAAGTAAACCTTTAAGAATGTCCCTAAGTGTACTTTCATTTACTATCACAAATTTTAAGTAACTCTACTAAATTTTCTTACAAAATATGAGGTCTCACCTTTTTTTGAGAAAATACATAGGTAAATTTTTTGATGTCACTACAATGGGCATGATACATCTTGAAAACACATACACACAAGTTATTATTAGCTAACACTTGAGAAATATACCAACACTATTTTTAATATTTTTAATCTTTAAAAGTTATATATGATATTAGTCATTATCCTCAATTATTGGTTGAGACTATATAATATCCATTATCATTCTTTATTTGGGGATTAGATATCATTATAGACTTACCTTAATTGTAATGTGACCATACCTTTATCACCAACATCTCCAAGTACTATATTGAGTGGGTTGAATCCATGCCCATTGATAAATTTATTATAATTATGATATCCAAATCTATCCTCAATTAAATATTTTATTATTTAAAATCTCCCCATAACATCAATTATTATAAAGGTGGGAATTTTAAAAATAAAGATATGAAATAAATTTGGTCAAAATTTAAAAATACACATGGGTTTACACTCATTACCATGTTTGGTGAAATGCTAAAACTAAAAATACCAATAAGATATTTAAAAATATTTTATAAAAGACTATTTAATATTCTTGTAATGATCTACATCTTAATATTTATCCTACATTTTGGGCTCATCGTACTATTATTCAAACTATGATGGGGAAAATTCATCCTCTCTAGTCTATGGATTTGAAGTCATCTTACCACTAGAAGTGGATTTACTTTCATTGTGCATTTCTCTTCATAACATTCTTACTAATGAAAATATTATTTGTAAGGCCAAATTTATACCTTTTCTATTAATTTTTGTTTTAATAGTCCTAAATTAACATCATGTTGTTCTAGAATATGGATACTTATGAAATTAGAATTACTTCATATGATATGTTTATATATTATTATTCTTGTGATTTTTATATGTATGCATTACATGTTTATACATGTTTATTGAGACTATTTTAATTTTAGTTGATTTGGTTACCATGAGATAAGGAAATTATGTGTATAATGATGTGCAAGTCTATAATAAGCCAATCAAAAGATATTTTATTATGTTTGTATTGGATTTTACCATTCAGTAGATGTGGTATGTCCCTAGTTGAAACCATGCCTTTTCCTATTAATAATGGGTTCTAGTTACTTGGTTGAATATTTGTAGTTTTAGGTTTAATAAAACTATTCATACCATATTTACCCATCAATTGAAGTTTTAAAAACTCTATAGGAATTCATAAGGATGAAAATGGAGTCAACATAATATAACCACTATCAAAACTTTGAATGGAATTTTAAAGATAACTTTGGAGGGTCATATAAAGTGAATTTTAGATATTTGGTGTCAAAATTAGTGTATTTTAAACCAAAGGATTGTATAAGAGTATTTTAGGATCCTAAATATTTTTTTTCCAAACATGTGATTAATAATTGAATTAGAAGAGGGGATCCTTTATTGGGTGTATGTGAGCCATACTTTCCATCATGCCATGTAATAAAATGGCATGGTCCTTATAATAAGTGTGAAATCTATATAAGAATTTTGAGAAAGTAAAATACATATAAATGGATAAATGTTACTTTCTAATTGGTAAATTATTGATGTCTTTCCCTATAATAAAATGGGAAGCCATCCTTTTGTACAATGTTTTCCATTTTTAAAATGGAGTTGGATTTTAATCATGGATGTTAGTTTGAAGTTAAGTACTAAAGGAAAAGTATTTTTTGAATAATTGATAAGTTAAGGTAGGAATTCCATGGACACATTATTGTTTAAATTTTTATTTTAAAAATAACCTTTAGTCACCTTCCTTTAATTATTATAAAACTCTTATGGATTGGTCATGATTTTGGATTGAAATCTTTTACTTTTTTGTACATGTTTGAGGCCTAAAGCCATTTATGTTTTGTATACCCTCTTAAGGGTGTCTGGTAAGTTTTTTTATCCTAATTTAGTTTTTAATTTTAATTGTCAAATGTTAATTTATAAAATGCAATGTTATTCTCCCTACATGGGATTGAGTTTTTTGATAATATGTTCAAGGGTGAGTGATTTTCCCCAAGTCATCCTTCTCTCACTCCTTAAAATTTAGTAGTTAAAGCAATTATAAGTGTTTTATATTTATTATTATTTAAATTTATGAGTATTTATTATTTAAAATGTTAGTTTTGTTTGTTTATATATTTCTGGGAACAACCATGGGATCATGTTTCATAATTCATATCATGATGTGCTAAACTAGAGTATTTACATAGCCTACATTTTCATTTAAAATGAACCAAAATCTTATTCATAACTTAAAAAAATAAAATTTTAAACAACATGGAAATAGATATGATTCCTTGGATCTGAGGTGTTTATGGTATTCATCTAATGATGGTAATAGGATAAGAGGTGAGACCCTCTTTGCCTTGGAATTGTAGATGTATATGTGGAGATATAAAATTATTTTGATTTTGAAAGAGCTTCTAAAAATTTGTAATATTTTACCTTGAGAAATTTAAATATCTTTTGAACACTTTTAATATCATTTTTCATCCTTTTATTTTTAATTATCTAAATAATTGAAATAAATTTGTAATAACTATGCAGTTCACGTGTGAATAATTTATATATTGTAGCCCCATTTAATTCAATTTAAAATGAAAAATTATATGAAAATAAAGGTATACTTATTAAAAATAGAGTGTACTTATCTTCTTAACATTTCCAATTACATAATTTATTATGAAAGATAATAGACTAGTTGGTAATTTATTTTGAAAATTAACAAAATACCTTATAGAGATCAAGGCCTTAAATATGTTCATGGAATTTTGTATACATATTAAACTATACATAAATCCCCGTAGAATAATTTATTAAAGATATATAGTCTACCATGAATCATAAAATTTTCACTGAACATAATTTTGAGTCAAATGATATATAGTCTATCATGAATCATCAAATTTTCACTGAACATAATTTTGAGTCACGTAAGAATGATTTGTATTTTAAAAGTTGAATTTATAATTATGTCCCTCAATAATTAAATAAAATTAATATTTTTTGAAAAATAATTGGTCACATCTAAAGAGGCCCAAATATTCCCCCAAAAAAGTATGTTTAATTTTGGACTTTTATGAACCAATGGATTTCATTTGGGAATGTTTAGTGTTCATATCTAAGGAGGAACAAAGGTTCCTAGTGTGATTTTTTTTAAACATGTACCCTCTAAGGTCATTTTCTATGTAGTCCTTTTGTGTAGAGGGAAGTGACCCATTTTATATGGAAGGTTGGCCTTAGATAGAAACCATATGACCACATAGTAAGTTGTTAATTCCCAAAGGGGATGATGAAACTATTTAGGATGTATATCCCTTGGGTTGATCGTAGGGGTTTACTTTAGGCACTAGTGTATTTAATTAAGTAACATAACCCATGGGGTCAATTCCAAATGACTATGATTGATTAACCACATAATAATTTTCTCAACTATGGACTTATGTTTTTTTATATATATTTATTTTTATTTTAATATTTAATCAAAAAATATGCTATATATTTTATAGTTTATCTCTAATTAATTTTTAAAACTAGAATATTTTTTAATAACTTGTAATTTTTTGTATGGATAATTGAGGAAAATAGAAGTCCTAGATGTGGGGTGACCCAAAAGGGAACACCCCTTTAAAAAATTACCTCTTCTACATGGAAGTGGGTTTAGAGCTTAAAACATTGTATTTTTTAAGAAATGAACTATTTATCAAAAAGAAACATTTTTCAAATTAATGGATTTTATGGGCTTATATAAGCCACTAGATAGGTTGACCTAAAAAGGAAAATGCTTAGTTTTTCACTCTCTACCTTATGAAATAAATTTTAAGACCTATAATTAAAAATAAACATCACATTCTTAATAAAATTGGATAAGATTGGCCATTAATGGTTAGGAGGAGTTTAAAAGTCCCTAAAATTTATTTTAATGATGTGAGAGATAAGTTATCCTCAAGGAACTAATAAAATCTTGGTGCCTCCAAAATATACCCAACAAACTTTGAATTGAGTCAAAAAATAAAATGATATAAAATAAATTAAGAATAAATATTTGTGACCCCATTAACTGATGTCATCTAAGGGAAAGGAATGTTGAGAGGGGAAAATATGGAAAACTCAGCCTCTAAACCTTGGTTCTAATTTACCAAATCTAATGTTTTCAAACACAAAGTGTGGAGATACAATCCTCTATTAGCTTCCATAAGGTTCCATAGGCTTTGTTCAACCCATATTGATTGTATGATTGAGATAAGTAATATCTAATGGTTATTATGGAATGATACATCCTTGTGAAGATAATAAATATATTTTGGACCATTTTTGAGGTCATATGAGGACTATGAGATCTTATTTTTAATAACTTTACATAAAAGTAAGTTAGCTTGAAAACATAATTAACTTACTACTTAAGGTGTGAGTCAAGCCATGTGATTGGCCCAAATATTTTTGAGGCCCATTTTAGTCAAGTTCTTAGTATGGGCCTTTGGGCTATGGGGTGTGTTAGGTCCACACACACAATTGTAGGCTAGTTGATGTCCTATAGGACCGTTAGATAAATTAGGATTGGCATGGACATATAAATAACATGTGACCATTTGTGAATTTTAATAAATTCCTATTTATGCATGTGAGTTTGATTTAATGCATATGTGTCTCATGTCATGAAGTTGGCTAAATAATTAGAAATGTAGATGTGTAGAATATACATTGTACATTCTCAAAAAAATTGGCATATTTATGTGTAGTTTTTCAATGAATTTCTTGTATTAAAACCTAATTTAATCACAAATATCTATAATTATTATTTTTTAGTACCACTTATTTCGTAGTAAAATGATTTGTGTACTTAGTTGTGTGGTACACCTTATTGAGTAGGTAGATATAATACATAAAAATAATTTATTATGAACTTGATGGACATGTAACTATGGAATATTTAGGACAAATATCAAATTATTGGTGACCACTCAATGATATTTTATATGATTAAAGATAAATATGTGATATTTGTTATATCTTCCACTTGCGAGTTTGAGATTAAAAAATGGTTTGTGAGAGGTACCTCCATATATGTATAGTTTATGAGATTATTTTCTTTGATTAAAATATAAGAGAGTTTCATCCGATACCTATGAACAATTTGTCCCTTGAATTGACATGTTTTATTGTTGAAATTAGTATAAAATATTGATATTTGAGTCTGAATTATTATTTTTGTATAAATTAATGTGAATCCCATGAATAGACTCATTGAACATTCACCCACCTAGTAGAGAAGTGTAAATTTGGTGAAAATTTCAAGAATAATATTCATATAGGTATTTTTAGGATAAGATGGTTGTAAGGGCTAAGTGTATGTCAATTCATGATGGATTTTTTGTGTGTTAGGATGAGTGATTTTTTCATCACCTTAGGCATGAAATAATAACATTAAGTACATTAAATATAGTTCTTAAGACATATTAAAATTTATTATTAATACCATGATCAAGGTAAAATTTAATATCCCTTACAATAAATATCATTGGATTTTATTAGAAAATTCATAGATATTTTTTATGAACTCATGGCAATTAGTAGTGAATTGTGTATAGGTGTGCTAGAAAATCTAAAGGGAGGAGAGTTGTAGTGTCATTTTTTATCATCTATAAAAGTGGATGGTTACATGATGCAACCAAACATATTTAGGATAGGTTGGTTGTATTATGAAACCAACTAATGTAAACACTAGCTAGTTGTAAAATCTAACTGACTAATTGCATGATGTAGGATGACTGATGGTGTAATGACAACTATGTGTGGGATGGATGCATGTGATGTGGTAGGGTTTCAAACTTATTTGAAGTATGAAACTAGATGTTTACATTTTCCATATGGTTAATCATGTGATGTAACCATTCAATTGCATACTTGGTCCATGTGAGATATTTGATCAGTAACCAAAAATGAAATTTGGATGGTTACCAATAGAATCATATTTAGTGTATATGTGTGTGTGTGTGTGTGTGTGTGTGAATTTGATATGGGCCTATTTGTCCTTTGAGGTAATGGAAATATAGTTTCCTAAGTATGGAGTTATTATACATGTTGGGGGAGATAACCCATAAAAATAACTCACATTATAATTTTTTAGGCTACCCAAATATATATACTAGCCCTCCAAAATTACCAAAAGTAAATTCCCAAAAACTAAATATTCATGAATTAACAAATATTTTCCACTAAACTTTACCTTGAAAATGAGGGTTTGTCATAGATGGACCTTTAAGTTTCATGTAGACCTAGGGTAATTATGGAAATTTATAGTTTTAGTGACTAACCCTTTCAAGAAAACTTGACCTCACTACTCTTGGAGTATGCAATAGGGTTACTTAATGTTATTATAACTCCTAGTGATGAAGTTGGGAATGGATTAGGAGACCTTTATAGTTATACCATACCATTTATTTTATTTTTTGACTCTTACCTTTAGAGTAGTTCCAAGTATATTTTTGAGATTAATCCCTCTTTAGGTATGGATGTTTGTCTTGGTAGACCATACAGGGTTATAGATACCTTAGGTGTATGTTTGGTCTATGTAATTATAAAATAACCTCATGACTTTAGGTATGTACTTTGACTTGAAACCTAGATACATATATCTGAATGTTGTGTGATAAAAAAAAAACTTTAATGATGATAAATTATTTCATAGAGGACTTTTTAAGGAAATTCATGTGGATCATATCATTTTTACCTATCTTTATGGTGAGTTATCTTTGTCTATTTTTTTTGTAGTAAGTTGTGTCTTTTTGGTAATTGAAATATGGAGTGATCCTTTAGACTTGTAGTTCAACTATAATTAGAGAGTTACAGTGGATTTTAAATGTCATTTGATAATTAAATAATGTAATAATTGAATTCATCAAGTCATGAATATGTTAAAAATGCATAAATTTCATCTTTAATCATTTTTTTATAATATCTAATGTATACATATCTAATTTATATGTTGATATCCAAAATTTATGGTCATCAAACCCTTGAGGTTATGAGATTTTTCTTGGAGTACTGATATTTTCAATACCTTAGGTTAAACCAATGGTACTCTTGATTTATCTTGTGGATATGGATCCTCATGATAAACATTTTGTTCTTTATTACTTAAAAATTTTGAGCCTACATTCTTACTTATGAAGCATCATAATATGATCATTGTATTTAAAATTAAGTAATATTTCTTGAGCATTGTGATTCTCATCCCTATCTAATAGTAAAGGAGCATTATTCCATGGTGGTAACACATATTTAATTAGGTTTTTGATTATCTAAGATGGAATTGACAATAAAATAGTTTATTTTAGAGATAGAAGTATCCTTAAATCCTGAATGGGCATGACCTCCTTTTTACTTTAATATGATTATGATAGAATTATTCTATTACTCCTATATCATGTATGTTTGTTTCCAAGATCATGTGATGTAAATTATATTGTAACTTATGAACTATTATGTTCATCAAAATTCTAGAGGTGACCCATTATTTTTTGTTGATTGATGCATCCTATAAGAGTTTTTTTGTCACACCAATGCATCCAATTTTTTTGGCATGTAGTATATTACTTATAAGATATTAAAGTTTACTAAGGATTTTTGTACATCATGTTATAAAAATACCTCACCCTTGAATGTGATCTAAGGTTGGGTCCATCCTTATGTACGGGTTGATGAGGAGTGCATGTGTTGCATATCCATGATTATTATAAATTTATTTTCTTGAGGGGATGAAATCTCGAGTGGTGTTATTTTAATATTCACCTAGGACTATCACATTTACCTTAACACATATTATGACATATTTACTACTTATGATGTTTTAATTGATTTATGTAAAAGTTTCCTATAATTCTTGAGAGAGTGTGATTTTAGGTTGGAGTTGGTCCATTGAGAGGGGACAAATTGTAAGGTCTCATATCAGATATGGAACATGAGACTTAAATATTTGGGATGATTTTAAAAAAAATTTGAGATGGGGATTTTTAATACAATTATTTTTCCTTTTGGAACACCTTCCCCTTCACATAGTTATTACTTAATTCCTTCAACTTAGAATTGTGAAGGCTTAATGTGTATCATGTTAGGTAGGTTATTACCAAGCATAGTTCATATATTTACAAAATAAGAGGTCATATAATCTTCTTTATCTCCTTGGATAAAGTGCCACTAATGATGATTAGACCATTTTTGTTGTAGTAAAATCACATGGGCCACTTATATTATGTGTAGTAGGTGTTGTGTGAGCAAAAGATGTTACCTCATCTAGGAAAGTGTGCACTTATTTAGTGGAAATATTAGCCATTGGGAGCATTAATTTTAGGGGAGCAGATCCTAATAAACCCCTCAAATATTAATACATTTCTATATTTTTTCACATCCTCCTTATAGTATAAGAGTATATTTTTTCATGTTAGTGTATTTTACCATGTTAGTCTTAATTTTGTTTATGAATTGATATTCCATCCATCCATTTGGAATAAGGGAAGAGTTTTCCTTGGAGTTATCACATATAAAAACTCAAAAGGATTTTAAACTCTCTCATTATGAGGTGAAAAAAATATAATTACTTTGATTGGATGTATATTTTTATATGATGATAATTGAAGTGTTATTTTTAATGAGATCTATATATTTTTTTAGCTTTTCATCTACATTCCCTAACATTAGTATGTTATAGTAATTTAATTCAATTTGGTTGGAGAGGTTTTTTATATAGAGAAACATGATGCCTCTAATTATTTTAACCTATTTCCCTATAATGGTAAATGTTTTTTGATCATTTTTTCTCACATGTTGGTAAGTATGTGGTGGACTTGTCTACATTGAGTTACTATGAATATTTCATACCACATAAGGGCATTAAAGGGTTTTATTTGTTTATTGTTGACATTTTCTCTCTTTAATCCCCCTCAGAAACATTCCAAAGCCACATTATTTAGTTATGTTATAATTATAATTGTGAACTATTCCACTTAATGTGGTGTACTTTGAAAATATTTCAATTATTGACTGGGACTTTTGTATTGACTTGGAATCATCATTTTATAGTTAACATTGCTATGGGATTCATATATGTTTATCCATTTATTATGTTGATAATGTATTAAATTATGTAACTCTTAATTTTCTTGTTTTCCTTCACTTTAAAATGAATTGGTTTGTTTAGCCTTTTTTCACCTTAATTATTGTTTGAATTCAAATAGGATGTTAACATTTTTCCTTTTTTCTCATTTTGGATTGAGATGGGATGCTTAGTTGACTTTAAATCTACTTATTTATTGTATTATGGGAAAAAATATGTTAATTATATTATTCAATTAGCCATTTTTTATACCTTTCACATTGTGTTCATTTGAGAGGAGTTTGTGAGAATTGCTTAGTCTTATCTTTTAATAAAATATTAAGAAATGTTGAGAGACTTATTGAGAAAGTTTGGAGACATTTTGTATCATATATATTCATATCAAAAGGATATAATGAGTATGTGATACTTATTATTTTATTTATATTTTTGATATCATGTGTTTTCTCCTAACTCTAGGGAGTGATGGAGGTGGGTTGAGTTTTGATATTAGATATAACTTGATGTGAACTTTTTATTGGGGTTTTACATTGGGAGTATAATCCAAAGTCCTCCTAATGGATTCAGTAATTAGGTTTTTGGAATATGGAATAACATCCAAATTCCTCCTAATGAATTCTTTGATTAGAATTTTTGATTCAATACTAATGTCTAATGTCTTTGTAATAAACTATTTGATTAGGGATGAACATTAAGACTAATGTTGATATTCCTCCTAATGTATTGAGTGACTATAGTTTTAGAACAAGGGATAACATCCCAAATATTACTAATGATGGATTAATTCATTAGGTTTTTGGCATAAGGAATAACATCTTAAGTCCTAATACATTATTTTATTAGGATTTTGTCATGAAGAAAAGCATCCAAAGTCCTATTAATCGATTTTGGAAATATGGTTTGGGTAAAGGTAGTATAATAATACTATGAAGGGTTTGGTAAATGATGATAAATTAAATTATTAAAGTCCTCCTTATTTAATTACATTTATTGGAAAGTAAAAAATATTATTTGTAAATGTTATTTACAAACTTATTAAGATTATAAATAATCTCTTATTGTTGACTATGTGAATTTGATGAGTTTGGATCATTTTATTATTTTTTTCATGGTAAAAATGGGATAATAAGGAAGTTTAAATTATTTTGGTATTATAATATTAATATAATATAATAAAATAAATAAATATTTACATTTTTCTTAGACATGACACTTTAAAATTTTATGTGTTTTTTTACCATTAAAGGATAATAAAATAGAACTAAATAATTTGTATTCATATTTTAGAATATTTTGAAAAATAAAAGTAATAAACTATATTTAAGAGCATGGTTTACCCTTTAGTAGAGATTATTTATATTCATCCATAAATATTTTAGTATATTATATATAGAACTCTATCATTTGTTAGTTGATATTTGAGATAATTAGCTTAGAGAAAATGTTGAGTTGAGACAAGGGGATTATGCTTTACGTTTCTTTTTTTAAACGTGAATCTCTTATCACCCTCTTTGTGCACAATTGGAGCAAAAACATGGATATATTATTATACCTTAGGGATATGTATGTTAGTTGTTAGTTAAGTCTTAGGTTATGTGATAAAAAAAATTGATAAAATAAGGTAGCAAGTCCATGGGCACCTTATTTTTTATGTTTTTATTTTAAAATGAATATATTATTATCCTCTTTTAACTATTTCAAAACTTTTATCAATAATGGTTTGTCTTGAAACTTTCTACTTGATTGTATATTTTTTGGGCCCTAGATTTTGTTTTAGTAGACCCTCTTAAGGGTGTTTGGGAAGAATTTTATCCCACTTTAGTTTTTAGTTTTTAATATAATTTTTTAGTGTTTAATACTAAAATTTTTGTTATAAAAATGGGTTTGATATATTTTTGTAGGATGGCGAAGGGTTATTAATTTCACCTATCCATCTTCATGTCATTATTTTGAAATTGGTAATGAAATCTTTTTCAAGAGGGTTAAATGTATCATTGTTGAAATTTATGGTAGTATGTCTCATTAGGGATGATTTTTTATTTAATTTATAGATTTGTGTTTGGGAATAATCATGGGAGGTGTGTCCTTGTTCATATGATGAGGTATTAAATTAGAGGCATTATCTAGTCTACTAGTCCTTTTATAATGAACCAAACTCTTATTCATAAACTAGAAAACTAGAATGGTAATATACATGACCAATAATGGGATTCCTTAGTTCAGGGGTGTCTAGGATAGTTTTATTATGATGAAAATAGTATGGGAGGAAATGAAAGTGTGAGATAATTACTAGCATTTAAGGGTTAATTCCAAATTTGAAACATAGTACAATGTTGATTTAGTTGACAATGTATGCACAAAATATAGAACAATGTAGATAGTGTCACCTCTATACTATAGAAGCAAAAGGTTTGAAAATGAACAAGGTAGATAGATTCAACCTAGTTATCCAAATAACACATAAAATAAATTATTAGGTTGATAGAGTTAATGTAGTTGACTGTATAGGGGTAGTTTTAAAGACTGTAAATTATGAAAAAAAGAGATAAAGGATAGAAACAAACCTTTGTGGGTTTGAAGATGTAGATAAATGAGGTTACTATTAAATAATCTTACTAAATTCTTGAAAATCCTACCAATAGGGTCAATTGGGTCGATCAATATTTGTATAAGCTTATTTTTGGGTGCTAAAATGTATAGGGTCAACTTGGTTGACCTAGTAGTCCAAATATGATGCCTAAAAGTGTATAGGGTTGATTGGGTCAATCTAGTAGTCTGGACTAGATGTCTAAAATTTTGAAAAACTATACTATGATGATTGAGTTGATCTCATATCTTGTACCTAAAAATGAACCTGTATAGAAAGAATATAGTTGATTAGATGTGACTATGTTAAACTTTCACACAAAAGTTAGTACTGTGTCATTAGATTCAATTCAACATTGTAAATATATGATTATAAAAATGATAAAATAATGAAATAAGTGAAACAAATCTTTCAAGGGTTAGACTAACGTTAGGTTCACTAGAATGTATATAATTAGAAATGCATCATGTCTATAAATCAATCCTAACTCAAAGAAGATAGAGCATACCTACAATTCTTATTGGGAATACATTTACTAAGTGGGAACATGACTAATATGGGGATATTCTAGACCTGATTAGTGGATCATTTATCACAATACACCATGCTAAGGAGGGTTCCAAAGTTTCCAATCTAACACAATCACACAAAAACACCCTAAGGGGATCCTAGGTTTTGATATTTCACCTAAACTAATAATAAGTAAAGTAAATATAACCTAGTCCTCACCAAAGCTTACAAGATAAAGTAGGGGTTAGAAATAATAAAACTAAACATTCATAGAAGACATATAATCATGTCAATGTATACAAAATACTAATACATGGAAGAGAAGCACAAATTCATGTCTATCTACTCTTACAAAGGAGAAAATAAAGTTAGGAATACTTAACTTTGAAGACAAACCCATTGAGCCTCAATCTCTCCCTTAGCCAAGGTGCTTCATAAGAGGTTGTTATGGTATGTAAGGATGACAAGGATAAATAATATCTAGGCTACACAACCTATCAATGCATCCAAAAGACTTCTCCATAAGACAAGATCCATATCTCTAAATAAGGTATGAAACCCTAAGCTTTATTCCTCAAGTACAATGGTCAATAAATATCTATTCATTCACTCTTACTTCTTATTTCTCTTATTCTTAATAAATGATAGAAATAAACTTTTATTTATAGGTAGATTTAACCCTTGACCCTTTCAAAAATATCAGATGTTAGTGTCAACCCAATCAACCTAGTATAATTTTGGATAATTATTCACTAGGTCTCAAGTTAGTTTAGCCAATGGCTAACCTAATTTGAAAGTGAAAATATCCCAAAATTGTATAGGGTCGACCTAGTCAACCTAGCATAGTCGATAAACAAAAAGGGAATTAGGTGAGGAAAAAGAGGATAAAATGTAGTAAATGCTTGAAATGGGTACAATAGATAAGAACATGTTTAGGGTTAATGGTTTTAGGAGATAAGTTTGTACATAACAAGTGTAAAAAGGGACAACAATCCTATGAAGCACTAAAGGTCTACCCACCCCTTTACTAGTGTACCCTTTAAGGCATGCACTTAGAGATATTGAGACTTAATGGGTTTTTTTAAAAATACAGTGTTAGTAATTGATAAAAGTTTGAAAATATTATGTGTATACACAGTGTGACTTCGGCTTTACTTAGGCATGATCAACCCTCATACATGTCTCTACCACTTTATTAAAAGGATTAAAATTACAAATAATTATATATAAGGGGAGAGATATGAGGGAAGGAGGATATTAGAGGGTATAATCCACTTGGATAAATCTTGGCTAAATAATCCCATGTTTTAAAGTGTATGAGTAAGTATGTTGCCCTCCTAATAAATATGGCTGATTGAGAACTCATTATTTAACCTAAAGAGATTGATGGCATCAACAATGATTTCAATAATAATTTGGGAATGGTTCACCTTGCCTAATTTTTTTTATTATGTTAAGAGAATACCATTTGATTTTTGATTTGGTGATGTTGAGTTGGATTTCCAGCTAGATGCCCCATAGGGTAGCTTTATCCTTAGCCATTGGTTAGATTGAACTCACATCAAACCCACATAGGATATGATAGTATCCCTTAACTCATGCTTGATGACACCACCACCTCATAATTTTATTGGATTACCATTAAATTCACCATCGAAGGTTAGTTTCATCTAACCTGGGGGGACATTCCCATTTCATAAGGCTTTTGGCTACATTAGTCCTAGGGGGAAGGGGTATGAGTTGTAGTTGTTAAGGATAAATTTTTATACCTTGGTAACACCCAATTTATCATTAAGTATCACCACTTAGTTTATTATAATATAAAAATATAAAGTAGGGACTAAAATTGGGTCAAATTTCATGACCTAATTGATTGAAGGATAAAATCAAGAAGATACAAATAAACTAGGCCAACTTATGTGACCTAGTTACCTATAGGTGAAAAATGCATTGAAAGGGTTAGATTCACATTAGGTCACCATAATGTATTCAATAAATTAAGAATAATACAACTTATCCTAATTAGTAAATCTAGTTTAGATAAGGTAATCAACTAATATCTATTACAATACTTTGTATATTAGGATCATGACCAAATTGGATCTACTAAACCTAACTAAGGGATCACTTATCACACAAAACTAAATAAGAGGGTTAAAAATACTATAGGAAAATAATATAGTTTAATAACCCTAGATAGGTCTTCTATTTCATAAAATTATATTTAATCTAGTGTTATTAAATATTATAATAAAATGGGGGATGTTTTAAAATAGGAGATGGTTTAAAAGGGATCATGGTAGGAAAATGGGGGCCTAGATTACATAAGGTGGAAGACGGAAAGATAATAAAGCCCTATAGATTTTCTAATTTTAAGTGTAGAGGTAATCTAATCAATAATTTAAACATACATACATATTACTTTGTGCAATATCTATCTACAAAATGAAATAATAAAATTTAGATGCACTTACCTTTGAGAGAAACTATCAAGTCTCAATCTCCTCCTTTCCCAATGGTGATTTTAAAGATATTGTTATGGATTTTTAAATATCACCCTAGTTAAAATCAGATCTAGGATAAAATATTCTTACTTACATCTAAGACTTCCCACAAGACATTATATCTTTATTCCAAGGTAAACCCTAAGAAATGGCTCCTTTGAATTTAGATGTAGTAGAAATGTGAGCTTTAATAATGGAAAAATGAACTTTAACGGATTAAATTTAAGTATGTATTTATAGTAATAAATAATTGTTATTCCTTTTATATTTTTATCCAAGAAGATCACTCCATAATTATTTAGTTTTAAAAATTTAAGATTCAACCTCAAACTAGGTTGACCTAGGCTAACCTAGGCTAACCTAGGTGTGTAACACATTGATAGATCTAGTTTACATTTCAATAGAGATTATATATTAAATATTAAAATAATAAAACATTTTTAGATAATAAACACACTGATAATATTTCTCCTACTTCATATATACCATATGGATGACACATAATATATAGGAGAAGTGTTTCCTCTATTTAGGGAGTTCAAATCTCTATAAATCACTCACCTAAACCAACTCTAAAAAAACCTCTATTTTAGAATATATTGTTATTAAAAATATATTTGACTAACTATTAAATCTAATTAACATATTATTATTTATTAAATAATAATGTTATTCATTAATAATGTGAACACAATATACCTTAACATTCACCCCTTGTGAACATTAGTAATCGTATCCTACACCCCCTTAATGTGAACATAGGGAAAAAAAACCTCCCATATTTACACCTATACTCATGACTTGGTGATTTTTAAAGGACACTAACAAACCTCACATGATGGTTTTATAAATGGTTGACCAACATCCAAAATAGTAGTTTTACAAGTGGCTTATCATAAACCACATCACGATGTGTAGTATATATTATATCTCTCATCATTATACATTTTAGAGAAGTTACATAGGAATATATAGCTCACTTATGAAAAAATTTAACATGGATACACCATCTATTCTTGTTTGAAATCACACTATGCTAAAAATAAACACACCATACAACTGAAAGAAAAATGTCACTAAATCAGAAAGTGGCCCCATCACTAGTGGCTAATGAGATTATATGAAACCTCTAGCCTCCATTTCCTCTTTCCTCTAGTAGCTAAAGCTACTTAATTATCATGTGTTGATGAATCTCATATCTAAAGATTTGAGGAGAAATCCCCTCACAATTTGGACATCACGTACAAGAAAAAGTACATCCTTGAGGCATTTTTTTTTAATTTTTACAAATTTTGACATTGAATCTATTTACATGAACTTGACCAAACTTAAAAACAATTAAAATAATAAAGACTCATTTTTGAATATTTTTAAAATATACTTTTGATAATTTGAGAAATGAATCTAAACACAAACTTTTATATGTCTATAACATTTATAATGGACCAAAACTTATTAAGACTGATTTTTAAAATTACAAACTTGGACAAAATTATAAAAGACATAATCAAACTTGATTATTTCTAAAAACTATAAAAATATGACTATCGACAATTAAGAACTATGATAACTAATTCAAATAATAGTAATAATAAATGCTTTTTAAATAAAAAACAACTAAGAACCAAACTATACCTAAATTATTTCCATATACCAATGAATCAATAATAAGATCAATAATTATAACTAAAGACCTTTTCTAATATATATGCATGCATGTTTGACACATGGCTTGCAAGAGGTCAACCAATAGATGAGATGTTAGATTTTGAACTATGCATGGTGGAAAAAATCACATCTTACTCTCTTTGAAATTCACAGCACCGAGAATGCCAATCTAATACAAATGGATGGCATAAGAAATATCTAATTCATAGTATAACATAAATGTAAATAAATGAATATGAACTTACTATTAACTATAAATCATCTGAGGTAGCTTGCCTTAAAAAACTATGAAATGGCATGGAAAAGATCCAAGTGGCTAAACAAACTAGAAAGAGTCATGGCTTTAGAGTGAGTTGAATGCCGATGAAAGATTTGTGTTCACTAGGAATGCATGAGTATGCCAAAATATGTGTGATAAAGATATCAAAATATAGGTCAAACAAGTATTTATTTACATAGCAATAAAAAAACTATATACCTTTGGTAAAGTTGACCTTAGATTTTGACATTGCAATTCTAAATATCAATATAAAAATATTCAATTTTAATCTATCTATCTTTGATGTCTATGATCAAAATTGTAAGATAATTTGTGGTTGATGTTGGATTTTGATGTAACATTAAGAATATTAATTTGTATTGTAAAATATTTGAAGGAAAAAAGTAGAATGAGAGTTCATATGATAAACATCATGCACACATATTTAATTTAGATGCAAACTTGAGGTAACCCACATGTAGGAGCTATTTAAATGTGGAATAAATGAAATCAAGCATTAAAAAAATGTGAAGATAATTTGGCAGAGGATGACACAACTAACAAAAATTTCATAGATAAACACAAAATTTCCTCCTACACATTTAGATATTCATCTGATCATCCCATCTCTAAAATATCCATACTTATGAAATTTATATCTTATAAGTTTTCACTAGTATACTTGCTCTAATACTAGATGATAAATCTAATTTAGATCTCAATAGAGCTTATATATTAAATATAAAAATATTGAAACATTTTTAGACAATAAACACACTGATAATATTTCTCCTACTCTATATAAAACCATACAAATGATACATAATATATATGAGAAGTGTTTCCTCTATTTAGGTAGCTTAAATCTTTGTAAATAGCTTACCTAAACCAACTCCCAACAAGCCTCTATATTTGAATATATTGTTATTAACAATATATTTGACTAACTAATAAATATAATTAACATATTATTGCTAATTAAACAATAATTACATTATTCATTAATAATGTGAACACATTATACCTTAACACACATGCCATAAATTTTGAGATTAGGTCAAACATGGCCAACCTAGTAGGAAAAATAGGGGTTTTCTTAGTTATAGGCTATTTTAGAGGATAATTTCCTAGAGAGTTAGATAAATAAGGTTTATTTTTTTACGGAGTTGATAAGAAATATTTACAATGGGTTTAGGTATGATAAAATTAACAAAAAATCTTGTGAATCACCAATTATCTACCCACCCCTTTACCAATACACCTTTTAAGGAATGCACTTAGAGAGATTGAAACTCGATAGGTTTTTGTAAGAGAGAAAGTGTCGATAAATAATAAATTTTGAAAATATTGTGTGTATATAGTTAATTCTCTAAAGTATTTGGTTAACATTAATCTATAAATGAGTAATTATATTTTACATCCCACACAATCATTCAAAACCTTTCCTATATTACCCTTTATACATTGAATTTTTCTTGTATCATATTCATAATTAGATCAATGAATGATGTTTATTTCCTATGTTATATAGGATTATTAAATTCATTAGCACACCTTGTATTAATTTTCAACATGTTATTCATTATGTTTTTAGATTGATTCATTACTAATTAATAAATAAATTATAATAAATGATGTTTAATCTCATGGCCTTCCTATTTCAAAATTTTGCACTAATATATCATGTAATTATTATTATCTAATGTAAACACCATCAACATTAAATTTTATCAAATATAAAATTACTTTAGAATAAAAGGAAGCACATGTTACACATACAAATATTCAACTTCAAAGGATCTTACATTTCTTACTCCACACCCTCTTGAATGTTGTATTATGGATCTCATTACAAAATATAATACACATGAAAAAGTCAAATGGGACTAATGAACAAAATATTATGGAACATATTTACAAACATATATAAATATTGAACCACTTTTATATGTTGCTATAAATGAACTAAATAAATGTGCACAGGGTAGTCTTTCTAAAGATTCCACTTCCACTATTACATCCATTCCTATTTATACACCTCTAATTATTTCCATATAATTAACCCTTGGTTTGGGAACATCACTTGGTTTTCAATAATTATCCATACCTTTTCCTAATCAAGTTATTTATATTCCTCCATTCATCTATATAAATAATACTCTGGATTATGTAGTTCTTGACATATAATATAAGGTAACTCAACTTGAGCAAACTCTTTCTCATACTATCCCCTCCATGGAATCATGTCCCTTGTTACATAATCTTTTAATGCATTAAATTTCATCTTATCCATTACCAATTGGATTTTTAACTCATAAGCTTCCTTTATATGAAGGCAAAGGTGATTCCTCAACAACATTTGCATGTAATCCATTTAACTTATCTAGATTATGTAGATAATGAAAAATTGTTGACAAAGATATTTCCAAGAGGTTTCAAAGAATATGCACTTATATTATTCTAATATCTTCCTCTTCAATTATCAAATACTTTTAATATTTCAAATCAATTTATAGCACACTTTTATATCACAGTGGTAAAAAACTATCATATTCTCAAATTTAAAATCTCAAAAAATGGTCCAATGTAAAAATTAGTGAACATGGTCTAATATTAAATACTATGCTATAAAAAATGATATATCAAATGGATGATCATGATCTCCAAGATATATTCACTCAAAGTTTTCAATATCCTGTCCAAGAGTCAATTATGTTTGATAATTTTAATTTTTTTGATGAGTTATACCATTTTATTCAAAGAGCATGAGGTCAGATTACTAACTTTGAACAAGATCAAATATAATAAAATGCTCCTTGTATTAAAATTTTAAGATTCAAATCAAGTAAAATTATAAAATTAAAACCAATAAAAGAAATAACAAAGGTAATATTAAATTTAGTTGTATCTCACAACCAACACAAAAGCTTCAATTACAAGATCCACCAAAGAGGAAATTTTCAAGGTTACCATCACCTCCTCATGTAATTTTGCAAAATATACTTGAATGAAATATCATTTCTCTTCTTACACTATTATAAGTAGACATGTCTAAACCATAAAATAAATTTTTTATGGTAATGCATATTGCTACTATCATAGATGTATTGGGCATTCCTAAAAATAGATGTTTCAAACTCAAGCACAAGATTAAATATCTCATTGAGGAGAATATTACTGATATTAACACACTAAATATTAATCCATAATCTAATGAAAATTCAAAGCTAAAACTTTTCAAAGACCCTTTTTTAGTTCATGAAATAATAAAAAATCATAACTTGTAAGTAAATTATTCATAAAATAATCAACTTACTATTTCAACATATGGGCATCCACTTAATAACATCATTGGTACAGTTACAAGTAACCAAGAATCACCTAGTATAATTATATTTGATGATAGTGATGTTTTTGATGATGATTGAGATAGACATGCACTCTTTATTCAAATGTATGTTTACAAACAATATGTACATAGTGTTATGATAGATAATATATAAATAAAAAATGCATCCAACATAACACTCCTTCCCTCACTTGGTCATATAAATCAATATTTACATGATACTTATATATTTTTAAAGAATTTTATGGTCATATAACGGATACTCTTGGGCATTTAGTACTACCTTTATAAGTGGGATGCCTCATAGTTCCCACCTCATTGTTAGGTCTACCAAGCACATGGGTCTTTTATATGTTATTATGATGCCCTTGGATTAAAAAAAAATTGATATTTACCTTACACAATGCATACATGCCTTATATATATTCATGGTAATCAAGTGGTCAAAATTCCAAGAAAATAATATGAATATCCTTTATAACCAATAATATTTACTTCTATAAAAAAGTTGGTTGGTACATACATTGAGAGATATGGAAATGAAATAGTCTATAGAGCTACTCAAGAGCATGAATTAGATATTCAAAAGCTTATTACATAATCAAATTCTCCTTTTATTTATGAGCATGATCTAGTTACACATGAGAATATTAAAAAAATAGTTTCTCCATCTATTTATGAGTATGATACAGTTACATATGAAAATAATTAGTTAGTTCTAAAGATCAGGTACATTCTCATAAGTAAAAAGTGGCACATAAAAGAAGTATTTATATCCTAAGGCATGACAAGTTATTCAGAGTGCTTCACCATAGGTACATTTAATTACATGTTCTCCTATTATAAATAAGGATATAGGTTCACATGGGTATATGAGCAGTGATTCAATTAGTTATGTTACATCATATTATTCCTATTTATATTTATAGGCATCTACAGTTGGCACTTTCTCTTCATAGAAAGTCACTCCTTCATAACATGTAACTATGTATACATATGAACATCCTCTTGATGATATCATTGGTTGGACACAACCTCCCACTTCATCCAAACCCACTAATTGGGCCAATTATCTTGATTATTTATTTACATGTTTAATAGTATACATAGCTTATTTGTTTTAAACCTATTTCTAATTATTTTATCTACAATTCCATGATTTATTCTAACGATTGGCTTTATTTTCAGTTTGGTCCCTCTTGATTTTAAACCTAATTCAAATAGTCTAAAAAAAATATATTATAATGATTTCAATTAGAATTATTCATGAAAGTTTACTATGCCATATCTATCTTGTTATGGCTTGAATTTAAATTAATTTATAACATCTATCAACTTTTTCACATTCGTTAGAGGCATATCATTTTCCTTATTTCCACACTATGCTTTAACATCTTGTTTTGGATTTTTTGAGTCCTTCCCATTTATTCTATTTTCAAATCCTTTCTTCTTAATTATTTACTGATCTTTCTTAATTCAAATATTTCAAAAATAAATAAATATTTTCAAATATGGAAAAATACAAAAAAATCATAATATTTTAAAAATAAAAAATATGAACCTCAAAAGCATTTTACTATATTGGTAGTTCACTTCCTTATATTTTTTATTTCTTTCTTAGTCAGTAGTTAACATATTTAAATTTTCCTAAACACACTAATTTTCATGAGGTATGTGAGTGTGATATAAGACAAACTGTTACATGGTTATTTAATGTAAGTTTTCATTTTTACCCAACAACCTTGATAAGTTAAGAGCATCTATTTGTTCTATATGAAAATTTCAACAGGTTGTATTTATCCATGACCTTTCTACCATGTTGAACTATATATCATATATGTGTTTTTATACAAACTTATACTTTACATGTTTTTACACATATATACTCTTTTCTAATAATTATATATGTTACATATGGTTGATGTAGACTATTCTCATTTTTTATAATCTTCTTTTCAAAATTTTATTTCAATATGTGATAAGTTAGGACTTGCTTGCTTATTATATGCAACCTTTGGCTTTGTGTGTGCAATATAAACATGTTCCTTATTGTAAGGAAGAAACATGCCATTTGAGTGTGGTACTTGGACTTGTGTGTTTTTGTGACATTTATATGTCCCTTATATGTGGCATTTGGGCCTTATGTGTGCCATTATATGAAAATCACATGACATTACTTGTATCTATTATGTCCAACATAACCCCATTCTTTGAAGAAGTGGGGGAACCCTCAAAAAATTATCAACTTGAAACTCTTAGAGTTTCAATACCTTTCTAGTCAAAATCTTATTTAAAAATATAAAACCTATGTTTTGATGTTTAACAATGTTTTTAATGACAAGTTCATCTTTGTTAAAGATCCATGTAGTCCATTGAGTTAAAACATAGTCTAGTCCTTACTAAGTCTAGTCCATGTGATATTTTAATTTATTGTGTGGCTTTATTTTAACCTAGTCAATTTTTTAAAATCTTGTAGGAAAGCTTAATTGAATGAGGAAGCATCATGTGGATCTTATTAGAGGTGTAGTATCATTGAATTTTTAGAGATGTTATATCACATGAGATCCTAACCGAATGAGGAAGTGCTACTTAGATCCTACCAGAGGTGTCAAATCATGGACCTATCATATATGTCAAATATTAGGAGATCCTAACCAAAAAGTGCCATGTGATCTTGTTATAAGTGTTAGTCTCCTAGACATGTTAGAGATGTCATATATTAGGAGATCTTAAACAAATGAGGAAGCACCACATGGATATTATTAGAGATGTCAATCTCAAATATGTCAAATCCTAGGAGAGCCTAATTGAATGAGGATTTTCTATGTGGATCCTATTAGAGGTGTTAGTCTCTTATAACTGTTAGAGATGTCAGATCATGTGAGAGCCTGACCTATCAGACCACACCACATAGAACATATATACAATTTGGTAAAAAAGGCCCAGGATGCCCTGAGATGGCTATATTTAGTTACTTATAGATTTATAAGCCAATCATAATATGCCATGCATTACCTCATTATTCCAAATAGATAAACATAATGCAATAAATAATAAGATTGTGGCACCTAGTTATGCTTATGTGCATCTATTATAGGTAGGACTAGTTAATTATAGACACATAAAACATCTTATATCCACTTAGGATTCCATAATGGAAAGGTAACTATGTGCCTACCACACTTATCACATTAATTAAATGGGAAATTAGGCTCTAATTAAATTATTTAAAATGTTTCATTATAGCCACCAAATCAAGGTGAGGAATGTATATTTTATATTCTCAAGTTATTTCCATATTGAGAAATGAATGAGTGTACTAAGACACCAAATCAAATTTGAACTCATGTTGGGTAAGATACCAAAGTCTATTAATTAATAAGATATCCATGAAGGCTTATAAGTCCTCATATACATTTATCATACTATTACCACTCTTAATTATCTAAAACCCTTCTTTATAGTTCTTCTTCAAAATTTCTACATTTCTCCTCACCACTTAACTTAGTGATACCCAACCCATAGATATGGACCCTTCATCTTCCAGTCCTAAAATAAAACCTAAATACATATACACCACCTTCTCACCCCACCTAGTGCCATTTGAACATTGTAACAAGATCTTTAAGGCAATTCAAGATATACAAACACCAAACTTAGATAATGATGATGAAACATAATACCTTGATAAACTCATTATGCTAGGAAATTAAATATTGTACAAGGTCACAACCAAGCCTAGGGTATACCCTTATATATACCTCTTTGGTATCTTAATTCAAACTTCCAAGCATGTTCTTCTAGATAGATGTGACTTACTTTACTCTATCAATTCAACAAACTTGGTCATAGACATATCAAGGGATACTTTTAAGTAGTATTACAACATCTTAAAGTGAACCTATAGCTATGATGCTAGGGTAGTTAATACATGGGCCAATTCCCATAACATATATGATGTATTCAAGGACCAGGACATAGATCAATAATGATGGGTTGAAAAAGAGGACATGAATGCCTACCCTATCCACCTTTTTAAGAAGGGAGTTTGTATTGGGATGCTCCTATTGAAAAAATTATTTTGATCTATTGACACCACACATGTGAATCTCTTTTTAGTTCCCTTTGTAAAAATAATATTAAAATGGGAGGAGGTCCAAGACCTTGGGAGTGTGATCAATTTCAATCTCATTTAATTAGTATCAAACACTCAAGTTAGAGATAATTTATATATTTTGAGTTACATGGTGGACATTATCTGTGCAACTATTATGTTTAAACCATTTTTGTTTCCACCATAAACTCATGAGAGTGTTATGGTGCATGTAGTTTTATACAAACTATATGGCCACCACTACTGGAATCACATTTAGGAAATATATGAGTCATTCTAACTATTAGCCAACAAGATGTCCATGCCTTAGATATTTAATGAAATCAGATATCCTTTCACCCCCATTAGAATGTTATAGGTTTATATGGATGAACCATCATCTAAGTCACTGACATTAGTAGGGAACCCCTATAGCTACCCTATCAGGTCCTAGACTAGTTGGCCAAGTAAGAAATAACTAGTAAATTGGTAGATGACATGTTAAACCACTACCTAAGCTACTAGTAAAGGCTTTCCTAGCCTTCCCCATCTTCATCTATCAACACATATATAGGATTCAACCTCCATTTAAGAATATGGACGTAGATAGATACTCTTATGCCTTGGGAAGAGTGAATTTTTGGGAATGGGAACCTCATGTGTCATTAAACACATGTGATGAAATATAAATCCCATATCAATATCACTTATAACCATGTGTCTCACCTATATAATGAGATCCACCTCAACCCTATTGATGATGAGGAAGTGCTATCTAGGCTTGAGGTGAGGGAAAAAGGGATGCAAACCCAATATAGGCCATTTTATTATATCACATATCAATATAACTTATAACCATGTGTCTCACATATATAATGAGATCCACCTCAACCCTGTTGATGATAAGGAAGTGATAGCTAGGCTTGAAGTGAAGGAAAAGGGGAAGTAGATGAAATATAGGCCATCTTCTTATATCATATATGTAATTTCACCTTGAATCTTGAAGAATATTATCTAGGGGGTCTACAATCCCTCTCATCCATGAGTTCCACCTCCCCTAATATCTATCCATCTCCACCATCTCTAGTGACTCAATCTGCTCAACATTAGGCTATGTAGGTAGTATTATTTGACATTAGAAACAACCTCAAGCTAAGCTTGAAGCATGAAAAAGAATAGGCATCCATCGATATGCCTTCTCTTTCCACCTTTATTTTTTAATATCCTAGTGTGGTACCCCTATTTTCTATATCCCCATTAGGACTAACTTGGTGGTGCCTCCCATGTTAGAGGTATAATCACTGAGAGGGGGGTTGAATCAATGACCTAAAATATTTTAATTTAAATTCCAATCCTTTCAAAATTATTAAACAATCAACATATATCAACTTGATCAAGAAACATTAACAAGAGAGATCATTCATTCAATGTAAACACAAGATCAAACACACAACACATAGTTCCTATGGGAAACCCTCATGGGGAATAAAACCCACTCTCAAGCCTAGAAAACATGGACTAATTATCCTATCATAGATTCAAAATAAGAGATTGATAAATTAATTCTAACCAAGATTTACTAAAACATCAATTTCACAAGGACAACCTACCCCTAAGATGATAAAGTCCTTCTAACCAAAAACTTTTGTCATGTCCTTCTAACCTGAGGCATTTATTAAAACACCTATTTCACAAGGATAACCTTCCCCTAAGGAAGATCAAGTCCTTTATACCTTCCTATTAATTAAACACCCCCACCTTAGAATTTATGTCTTCAACATGTGATGATGGATCTCTAATTTTCTAACTCTTGTATAAACTCCCTCTCTATCTCATATAGGCCTCTCACATAATCAGGCCAAAATATCTCTCCTTATTCACTAAAATTTCCATTATATACACATTCATAACTCTTCACACATCTTCAACCTTCAAACCTGTAATAACACTATCCTCTCTACTTCACTTCAATGCATACTCCTCTCACAGAAGCCTAAAAACCATCTCCTTTGGTTTCACTATATATAGAGTCTTCATCATAAATATCTATTTGGTCATACATTATACTTAAATTAACCCTTAAGGATTATCTCAAATTAAAACATGGCTTCATATAATCCTCATAGGTCGATCATAGCATCTATGGGTCACCCTTAAGTAATTATACCTTTCAATTAGGCCCTTATAGATCTTATAGGTCTCATGGAGACCTATTCACCCATTTATAAATTCATAAAGAAAAAAAATAACATAGGACCAATTTAAACTACATGGTTCCACTCCTTATACCCCCTTCGATATCCTCAAATTATTATAGTCATCTCTGCTCACTTCTTTGTATGCTCAAACAACTCAAACACTGACTTGGTGTATAGGAACATTATGAACAAACATGCATTCAACTTATTAATCATTGTTCTTAAAAAATATCAATTGGTAAAACCTATAAATATCATATAAATCATCCATAAGGAGTCCATAATACTTTCCAATAGCTATGACATCATAAAACATACAAACACCATCAAAATAAAAACAAATATCCTTTTTAAGTTACTTGTAGAACACAATCAAACACACAACCAAATTTTTAACTTATATTTTACTATACATATATTCAAACCTTATAAATAGGTTTAATATATGTGCCATGGATTCTTCTTCAAATTTTATTTTTATATCACCTTTGAGTTCATCTTGGATCAAAAGTTATTGACAAAATACAAATCACTAATTTTTCCCTTTGTAAAAATCAAATATTCAAATGCCAACAGTCATGATTAAAATTTGAACACCTTGTCCTCATCTCATGTCCTCACATATTATATTAAACATGAACCATCAATATTATTTGAAGCGGATCAAACTTTACCTTTCATCATTCATCATTGTATCTTCATCTTGACTATTTGACTTAATGTGCTCTGTTGATCTCCTATAGATAGATCAAACTTTATATATGTTAAACATTGGACATCTTGAAATCATCTCACTTAATATGCACCATTGATGTGTGTGTGTGTGTGTAGGTATATTTAAACATCTACTCACCATTGGATCTTAAAAGAAGCTTGATCTTTACCTCTACTCAATGTTAAACTTTGAACACTTGTCCTCATCTCACTGCTTCCTAACGCCTTGGAACAAACATGCTCTATTTATCCTTTTTTAAGGAGCTCAAAATTTAACTTCATTAACCAAAGAAAACTTTGACTCATTTGAGTCAACATGCACCATAGATATTCATTATACAATCACTTGTGAGCTATTATATTTCCATCTAGTTCTAATATTTAACGTCAATCAAAATATACTAAGTATGGGGACCATTGATTTTTGCCTAGAAAGATAACTTTGCACACTCATATATTTTACCTCGTCAATTTCATTTTATAAAATTTAAACCATATAAACTAGGAAAAATGTAGAACAAACCCATATGACCATTTCTTCATGAAATGTCCATGTGTATGAGATATGTCATCGCCAAACTACTTACTCAGTTCTTTCTTATACTTAGACAAATAATGTACTTGATCTCATATTAATTTCACACCATCAATATTTAATCCAATCAAATGTGGATCCTTATATTTGACTTTTTAAATTGACTAAGTGTTGGAACTTAGTTTACTTTTGTCTGAGGGAATAACTTTACACCTTAGTAACTCTTATTGTGCCTAGTCACATGATATGAAACTTGAACCATGTGACCTCCTCTTATAGTATAATCCATCCATATATTGAGTATATCCTAGAACCCTTATATGTGTAAGATATGATGACATCAAAATGTCTCCTTAGATTTTTCTACTACATACCCAATTATGCCTATAAGAACATAATGAAGAGCCAAGTGAATTCTATTCATACACATAAGCTCTCCAATCACCCTTAACTATTGATAGGAACCCTTTCACATTTTCAATACTTTATACTTATCCTTGATCATCTCAAACCATGATAAAACTAAAGATCAACCAAGAATACTTCAATCATACTAGGATAATCACATTACACACTTTGTCATTATCACTTAGACTATTAAAACACTTCATCCACTCACTTGGACACCTCCATGACATCATTGAAAACTCTCTAATAGTCTCCCCATTTATATTTAATGTCAAATCCCATCATAAAACAATATATAGCTCACCTTCTTTATCTCTCTTCAAGAACTCTTAAAATTTTGACATAATGACAAAGTGGGCACCAATTTATCCTAAGGAACTAAAAAGACTACCAATAGGATAAGACTACCTTTGAAATATAATAAAACATCCCCCTTACCTTGAGACTACTTTTTCTTGCCTTGATAACTTCCTCTTGCTACATGCCAACACTCTTCTTCAACCAAGCACTGCAACCAAGGAAGAAAGAACACATAAAACTAAAATCTGATGAAATTCACCAAGATACATATAATATTGACTCCCCATAATATTTTTGAGCCATTAAATCACTTGAGCATCCTTATATCTCCATACACCATGAAGAACCACCATACACACTTACTAGCCTTCTCTCTCAAACCACCTCAAGGACCACCAACAAAACTTCATGACACTCACCAAATATAAAAAATGTTTTAAACCAACCTAATAACTCTTCTAGAAGCATACATACCTTAATATTTTGGAAACACTGAGCAAAAACATCAAATCTTCATACTAGTCCTATTTAGACTCCTTGTAGCCCTACCTAGAACTTGCAAAGCCTACAAATTTTAGTAGACACATCTTCAGGCTCTAAAACTTCATATCTGAAGAATACTCATATGCCCCTTAAATTAAACCAATTTTCAACATGTAGCTCATCCTCTACAATATAATTTGTTCACAAACTAACTTACCAATTAAGTTTTCATCTTGACAAAAACATGAATAACTTGAAAACCAAAAACCTTAAAATCTATGAAAATATTGATTTGACAACCCATTTGGCCCATTAAGCCTATTAATAAGCCTCAAACCTCAACTCATAAGGAAAACCACTTTTCTAGCATAGCCCAAAACCCTAGAAACTCAAAACAAACAAGGTTAGGAAACCTCCTTCTTATCAATACACACCTCTTAAACTTCTTACACACTTGGAGACACCCATCACACACTTATGGGCCAATATTTGAGCTTCCACACCTTTAGGAACCCATACATCCTATAACCCATTTTAGGTGTGCTTTCTCTTAAGACAAAACTAGGAAAATTGAGAGTACTCAAAAATCTCCAATTTGACTTCAACATACCTTCAAACCACAAAAACACCTAGAGCACATCACAAATAAGTTCACAAACCTTTTTGAGCACCAATATCTTATTGTCATTTCAGCAATCTCATTATGGCACCTAGAAACACCCATTCTTACCCTATACTATAGCTCCTTCACAAACCTTTGGATCAAACTTATGAGCTTATTTCTCCCCCTTAACTAATGGCCTTCTAATATAAACACAAGTATATGTAAAAATTGGCATTATGATCTTGATCACACAAAGTTGCTTCTCCATAAGAAATATGTCTCCTAAAAAACATAGGCAGAGACACCCTACTTCATATTGTCCTAGAATAATGTGTAACCAGGAGTTGCACACAACTCTTCATATTCCTTATCCTCCTTAGTCACCTGATGCCTATAGTTATTATTATTCTTAGGCTTAAGATAATCAATATTCTCATCTACTACAACATTCTCATTCTCTTTTATGATTGGATTGATAATACATGGAGATAACATAGATTCATGACATACCCTTTCATCTGTAGAATCTTCCTTGCAAATTGGAACCTTATCACTAGGTATGATAATTGATGTTTTTTGAATTATACTTGATCAAAAACAATAAGATGTTCACTTGGATCCATACACATCTTAGAATTATCCTCAACCAACACCTTGGTCTTCTCTTTGAGCTTCATCTCTTTATTTATAACATGAGTAGATAATGAGAGCCCTCAGCAATATTTAACATTTGTAACATTATTCATCATATAAAATAGATTACTTGGACCTATAGTCTCATCATGAATCATAATTACCACCTTTGGCTTCCAAAAGTTGAATTTCCTTCTTCCTTACACTCTAGGGGATTGATTAAACCTATTTTGACTTATAAACCTTTGCTTGTAAAATACATAAATGTGACCTTTTTTCACACTTTTAGAAAACCATTCTTATTAATTTGACTCAACTTACCTTCCTCTATATGGAAAATGTTTTGAAAAGTGTCCCACAACATGGTAGTTGAAATACTCAACCTTGCTCACACATCTTGACTGATGATTCCCATCATAGTTTGTTGTAAACTCATTTCTAACAAGTCTTCTACATTCTCTATCTCTATGACCAAAATAATTACAAGTATAGTAGTAACCATTAAAATTTGCATACCTCATGGGCTTTGATTGTTTGATATGATTTATCTTCATTCTACTAGCACCTTCATTCCTTGTCTAATGATTTATATTCAAAGTATGATTTTCCATGTTTACATTAGTCTTCATCTTGTCTTGAGTTGCATTCACTAGTTATTCTTTATATCCAAGACCATTTCTATCACTTGTCTTTGTGTCTTTGTATCTGAGACTATTTCTTCTTTGTAGTTTACCTTTATACTTTTATGAACATGTTTTCAATTTCATTGTAAACAAAGCAATTAGTTCATCCTCATCAATATCAAAAATTTCATCCTCTTTGGGTTTCTTACCTTGAGATTTTTTCTTTGGATTCATCTCTATCTTGAATGTTCCTTCCTTATTTTATGGTATATCATCATTTACTCTCATCTCATAGGTACGAAGGTTTCCATGCAATTGATCTATCTTCAACTGAGTAAGATCATGACTTTCTTCTATGGCAAATAATTTTGGATCAACTTGAGGGATAAATACCATAATACATTTTGAACTACAGTATCCTCTTTAAGGTTTTATCCAAGACCTATTATGATGTTCACAATCTCATCAACTCTGTATAAAAAAGATTCCATAGAATCTTCTTCCTTCATCTTAAGACTCTCAAATTGTCTTTGGTGAGTCTGTAACTTTGTCAACTTAACTATTGAGTCTCCTTCACAAATAGTCTTTAATTTATCCCACATTTATTTGGTAGATGTATAATGTATTACGTTGGTGTATTCAATCTTTGAAATGCCATAAGTGATAGAATTTATTACCTTAGAATTATTCTCAAATAACTTATCTACAACTTTGGATGGAGGAATAGTAAGTGTAGAATAACCATCCTCAATATATTTTCAAATGTTAAACCCTAGGGACATGATGTTTGTCCTCATCCTTGCACTCCAAAAAGCATAATTGGATCCATTAAACATCAGTGTTTGCTTAGTAAATAAACCTCCTTGATGACTAACCATATTGTACCTTAGATCACCTTCAAGCTATCAAAACTTTACCAAAGGACCTACTCTGATACCAATTATTAGAGGTACAATCACTCAGAGGGGGCTGAATCAATGATCCTATAAATTTCAATTCCAATCATTTCAAACATATTAAATAATCAACATATATCAACTTGATCAAGACACATTGAAAAGAGAGCTCATTCATTCAATGAATACATAAGATCAAACACACAACACATAGTTTCTATGGGAAACCCTCATGGGCAATAAAATCCACTCTCAAGCCTTCAACACATAGACTAATTATCCTATAAGAGATTACAATCAATATACTGATGAAGTCCTTCTGACCAAGATTTAGTGAAACACCAATTTCATAAGATGTACCTACCCCAAAGATGATCAATTCCTTCTGACCACCTTTTGGTTAAGTCCTAATTAGTAACCTTTTTCAAGTCCTTCTAACCTAAGGCCTTTAGTGAAACACCTATTTCACAAGGAAAAATTTCCCCTAAGGAAGATCAAGTCCTTTAGACCTTCCTATGAAGTGAACACATCCACCTTAGATCTAATGTCTTTAACACCTGATGATGGATCTCTAATTTTTATAACACCTATACAAACTCCCTCTCTATCTCATATAGGCCTCTCACATAGGCATGCCATAATATCTCTCCTTCTTCACTCAAACTTCCCTTATAAACACACTAAGACCTCTTCACACATCTTCAACCTTCAAACCTACAAGATCACTATCCTCTCTTCTTTTATTCAACACATAATCCTCTCACACAAGCCTAAAAACCATTAGACTTGCCTTAACCCTTAAGGATTGTCTCACATCAATACACAAATCAATGCAATCCTCATAGGTTGGTCATAACATTTATGGGTCACCCTTATTCATCTAAAATTTTTAATTAGGCCCTTGTAGTTATTATAGGTCTCATGAAGAACTATTCACCCATTTTTCAATTCATTGAGAAAAACAAAAACATAAGACAATAATAAATTACATGGGTCCACTCCTTATGTCCCCTTTGACATCCTCAAATGATCATAATGATCTCTACTCACTTTTATTTATGCTTAAACAACTCAAACATTGACCTGGTACATAGGAACATTATGAATAAACACATAATCAGATTCTTAAGCATTATTAATATATAATATTGAATTTTTTAACCTTTAATTACCATATAAATCATCCACATGGAGTCCATAATACTTTCCAATAGCTAGGACATCATAAAACATCTGAACATTATTAAAACAAGTACAAATATCCTACTCAAGTTTCTTCCAGATCATAGTCAAACACACCCAAATTTGGATCTAAATATCTTTGATTTACCATGAATTCAAACCTTGTAACTAGGTTGACTATATTCACCATGGATTCCTCTTCAATTTTAATTTTTATATCACCTTCAAATTCATCCTAGATCAAAAGTTATGGTTAAAATATAGAGAAATAATTTTTCCTTTTGTAAAATTAAAATATTCAAATGCCAATGGTCATATTTAAAATTATAATACCTTATTATCATCTAGTGTATTTTCATGTCAAATTAAACATACCATCAATATTCCTTGAAGTAGCTCAACCTTTACCTTTCATTGCTCATTGTTGGATCTTCATCTTGACTATTTGACTTAATGAGCTCCATCAGTCTCCTATATGTAGCTTAGACTTTATCTATGTTAAACATTGGACACCTTGAAATAATCTCACTCAATATGCACCATTTATTTTTATATGTAAGAACATCTACTCACTGTTGGATCTTATAAAAATCCTGATCTTTACTTTACTCAATGTTAAAATTTGAACACTTGTCTTCATCTCACTACTTCCTAACACCTTGGAATAAACATGTTCCATTGATCCTTTTGAAAGGATCTTTATATTTAACATAATTAACCAAAAAACACTTTGACTCATTTGACTGAACATGCACCATAGATATTCATTGTATGATTACCCATAAGCCATTAGACCTCCATCTAGTCCTGATCTTTAACATTAAGCAAAATAGATTAAATATGGGGACCATTATTATCTTCCTAGAAAGCTAACTTTACACAGTCATATATTTTACCTTTATCATTTTCATGTTCTCAATTTTAACCATTTAATCTAGTAAAAATACAAAACAAACCCATATGATCATTTCTTCCTGAAATGTCCACACATGTGAGATATGCCATCACCAAACTACTTACTCAGATCTTTATTATACTTATACAAGTATCATATTTTAGTTCAAAGTCATTTCATGCCATCAATTTTTGATTCAATGAAACACAAACCATTATATCTTCCTTTGTAAATTGACTAATTATTGGAACTTAGTGCATTTTTGTCTGAGGGACCAAAATTTCACCTTAGTAACTTTGGATGCACTTAGTCGCATGATCTAAAACTTGAACCATGTGATATCATATCATAAGAGAATACATCTATATATTGAGAATATCTTGGAATCATCACAGGTGTGAGATATGATGACATCAAAATGCCTCCTAAATTTATTTTGCTATATACCCATTTATGCCTAGATAAACACAATGAAGAATTGGGTAAATTTTAATCATGCACACAAGCTCTCCAATCATTATTGACCACTAATAGGACCCATTTCACATGATAAATACTTAATACCCATCCCTAATCATCTCAAACCATGCCAAAATTGAAAATAAACCAAGCATAATTTAAACATACTAGAATAAACACATTGCACGCTTTGTCATTATTATTTAGAATATCAAGGAACTTCATCCACTCACCAAGACACCTCCATAACATAACCATGACATCATTTAAAACTATCCAACATCCCCTATTTCTCATTATAACTCCCCATAATTCATGTGGGTAGCTCTGGCTTTAGCTACGTATAAAATCCCCACATCTTAATTCCCTCCACTCATCCTATTCTACCAATAGGGATTCATTTAGCTCACCCTTAATATTCAAAATATTATATTGTCTAAACCCAGGCACCCATTCTAATCCTTTAATAGGTTCAACTACCTCCATACACTCCTAATTTAATGGTACCAATGGTGCCCCTAACTATGATTATACTAGTGTGCACCATTTAATCAACTCCATCCACCTCATTGTCACTAGTAACCACTTTATAGACTCCCTAGTTAACCCCTTCCACCACAATAACCATATATCCTTATATTATTTTGGTTCAAGATAACCCAAAAAAAATCCAAAATAAGAAGTAAAATGTAACTCCTACTACTCAGTCCCATATTACTCCATTTTTCCCTTCAAGGTCTTCATTTTCCATCATCTTGCTTACCCAAATATTTAGATGTAACCAAACAATTTCCTCATTCATTTTGAATACTCTTCTCCTTGGTACCATCATCCCATAGGTCAACTTAACCCAAAGCCAATGACATTCCTAAGAGTTCTTATGGGCTTCCCAATTTGTCCTTCACCCTTTCCCCCCACTAATCCTTATCCTCCATTTATCTTTTCTTTCCTTCCCTCCACTTCATCCACTCCTCCTATGCCTCCACCTTCCAGCTCTATCTCTACCACCCAACCTTCATATTTTTTGCCTTGAGGTTATCACAAGAGCACATGGATCCAACATGATATTATATGGTGATCCAAAAGTCCAATGAGAGTTAAATAGGAACTTATGGAATATGAGGAGGATCCTCACATATAAATTCACTTAAGGAGAAAACCTAGTCATGTGGTTGGCCAAACACAACCTCTTCTCACTCACCAAAGTCAAAACATCTATAGGAGAGGAGAACATGATTAAGGATCTAATATCCATGCTATAATCCACTCATAACATGCCCAAGAAACTTATGGACATGAGAGAGTAGGTAAAGGTCTTTGAGATGTATGTAAGGAGCACATTTACTACAAAATTGATTGGTGGGGTAAAATAGGTTCTCGTACAACTCTTCATAACTCTCAAGGAAGTAGTTGGAACACTACCCATAATTAGGGAAAATTTATAACAAGTACAAGAATACTTATATAAGATTAATCAAATATATAACAAGTGTTAAAGGTTCATTATAGTTATTAACAAGAGCATGTTCTTAGAGTTGAAACTCATGCCTCTCTCAAACCTAAACCTATATCAAACCTTTGTTTGGAGCATGGGAGCCTCAATTAAAGAGTGGTTGGTATTATAACAGATAATCATGTAAAATCTAAAAGAGGAAATGGAGAAAATGCTAACTTACTTTAAGGAAGTCAACATCACATTATTATTCAATATGAATGGCACCTTGATGGATAGGGGAGAATTCAAGGTCTGATGAGGTCATTTAGACTAGGTCATGAGGAGGAAGTTGACAAAGGATAATAAGGTTGAATCCAAGGTGATTTTGGAGCTCTTTACCTAATCCAAGGTGAATATTATCTAGGTTTCATAGGTGAAATTTTCCATTGAAGCCCCACTCTGAGTGCGTCAATGAGTAATGGTCCAATATGAGGTGATCTTATAGGATACTCCATTAAAATTAACCAAGTTGGATATGAAATTTGACATGGTGGTAAATGTGTTGGTGGCCAAGGAGGCACAATCTAAGTATCTATGATATGGTTCTTCTCTAATTAATTAACATATCAATTGAGTGCTCCTTAGGCATAATTTAGGGAAATGGGGAATCTTATACTTATTTTTTATTATAAAAAATTTAGGTGGCCATCATGTCCAAGTAATTGAATATTGTGATACTTGGGGGCAAGCCCTATCCTCTCTCTATATTTTAAACTACTTTATATTTGAATATCAACATTTTCCATTTAATGAAACTTTGTTAAAACTATAACAGAATCATTTTATTTGTTTTAACCTTATCTTGTAATCATTAACAGTGATCTATTATCTCTATTTTATATTTTATTATTATGCAAGAGGAGTGATTTTATGCTTCTTTTACAAAGATGAATATGGTAGTTAGATTGCGTATTTGATAGTTTAATTCCTTTTATGTTATTTTCATTTTCCTTGTGAATAATCTATGTTATATGTGTTTTCAGTTACAAAGTGTTTCAAAATATTTGTGTGTCATTACTATAAATCTTTTGAGTGTTTACATTACGTAAAGGACCTTCAAGTAGAATATTCATTTTGGTGTCCATTAGAAGCTGACCCACTGAGTGGCTAAACCTTTTTGCAATAGTGAAACCACACAAATAGTTTTATAATTGTGACATGTAATACTTCACTTCTTAAACATTATAATTTTATTGATTAGAAATATCCTTTTACTTTTTAACTTTCTCTCCCTTTTATGCTTATTTTGGAATCAAAACAATCTCCCCCATTTTGTAAATTGGCAAGGTTACGCTCAAGAACAATAAATAATAAAGTTCAATAAGTTAATAAGAATTTCAAATATTTATCAAACATACACTGAGACTTTAGTGGTAGAACTTCATGTTCTTTAAGTATAATAGGTTAAAATACATGGTCCTAGGATTCAACCAACATCAATCCTAAAATTAATGATGGGATATCTTTATCCCATGCATTATATCCTAATTTTTTATCTTTAATATTTAACCTCATGAGTGCCTTTGGACATAGGATTTAAGGGTGAATAATAGTTGGAACTAGAAGGATTAAAATTTGTATGATTAATAATTTTTTAGATTTTTCATTTTATAATTATTGGCCCCTCTACCTTGATTTCTATTGTCTATCTCATTTATAAATAGTTGGTGGTAAAATGAGGGTATTTGATTTGTAGTTTAATCTTTGATTGAGCACTATAATAATTGTAAATTGATGAAAGTTGTTAAGAATTGATTAATAAATTTTGTATGCTTACAGATTCATAGATTTTTTATTTGTTTTCTTTTACTTCCTTCCCATTTGGTTGTAAGTTACACATAGTAGTTATCCCAAGAATATTAGTTGGAAATAAATTGTGTATGGTAAACCAAGTTGGATCTTAGTTTTAACATTACTTAATCCTAATATATCTCTGAGAGGTTGATTATCTTGCCATTATAGAACCATATAGTAGTTCAAACTACTAGAGGTAGACCTCATCCTTTAGTTACCCCTATTGGTTCAACCTCTCAAACCACCTATAGTCAACATATACACATGGCATTACCTATAGATTGAATTGATGATTATACCATAAATTACCTACCATTATCCTTGACTTACCTAGAAATCCATAGAGATAGTTGCCAAAATTCACTCCTAGTTTAGGAAAGACTATAGAGGAGCATGTAACATCATATAAAATGGCTTTGAGACTTCTCAATGTTGAGAATGAAGACATGTATTATATAATATACTCATTAATTCTTATGGATACATCATATGATTCTTTTCCAAACCTTATTAAGGATTCCATTACAAACTAGGACAAATTTAGTAGTACATTCCTGGCCCAATTTGGCAAGTTATAGACCCCAACATTCTATATCAATAGTTTACACGTATTAAACAAGATCCTAATGAGACTTTTAGGAATTTTAATGCCCATTATAGAATATGTATAGATAATTCACCAATATATACAAACCTGATGCTTAGTTAGAATTAAAGATATATATAAATTCATTGGATGTATGGACGGTGATGTTCAGGAGATGAAACCCTATGGTAATGAACTTGATTTTAGAATATGATGAGGTTATGAATTTCAATATAAAACTAAGCCAATAACGTAAAATGATGGTTCCAATCCATAATTAATTACCCAAAATGATATCCTTGAACCTCATTATTAATGAAAACCAAAATATGCTATCTCAATTATTAATAATAACCAAACAAATCTCTTTGAAACTTAGCTAACGCAAGGCAAATCTCTTTGATCCCAATGCTATAAATGACCCTCCACCTCTAAAAATGAATGAATCCAATACCCATATTGAAACTTATCTAACCCAAGGTAAATTTGGATATAATATCATGGAAGATATGAAAAATATAAAATATAACATCACATTTCATGATATTTCTCAAATAACTAAGAAATGTGATCTTTTACTCAAGTCATGTAATAAAAAACCACTCTACCCCAAGCAAAAAATAGCTCACACCAATGTGCTTAACCATAAAAACAATAATTAAGTCCCTCTCTTTATATTGATGGTTAGGTTATTTTTGAATAACATGCATAACTACCTGGTAGATTTAGGGGCTTCAATGAATGTAATGCCGACAAACATTTATTAAAAAATAGGCATGTTCCCCATCAAATCTGACAAGGTCATAATTCAACTAGACAAGTTTGAGGTTAGGGTAGTATGTGAGCTACTCAATGTGCACATTAAATTAAAATAAGAACATAGAATCTAATAATTCATAGATATTAAATTTGTAGACATCCCCAAAGAATATAGGATGTTACTAAGTAGATATTGGTCTAAATATTTGAGTGGATACATTGACATTGACTTCTCTCACATGTGCTTACCTTGTAGGGGAATTGTCAACCAAATAAGAGTGGATATATAAATAAGGATGGATCATATGATCACAAAATATAACATGATCAATGAGAAAATTAACTTAGTGGACTCTGATTTAGGGATCTATAATTTGGAAACAAAACTTGTTAAAGGTGAGACTTATGTCAACATTAAATTTCCTAAGTTATGGTCATTATATGTGGATGGATTCCACTCTAAAAAAATATTTTTTAGTTAGATTTTTATTTATATATCCCTAAGTAAGAAACATTTGGTTGCTTATAGATTCTAATTTCCATGCACTAACAACTTAGTCGAATATGAGACATTAATTCAAGGATTACAATTTGCATTAAGGCAAAAAGTAAAAGAATTAAAATTATTCAGTGATTCTAATCTTGTTGTGAACCATGAAAAGAGAATATTTCATTTCAAATTGTCATACCTTAAAAAATATAAGCATAGAGTATGGGATTTAATCAAACCTTTTGATGCATTTAATGTCATCACTATCCCTAGGGAAGAAAATTATATTGTTCCCTCATTAACATCCTTAGATATGGGATAAAATCCCATTGATGACATTGAGTTGAAATAATTTAATTTTAAATTAATACCTTACCCATTTGGTCTAGATAACATGACAAATTTCCAATTCTTTGAAGATTACCAACAATTTGTTAAATTATTTAACAATGTTAGGGAATTTGAATCCCAAATAATAGATGGGGAGGAAAGAGATAGTCCTAGAGATAAAATAAATAAAGAAATAATTCTCAATTTCAAAGGGAATCAAATCCCAAAGGGGATTATCTCTATTAAAAATTAATTTGACACATTTGGACCTACACCCCCAATTAATAAACCTAAATTTTTATATCAAAGGTGTCAAATCATTAACCTTGGTTCCTTGGAAAGACCTCAAAATATCAACATAAGTCCTAATTAGATCAACATGGAGATGAATTAGCTTTGAAATTTGTTGTTTAATTATAAGTATATAGTTTCTTGGGCCTATTAGAACCTCAAAATATTTAACCCAAAGGTGATCTCCACACCATCCTCCTTAGGATAGACCAAAGATAATTTTGTAAGAAGCATAGGCATGTGAATCCAATCCTTGAACCATTAATACACACATAAGTTCACAATATCATTTATAATGGAGTAATCTTCCCAATTTTACATTCCACATAGGTGGAAAACTTAGTACCTATTTGGAAGAAAAATGGTGGAATTAGACTATGCATAGACTTCCAAAATTTAAACAAAGCTTTAGATAAGGACAATTACCCATTGCTTTATTTCATGAAGTGATTCAAATAGTTAATTGATCTTAGATGTTTTCCTTTTTTAATGGATTCTTAGTATATAATTAGGTTCTATTAAATTCTTATGATTTAACTAAATCTATATTTACAACAAAATGGGGCACATTTACCTACAAATAAATGCCATTTGGATTGAAAAATACTAAAGTGACATTTTAAAGAGCAATGGATTTTGCATTTGAAAGTATAATTAGTAAATGTATAGTAATATACATGGATGATTTTACTAGATTTTCAAAATACAAATCAAATAATATCCACCATTTGTAGAAAGTGTTCAAAAGATGTACAAGGTATGGCATTTCCTTGAACCCAAAAAAGAGTGTGTTCGGTATCACCGAAGGTAAGATTATTAGTCATATTTTTATGAAATAAGTTATTATTATCTATCATGAAATATTTGAAGTAATTTATAATTACCTTAACCTAATAGTAAAAAAGAGATGAAATATTTATTCAATAAAATCAATTCTATTCACAAGTTCATTTTTGTATTTGCTAAAATTATGAAGCCTCTAAATGCTATGTTCAAATAAGATGCTAAAATAGACTGGAATGTTTCAAATAAATCATTTCAAGACATACATGATTCCATCACACAATAAATAGTGTTGATAAATCCATATTGTGCTATATACTTGTATATTTACCCTTTTTCCTCTAATCACACCATTGTTGACTATCTCACACAAAGATTAGATGGAAAGAACACCTTGTTTCTTTTATGAGCACTATTCTAAAAGATGTAAAACTGAGATACTCTACTTTGGATAAACATGCCTATACATTGGTCAAGGATGTGAAAAAGTTCAAGAACTATTTTCTTTGAAATAAAGTGTATATAATCATGCCATACCTAGTTATCAAGGAAAATGTTAGGTTAAAACAAGCTAGGCAAGTTGAGAGGTAGATGGATGAATAACCAACAATAGTATAAAATTAGATATAGAACCTAAAAATATGGTTAAAGTATAATGTCTTACTTAAATGATAATTTATATTTATGTAAGGATCATTTTATGTCAATCAGACCAAGATTAAGTATTGTAACAAGATTGGTACACCCTAATTGTCCATTACCTTCTCTATGGGATCCCACCTCTTATAATTAATAAAATGTAGAAAAGAGATATTATTTTTAAAATGGTGAAACATATGTTGAATAAAGAAGTTATCTTTAGGAAAAATCATGAAGGCATCTCTCTTAGATGCATGTCAAAAACTAAAAACTAGGTAAGTAAAGGAAAATTTTCATGAGAAATTAGGTGGTGGTCATCCTATGGAAAATATAACAGAAAAAAAATACTTTGGGGGTATATTATTGGTCAACCCTATTCAAGGATGTACATACACATGTTAGGACATGCCATCAGTGTTATAAATTTGATGAAATATAAATCCACATTATAATGTCATTGCTTATAGTTATAAAAGGGATGCCATTTTATAAATGGGGACTAGATTTCATGGGAGTCATTAACCCCAAATCCTCAATAGTCCACAAGTTTTTTCTTAATCCCATATACTATTTAACGAGATAGATAGAGGTATTGGAAATGAATAAAATCATTGAAAGTGAGATAATCAAGTTCATTGAAAATAATGTGACCATTTAGTTTGGGACCCATATATCATTAGTTTATGATAATGGTTATACATTCCAACCCATAGAATTTATTGAGTGGGAATATGACAATTAGATCAATTTAAGATTATTTTCCAATTAAAACTTACAAGGGAATGGATTTTTCAAAATCAACCAATAAAAACCTAATCAAGGCCATAAAAAAGTTTTCAAATAAGAAGCCTCAAGAGTGGAATTAATTGTTCAAATTTTCTCTTCAGGTCTGACCATACTAGACACAAGCATGAAATTAAGAGCTCATATTTTCTAGTAGTCTATGGACTAAATCTAGTTTGAATAGTTACACTCAAGATACCCACTTAAAATTTTATGCAATAGTACATGAAACATAATGATAAGTTAAATTCTAAGATTTTATTCATTGTCCAATTCGAAGAAGCTCTATATGTAGCCTTACAAAACTTTAGGAAGTATCAAAGCATTGTCAAGTGATGGTTTGAAAAGAAGGACAAAATGAATACCTTTAGGATTTTAGATCTAGTGTTACTATGGGATAAATACCATGAGAATAAGGGTCAACATTCCAAGTTTGATCCAATTTAGATTGGTCCATACCAAATAGTTGAGTTATAGGGGTAGAATGTTTTTCACCTTAAGGATATAAAAGGAAATTATCTTCCATTAGTGATGAATGGGTAGTTTATGAAGCATTATTATTAGTTTTCCCCTCTAATACAATATTAGAATAACATCAAAAAGGGTGGTAATGTACATATTAGATTATATTAGGTTTAGGTTAATTTCATGTTTTACAACACAAAGAGAAATAAAAGACATTGATTCAACACCAAAAAATTGAATTAATAAAATATCTACTATAACAAAGGCCATCATAAGCACTTTATAAGAAAAAAAAACAATAGGATTATGAATAGATGAATAAGTTAATGATCACATACATATTGAAAGAGTACTAAGACTACCATCAACTTTATCTACCTTGGTCTCTAACCCTCATGGATCAGACATTAAATATTAGATCACATGAATTCTAAATTTTAAAAATATATACATATTAATTTTCTTCCTTAGAAAGGATGATTTTGGAAATATTCATCATAGACTTTCCAACCTAGCTGGAAATAGAGTAAGATAAGAAGTGAGACCAATAATTATATTTTTCATAGTTATAAAAACTTTGATAGAAGTAGAGAAATGATCTAGCCTTCCCACTTAGCTAAAATTATATGAAATGCATACCCACTCAAAAATCCTTAAATATCTTAGATGTACCTAAGATTATTGAATCAATCCACTAGATATAAAAAAGGAATCCAACACTAATACACAAAGTGTCCTTAGAAAGAGTTAGATCCTAGTATGTTACATTTTGAAATAGAATTGAGCATTTTTTATACTCAAAGTGTGTTTAAAAAAAATAATCTTCCCTATATCTATGTTTTATATTATATTATTGTAGTTTGGGTTCTAAATGTCAGGATAATGTTTTCCCCACAAAGTCACTATTTTTTGTGGACAACACAACCCATTACTAAGAGAAGTGGGGGACCCCTATGAAATTCTCAAATTAAATTTCATAGATTTTCAATCCCTTTTATGTTAATATCTTCGTTAAAAACCATTGGAGCTCTATTATTATGTTTAATAATTATTGTAATGATGAAAAATTCTCTATGAAATATCCCTGTATTATGTTGAGTTTAAACATAGTCTATTCCTTGAAACATTATAAAAGAACAAAGTGGTTTCATACTTAGAATATTTGATTATGTTATGTTATTCATAAGTTTCGACTCATGTTAATTTTCTTAGAGTATCAATCACCTAGTCTCCTAATCATCATTTCATAAAGATTTAGTGGAAGATAGGTGGGATTTTAATTGATCATGTGGCTTTCATTTAATTTAGTCACTTTGCCTAAAATGTCACAGGAAATCCCAACTAAATGAAGAAACACCACATGGATACTATTATAGGTGTCAATCTCGCAAACCTTTTAAAGATGTCAGATCTTATGAAAACCTAACCAAATGATGAAGCACAATATGTATCTTATAAAAGGTTTTAGTCTCTTAGATCTATCATAGATGTTAGATCATGGGAGAGCCAAATCAAATAAGGAAACAACACATAGATCCTATAAAGAGGTTTCAATATCCTAGAGTCATACTCAACATTTCATAAAGCTTTGGTGTTAGGCATGTGATCTTTTAATTTATTATGTGAATTTATTTTAACTTGGTCATTTTTCATGAAATGTTGTAGGAAATCCTGACTAAATAAGAAAACATGACAAATAATATTGTTAGAGGTTTCAGTCTCCTAGACTTGTATGAGATGTCATATTTTAGGATAGCCTAATTGAATGAGGAATTACCATGTGGATATTTTCATAGGTGTCAGTCTCTTAGACTTTTTAGAGATTTCAAATCTTGGGAGAGCTTGATCGAATGAAGAAGCATCTCCTAGATTGTGTTAGAGTGTCATTCTCCTAGACCTGTCATACATGTCAAATCTCATGAGAAATTGAATGAATGAGAAAGATCCACATTGATATTTTCATATGTGTTAATATCATAGACCTATTAGATATTTCAAATTCTAAGAGAACCTGACTGAATGAGGAAGTGCCATGTGGTTCTTGTCAAAGGTGAAAGTCTCCAAGACTTGTTTGAGATGTCATATCTTGAGAGAGCCTAACCTATTAAATCACACCACATGGAAATTTTGCACAAGATAGTATAAAGAGCATATGATTATTTTATATGTTTAGAATGAGGTATATATAGATTTATAATCTAATAATAAGATGTCATGTATCATATCATTACTCTAGATAGCCAAACCCAATGCTCAAAATAGTAAGTGTGGTACTTAGCTATGTTTAGGTGGCATACATTGAAGGAAAGACCAATTAGTGATAGACACAAGGTTTAACCTAAATCTATCTAGGGTTCCATAGAGTAAATTTAATCATGTGGTTACCATACTTATTTCATTGACTAAATTGGAAAATGTCCCCTAATTTGATAGTTTAAAATGTCTCATTACAACTAACAAATCTAGGTGGGAAGCATTATTTGAAAATCTTAAGATAATGCTAGATTAAGAAATGAATGGGTGGATTGAGTAACCAACTCAAATCTAAAATCTCATTGGGTGATCCACCAAAGGCCATTAATGTAGAGGATATCTTTAGAGCACTATGAACCCTTAGATTAATCAAGCATATTGTTACTGCTCTGAATTCTCCTAAATCCTTTTCCATAGTGCTTCCACATGATTTCTATTTTTCTCCTTAAACATGATGCTCTATAATCCCTATAAAAAAATGGCCACTTCATATTTTAGTCCTAAATTAGGGCCCAAATATAGGGGCACCACCTTCTATCCCAACCTAGTGTCATTCAACCATTATAACAATATCTTTAAACAAATTGAAGATGTAAAAAATTACCAATTAAAATGATGATGAGGATGAAATAAAATACCTTTAAAAAATAATTATGCTAGGAAAGTAAGGATTACATAAGGTTGTGTCTAGTATTGAGGTATTCCCTTATGTATACATCTTCAGTAGTTTACTATAGACTTATAAACATGTTCTCTAATACAAGTAGGACCTAGTTTACTCTGTCAATTTAGAAAAATTGGTCATAGACATATTAGGGGATAATATTAAGTAGTATTACAACCTCTTAGAGTAAACATGTGTCTATGATGATGGCATAGTTGATGCATGGGACAATGCCCATAATATAAATGAAGTCCTCAAGGAACTGAGCCATTAATTACTAGTATTGGGTCTATAAAGAGGACATCAATCCCTACCCTATCCACATATTCAATAAGGGTATTCATATTAGGATGCTTTTACTAAACCACCTATTTAGAGCTAGTGACACCACACATGTAAATCTATTGTGGCTTCCCTTCCTAAGCATATTCCTCAAATGGGAGGAGGTACCAAACCTTAAGAGAATGATCAATTTCAACCTCATTTAGGTAGTGTCTTAGGCTTGGGATGGAGTAAATTTACATATATTGATTTAAATTTTGGACATTATTTATGCCACCATTATGTTCAAATCATCTATATTTCCACCATGAACTTATGGGGCACTATGGTGCATGTAGTTTTATATGAAATATATGGCCACCATTATCTACATCACACCCAAAAAATCAATAATATGTTCTACCTAATAGTATATATGGCTATCAATAAGGTTTCTATGCCTCATCCTTATAATGAAATTAGATAGTCTAATGATCCCATTAGAGATTAATGGTACTATAAGGATGACACCATCATCCAAGTCACTAGCATATTTAGGCCCCCCTACACATACCTTATCATATCCTAGAGTGGTTAGTTGAGTAGAAGATATCCAATCAATTGGTGAAAAATTTATGCAACCACTACCTTAACTATAATTATAATAATTTCCCAACCTTCCCCATCATCATTTTTTAGCATGTGTAATCACCTAAAAGTGGTATTTGGATGTTAAGAGAGTTTCTTGAGATAAGCTATTCCTATATTATCCCTAGACCTATCCTAGATCCTTTATATCACTTTTTAGCCATTGTGTATAACATAAACATCTTTAGTAAGGTCAAACATAGTCCCAAAACAACATTCCCAAATCCTAACCCATTGTACTCAGTAGCTTTCCAACTAGACACTAGTGCCACATTAAGTATACTAGATCCACATGGCACTAGTGTCCCCAACTTGGTGCTTGTGTACCTTGCCCTAAATCTCTAGAATAGATATATTTTAAAAAATGTATGCCCCTCCCAAGGTTGGTCTAAGAACATTTTATTATCCACCCAAGCTATATATCATTATAAATATAAGACTATTAGACCTCTATCCACTAAATGGAAAATAGATGCAAAAAGCCTATTAAAATAATAAACAAGTTGAGTAAAATCAAGGCTATTAATCCTTATTATAGCATACTTAATAACTATTACCATCCATAGATTCCCTTAGCCCATATTGAAAATATTTCTAGTCTTAATCACACTTAAGGCATTTGATACCACTATCATTGTAGCATTCACTTGTACTTTCACTAAGTACTAGTTTGTATAACTACAATGGGCTTGATCCCTCCTCAAAGTATTTAAATGTGGGAAACTCTCCTCATAAAATGGTTTTGAAGATTTAAAATGTATCCTAATAATAAACACAAATGTTTAGATCATGCCATACTTGTAAGGAGGATTAGGGTTTGTACACTACATTAGATATTCTAGGCATAATACAAAGTTCTATATTTCTTGTACACATAAACATAACCTAAAAAAATAGGTGTAAAACTCTTAGAAAATAAGAATAGTCCTAAAAAGAGGACACTAGTTTTGTTTTGACGACACTAGACTACTATCCAGATGGATTACTACTATGCAGTGAGGAATCTAACTTAGGGACCCTATTGATGATACTCACACCTGCCCATAACCTAGTTTTCAGCACCCAAATCTTCTAAAACAATTATTTTCCAATAAGTCTCTATTTGCACATATTTATTACTATTTTGATAAATTTAAAACAATTCAAAATATATAGCAAATTGATGGTTATTTATTGCATATTATTTCATTTAGTTATAAAAATCAACCCTTTAATTTAACATAGGATTTACATAGTAAAACCCTAAAAGTTAAAAACATTTGGTGAACCTGACTTACTTTGAATATTTTTTCAAACCCTTGTTTGCACTCTCCAATTAGGGTTACATAATTCTATTTTAATTATTTTTTTCATAACTTATGTCAGTAAATAAATTACACATTAGGATTTCAATTTATTTAAATATAATTTAATTTTTGTAAAATAACACTAAATTAAAAAAACCCCAACACTAGATGCTCTTAGGGTTTATATCCCTTTTTCCCCTATTTTAATTATCTATTTTAAAGTTTTTATAGCTCATTTATTCTATTATATTAGATATATTCTAGTTTATTTATTATATGACATCTAAAAATGTTCTCTCTTCCATTAAGAAGATGTGCTAGACTAGGTGGTAATCCTATAGAGAATATTTATATTCTTGTGATCTGAGCCTATAACATTGATAAGGAACCTATCTCAAATTTATATATGCATTATTCACACCCTAATTATGTATATTTTAATTATAATGCATCTGAAGATGGAAAATACAATTGATAGCAAGATAATATACACATTGAGAATCAGGACACTCTCCCTCTACTTAACAATGATGCCATAATTATAAACAAAGATGAAGAATTATAGGGTTTCAAAGATAAAATTTGTTAACATGCACACAAGCTCTCCAATCATGATTGATAATTTATATGACCCCTTACACATTCTTAATACTTTATACACATCCTTAATGTTCTCAAACCATGCCAAAACTAAAGATCAACCAAGCATACTTCAAGTATACTAAGATAAGCACATTGCACACTTTGTCATTATCACTTAGACTATCATGGCACTTCATACACTCAATGGAATGCATACATGACATCACCATGACATAATTTACAGCTCTCTAATAATATCCTCCTTTATCATTGATGTCAACACCCATCATAAAATAATATATAGCTCACCTTCCTTCTCTCTCTTCAAGCACTCTCAAAATAGGAACTTTCTCCCCCTTTAACACAATGATAAAGTGGGCACCAAATAATATTGAGGACCTAAAAATACTACCAATAGGATAAGATGATCTTATAAATATATTACAAACTCCTCCTCACCTTGAACCTACCTTTTATTGCCTTGATAACTTCCTCTTGCTACATGCGAATACTCTTCTTCAACCAAGCACTGCAACCAATGAAGAAAGAACAAAAAAACACTAAAATTTGATGTAAATCACCAATATAAATCTAATAGGGACTCCCCCTAATATTTTTTATCCATTTAATCACTTGAGCATCTTTATATCTCTATACACCATGAAGAACCACCATATAGGCTTACTGGCCTTCTCTCTCAAACCACATCAAGGACCACCAATAGAGATTAATGACACTAATATAATATAAAACATGTTATAAACCACCCTAAGTACTATCCTATAAACATACATACCTTTCTCTTTTGGAAACGCTAAGCAAAAACATCAAATCTTCATACTAGGCTTGTCTAGACTCCTTATCGCCCTACCTAGTACTTAAAAAGCCAACAAATTTTAGTAGACATATCTTCAGGACCTAAAACTTCATATATATATATATATATATATATATATATATAATATGTAACTTGAAGACAACCAATTTTAAACACCTATCTCATCCTCTACAATATACTTTCTTCACAATCTAACTTACCAATTATGCTTCTATCTTAACAAAAACATGAATAACTTGAAAACTACAAACATTAAAATAAACGTGAATCTTTTTTTACAACCCATTTTTCCCATTAATAATATTAATAAGTATCAAACCTCAACTCATAAGGCAAACTACTTTTCTAGCATAGCCCAAAACCTTAGAAACTCATAACAAATAAGGTTAAGAAACCTCCTTCTAGTTAATGCACACCTCTAAATATTCTTTCACACTTGAAAACACACATCACACACTTATGTACCAATATTTGAGCTTCCATACCTTTGGAAAGCCATACATCCTATAAACCATATTAGTCTTACTTACCCTTAAGCCAAAACTGAGAAAACTAAGAATACTCAAAAATCCCCAATTTGACTTCAACATACCTTCAGACCACAAAAACACCTAGATCACATCAAAAATAAGTGCATAGACCTTTTTATCACTAAAATATTCTTGACATTTCATCAATCTCATTATGCCACCTGCAAGCACCCATTTTGACCATGTATTATAGCTCCTTCACAAACCTCTAGAGCAAGCTCATGAACTTGTTGCTCTCCCTTAACCAATGACCTTATAATATAAACAAAAGTATATATATATAGATTTTACTCATGATATTTATCAAAAAAACTTACTTCTACATAATAAATATGTTTCCTAAGAAGCATAGGCAAAGACACCCTACTTCACAATGTCTTAGAATAACATGAAACCATGAGTTACCCATAACTCCTCGTATTCCTTCTCCTCTTCAGTCATCTGATGCTTATTTTTATTCTTCTTATTAGGATTAATATAATTAACATGGTCATTGACTACATTTTCCTTTTCTTCTATGATTGGATTAACAATACATAGAGATAACATAGATTCATGACATACCCTTTCATCTATAGAATATTACTTACAACTTGGAACCTTATCACTAGGTACTAATAATTTATGTTTTATGAATGATAATTGATCAAAAATAGTAATATGTTCACTTTAATTCATACACATCTTATAACTAGTCTCAACTAGCACCTTGTTCTTCTCATTGAGCTTGGTCACTTTATTTATAACATGAGCATATAATGAGAGCCCTTGGTACTCTTCAACATCTATGTAATTATCTACCATATAAAATAGATTAATTGGATATGTAGTCTCATCATGACTCATACTTACCACTTTTGGCTTCCATGTGTTGACTTTACTTCTTTCTTACACTCTAGGGGCATGATTAAACCTATTCTAACTTATAGACCTTTTCTTGTAGAATCTAGCATTATGGCTTCTCTGTTCACAGTTGTAGAAAACCATTCTTCTTAAAGTGAACTCAATTTTCCTTACATTAGATGGATAATGTTTTGAAAAGTGTCCCACAACATGATATTTGAAATGCTCAACCTTGCTCACACCTCTTGACTGATGATTCCCATCATAGTTACATGTAAAATCATTTCTAATAGGTCTTCTACATTCTCTATCTCTATGCCCAAATTGATTACAAGTATAGTAGTAACCATTGAAATTTGCATACCTCATGAAATTTGGTTATTTGATCTGATTTGTCTTTATTCTACCAACACCTTCATTCCTTTTCTATTGATTTATCCTCAAAGTATGATTATCCATGTCCACATTAGTATTCATCTTGTCTTGTGTTACATTCACTAGTTCTTCTTTGTATCAAGACCAGTTCTATCACTTATCTTTGTATCCAAGACTAGTTCTTTTTAGTTTACCCTTATACTTGCTTGAACCTATTTTCAATTTCATTTAAAAAAAGTAATTAGTTCATCCTCATCAACATCAAAAATGTCTTCCTCCCTAGGTTTCATACCCTGGGACTTCTTCTTTGGCTTCATCTCTATCTTGAATGTTTCTTCCTTCTTTGGTGGTATATCATCATTTACTCTCATCTCATAAGCAGTAAGGGTTTTGTGCAATTGATCCATCTTCAACTAAGTAAGATCATGACTTTCTTCTATGTCAAATAATTTTGGATCAAACTTGAGGGATAGAGACCTTAATACCTTTTAAACTATAATAGACTCTTCAATGTTCTATCCAAGACCTTTGATGATGTTTACAATCTCATCAACTCTCTATATAAAATATTCCATAAAATCTTCTTCCTTCATCTTAAGAATCTCAAATTATCTTCGGTGATTTTGCAACTTTGTCAAATTAACTATTGAGTCTCCATAAATATTCTTCAAATTATCCCACATTTACTTGGTAGATGTACAATGGATTACCTTGGGGTATTTAGTCTTTGAAAGACCATAAGCAATAACATTCATTACCTTAGAATTGTTCTCAAACAACTTCTTATCTACAACATTGGATGGAGGAATAGTAGGTGAAAAATAACCATCCATAATAGATTGCCAAATGTCAAACCCTATGGACATGATATATGTCCTCATCCTTACACTCTAAAAAGCATAATTGGATCAATTAAACATTGGTGCTTTCTTAGTAGAGAAACCTCCTTGATGAATACCCATATTATACCTTGGATCACCTTCAAGCTATTATGACTTTACCAAAGGACCTAATCTAATACCAATTATTATAGGTACAATCATTGAGAGGGGGGGTGAGTCAGTGAGCCCAAATATTTAAATTTCAACTCTAATCCTTTTAAAATTATTAAACAATTAGCATATATCAAATTGATCAAGAAACATTAATAAGACATCTCATTCATTCAATGCATATACAAGGTCAAACACACATCACATAGCTCCTATGGGAAACGCTCATGGGTAATAAAACCCACTATAAAGCCAACAACATATGGACTACTTATACTATAAGATATTACAAACAATAGACGGATCAAGTCCTTTTGACCAAGATTTAGTGAAACATCAATTTCATAAGAAGTAGCTACCCTAAAGATGTTCAAGTCCTTCTGACCACCTTTTGGTCAAGTCCTTATGACCAACAACTTTGGTGAAGTCTTTCTAACCTAAGGCTTTTATTGAAAAACATGTTTCAAAAAGGATAACTTTCCCCTAAGGAAGATCAAGTCCTTTAGACCTTCCTATGAAGTGAACACCTCCACCTTATAATTGATTTCTTTAACACCTAATGATGGATCTTTGATTTTATAACTCCTACACAAACTCACTCTCTATCTCATATAGGCCTCTCACATAGGCATGCACAATCCCTCTCCTTATTTACTCAAAATAACCTTATATACTCACTCAAACCTCTTTGAACATCTTCAAAATTAAAACCTAAAAGAGGACTATCCTCTTTTCTTTGATTCAACACATACTACTCTCACACAAGCCTAGAAACCATCTCCTTTAGTTTCAATATATATAGAGTATTCATGATAAACAACTCTTTAGTTAGCCATTAAACTCCTCTCAACCATTAAGGATTATCTCACATCAATACATGGCTTAGTACAATCCTCATAGGTTGGTCATAGAATCTATGGGTCACCCTTAATAATCTACACCTTTCAATTATGCCCTTGTAGCTCTTATAGGTCTCATATAGACCTATTCACCCATTTATCACTTCATCAAGAAAAAAAAGAACATGAGACCACTTTAAACTACATGATTCCACTCCTTATGTCCCATTTGACATACTCAAATGATCACAGTCATCTCTACTCACTTTTTTTTATGCTCAAACAACGTAAACACTGACTTGGTGCACAGGAATATTATGAACAAATACACAGTCAACTTCTTATGGATTATTCATATATAATATCAATTATTCAAACCTTTAATTACCATATAAATCATCCACAATGAGTCCACAATACTTTATAGTATCTAGGACATCATAAAACATCTAAACATCATCAAAACAAGTATAAATATCCTTCTTGGGTTACTTGAAGAATATTGTCAAACATATAGTCAACTTTGGAGCTCATTATCTTTGATTATATGTGCATTCAAACCTTATAACTAGGTTCAATAGATGTACCATGGATTCCTCTTCAATTTTTCTTTTTATATCACCTTCAAATTCATTTTGGATCAAAATTTATGGACAAAATATAGAGCATTATTTTACCCTTTGCAAAATTCAAATATTTAAATACCAACAATCATAGTTAAACTTAGAACACATTATCCTCATATTATGTCCTTGCATCTCAAATTAAATGTGTACCATTAATATTCATTGAAGTATATCAATCTTCACCTTTAATCTCTCATCATTGGATCTTAATCTTGATTATTTGACTTAATGTGCTATGTTGATCTCCTATACTTAGCTCAGACTTTATCTGAGTTAAACATTGGATAGATTGAAATCATCTCACTCAATACAAACCATATATTTGTATATTTACAAACATATACTCACCCTTATATCTTAGAAAAATCTTGATCTTTACCTCTACTTAATGTTAAACTTTGAAAAATTATCCTCATCTCCCAGCTTCCTGACACCTTGGAACAAACACACTTGGTTGATCCTTTTTTAAGGAGATAAATATTTAACTTCATTAACTAAGGAACAATATGACTCATTTTACTCAACATTCACTATATATATTCATAGTATGATCACCCATGAGACATTAGATCTCTATTTGGTTCTGATATTTAACATTGAGCAAAATAGACTAAGTATGGGGACCATTGTTATCTAACTATAAGGATAACTTTACACATTCATATATTTTAATTTTACCACTTATATGTTCTCAAATTTTAACTATATAAACTAGGAAAAATATAGAACAAACCCATATGACCATTTCTTCTTGAAGTACATGAGATATGCCATCACCAAACTACTTACTTGGCTCTTTCTTATACTTAGAAAAGTAATATATTTGAGCTAAAATTGACTTCATGTCATCCATATTTGATGAAATGAAGCACAAACCATTATATCTACCTTTGTAAATTGACTGTGTTCCAACTTCGTGCACTTTTATTTGAGGGACCAAATTTTCACCTTAGTAACTTTGGATGCACTTAGTCACATGATCTAAAACTTAAACCATGTGATATCCTATCATAGGATAATCCATCCATATATCAACAATATCCTATAACCTTCACATGTGTTAGATATTATGACATCAAAATACCTCCTTAGATTTTTTTGCTATAGACCCATTTATGACTAGATGAACACAATGAAGAACGAGGTGAATTTTACTCATGCACACAATATCTCCAATCATCCTTGACCATTTATAGGACCCATTTCACATGATAAATACTTTAGACTCATACATAATCATATAAAACAATGCCAAAATTGAATATCAAACAAGCATACTTCAAACACACTAGGATAAGTACATTGCATAATTTGTCATTATCACTTAGACTATCAAGGCACTTCATCCACTCAGTTGGACACCTCCATGACATCATAATGACACCATTTACAACTCTCCAATGTCCCCTATTTCTCATTATAACTCCCTATAATTCATGTGGGTAGCTTTGGCTTTGGCTAGGTACAACATCTTCACATCTTAATTCCCTCCACTCATCATATTCTACCCATAGGGATCCCTTTGGCTCACCTTTAATATTCAAAAGCTTATATTGTTTAGCTTTAGGAACACATTATAATATTTTCATAGGTTTAACCACCTCCATACACTCCTAATTTAATGGTACCAATGGTGCCCCTAGCAATGAGTATACTAGTGTGGACCATTTAGTTAGCTCCTGCTACCTCATTATCAATAGTAACCACTTTATAAACTCCCTAGTTAACCCCTAACACCACAAAAACCATAGGTCCTTCTATTATTTTAGCTAAATCTAACAAAAAAAAAGCCCCAATAAGAAGTAAAATGTAACTCCTACTACTCAGTCCCATGTTGCTCCCCTTTTACCTCCTATGTCTTCATTTTCTATCATCTTGGTTACCCAAGGATTTGGATGTAACCAAAAAATTTCCTCATTCCTTTTGAATACTCTTCTCCCTAGTTCCATCATCCCACATATCAACTTAACCCAAAGCCAATGGCATGCCTAGGAGTTCTCATGGGCTTCCTTATTTGTCTTTAACCATTCCCCCCCATGGATCTTTCTCCTTCATTTATCTCTTCATTCCTTCCTTCTACTTCATCCACTCCTCCCATGGCTCCACCTTTCACATCTATCTCTACCACACAATATTCATCTTTTTATAACTTGGTGGTTATCACAAGAGAATATGGACCCAACATGATATTACATGGTAATCCATACATCCAATGGGAGTTAAATAGGGACTCAAGGAACATGAGGAGGATCCTCACATATAAATTCACTCAAAGAGGAGACCTAATCATGTGGTAGACTAAACATGACCTATTTTCACTCACCAAAGTGGGAACATCTAAAGGAAAGGATAAGGTGATTAAAAATAAAATATACATGCTCTAAGCCACTCATAACATGTCCAAGAAACTTCTAAATGACATAAAATAGTAGGTTAAGGTTCTTAAGATGTATGTGAAGATCACATTTACTAAAAACTTTATTGGTTGGGTAAAATAGGTCCTCATACAACTCTTCATAACTCTTAGGGAAGTAGTTAGAATACTTCCCATAATCAATAATAATTTATAACAAGTAGAAGCATACTTAGATAGGATTACTTGAATAGATAACAACTATTAAAGGTTCATTATGGTTATTAGCAAGGGCATGTTCTCAAATTTTAAATGCATGCATCTCTCAGACCTAAATCTATATTAAACCTATGTTTGGAGCATGGAAGCCTCAATTGAAGAGTAGTTGGTAATAGAATAAACAATCATGGAAAATCTAGAAGAGGGAAAGGAGAAAATGATAACTTAATTCAAGGAAGTTCAAATCACATTTTTATTCCATATGAATGGCACCTTGATGGATAGAGGAGAATTCAAGGTCCAGTGAGGTCATTTCAACTAGGTCATGAAGAGAAAGCTGACAAAGGACAATAAGGTTGAATCCAAGGTGGTTTTTGATCTCTTTACCTAATCCATGGTGAGTATTATTTGGGTGTTAGAGGTGAAAGTTTCCCTTGATGCCCAACTCTAAGTGCATCAATGAGTAATGGTCCAATATGAGGTGATATTCTAGGATCCTCCATTGAAATTAACCAAGTTATCATGCTTCACTTCTTAGACATTAGTATTTTATTGATTATAAATATCCTTGTATTGCCTACCTTTCTCTTCCTTTTTATGTTTATTTTGGAATCAAAACAATCACCCCCATTTTGTAAATTGGCAAGGTTAGGCTCAAGAGCAATCAATAATCAAGTTCAATAAGTTAATAAGAATTCCAAATATTTATCAAGAATACATTGAGACTCCAGTGGTAGTATTTCATGTTCTTTGAGTAGAATAGCTTAAACTACATGGTCCATGGATTTAGCCAACATCAATCCTAAAATTAATGATGGGATATCTTTATCCCATTTATTATCCCCTAATTTTCTCTCTATAATGCTCAACCTCATGAGTTCCTTTGGACATAGGATTTAAGGGTGAATAATATTTGTCACTAGGAGTAAAATTTGAATGATTAATATTGTTTTAGATTTTTCATTTTTTAAATTATTGGCCCCTTTACCTTTATTTCTATTGTCTATCTCATTTTAAAATAGTTGGAACTAAAGGGAGGGCATTTAATTTTTAGTTTAATCTTAAATTAAGCACTATAATAATTTTAAATTGGTGAAAGTTGTTAAGAATTGATTAATAAATTTTATATGCTTTGAGATTTACTAATTTTTTATTTGTTTTCTTTGACTTCATTCTCATCTAGTTGTAAATTTAAACACACATAGTAGTTGGCCCAAGAAGATTAGTTGGAACTAAATTGTGCATGGTAACCCAAGTTATATCCTAGCGTACACATTACTTAATCCTAATATATCTATGGGAAGTTGATTATCTTTCCATTACAGAACCATAAAATAGTTTAAATTACCAAAGGTAGACCTAATCTTTTAATTACCCCAATTGGATCAACCCCTCAAACCACCTAGAATTAAAATATACACATGTAATTACCTATGGATTGGCTTGATAAGTCTACCATAAATTTCCTAGAATTGTCCATGACTTACCTAGAAATCCATAGAGATACTTGCCAAAATTCACTCCTAGTTTAGGAAAGACTATAGAGGAGCATGTAACATCATATAAAATGGCTTTGAGACTTCTCAATTTTTAGCATGAAGATATGTATTGTGTACTATATCCATTAATGCTTATGGATACATCATATTATTGGTTTTCAAACCTTATAGAGGACTTCATTATGAACTAGGACCAATTTAGTAGTACTTTCCTAGTACAATTTGGCAAGGTATAGACTCCAACATTCTATATCAATAGTTTTCACATATTAAAAAAAATCCTAATTAGACTTTTAGGAATTTTAATGACCATTTATAGAAATTTTATAGCTAAGTCACCAATGTATACAAACTTGATGCTTATCTAGAATTAGAGATATATAAAAATGCATTGCATCTATGGACTATGATGTTCAAGAGATGAGACCCTATGGTATTGACCCTAATTTTGAAATATCATGAAGATATAAAGTTCAATATGAAACTAAGCCCATAAGGTCAAATGATTTCTCCCATCCCTAATGAATTACCCAATATGCTAGCTTTGAACCTCATTATTAATGCAAACCAAAATGTGATTTTATCTCAATTGTTAATAATAACCAAGTATTTCTCTTTGAGACACGTTGCTCCAAATCAACACCTAGGTTTTCCTAATATGGTGAACAATGATATGGTTCCTTTGTTACAAAACCAAATGATTTTATTAGATACTAATAATACCTAAACCATACCCCAAAAGTCAAAAAATTGAGTTGGATGCCATCTAATGAATAGTATAAATACTAAGTAATGACTTCCTTGGTTTTCAAATACAAATGGGAAACTCTAGTGTTGAGAGTTTAAATAATAAATTCACTTACTAGAGATAAAATAGGAATTAAAATCATCTACATAATCAGTTAGAGCCTTCTCCAATTTAAGCTTCCTAAAATTAATATTTATGAAATATCCCTTCCTAATTAGTGCAATGTGCATAACATATTTGAAAATTGAGATATTTATTGCATTGAATTCTCAAGTTCATTAGATATTTTCAAAAATGAAATAGAATAGAATGATATATTATCAAACCAATCTAAATCATCTAATGCTAGTAGGCTACATAACATAACCATGGTGTTAGAAACCATGTAGTTCCCTAGCCATAAAGAGAATGAACTAGATGAGAGTGATAGTGAATTACATGATTTTAAATATTTTAAAAGAATATATTATGCCCTTAGTAAAAAACAACAATAACATTCCCTAACTACCTAAAATCCTCCAAATAATTGTGCAACTCCCCTTGATCCCAAGGCTAGAAATGACCCTCCACCTCCAAAACTATATGAATCCAAAACCACTATGGAAACTTAGATAACCTAAGGAAAATTTGGATATAATATCATGTAAGAAATGAAAAATATCAAATCTAACATCACATTTCATGTATTTCTAAAATAACTAAGCAATGTGATCTTTTACTCAAGTCACATAATATAAAACCAGTCTAGCCCAAGCAAAAAATAACTCACACAAATGTGCTTAACCATAAAAAAATAATGAAGTCCCTCCGTTTATATTTATGTTTAGGTTATTTTTTAAGAACATGCATAACTACCTGGTAGATTTAGGGGCATTAATGAATGTAATGCCTACAAACATTTATGAAAAAATAGGTGTGTTCCCCATCAAATCTCACAAGGTCATAGTTCAAATAGAAAGTTTGAGGTTAGGGTAGTATGTGAGATACTCAATGTACACATGTAATTAAAATAAGAACTTATAATATAATAATTCATAGATATTAAATTTTTAGAGATCCCAAAAGCATATAGGATGTTACTAAGTAGAGATTAGTCTAAATATTTGAGTGGATACATGGACATTGACTTCTCTCACATATGGTTAATTTGTAGGGGAATTTACATAAAAATAAGAGTGGATATAGAGATAATTATGAATCATATGATAAAAAAAATATAATGCAATCAATGAGAAATTTAACTTAGTGGACTCTGATTTAGGGATCTATAATTTGGAAATAAAACTTGTTAAAGGTGAGATTGATGTCAAAATTAAGTTTCCTATGTTATGATAATTATATGTGGATGGAGTCCACTCTAACAAATATTTTTTAGTTATATTTTTTATTATATATCCCTAAGATAATAAAAATTTGGTTTCTTACAGATTGTAATTTCCATACACTAATAACTTATCATAATATGAGACATTGATTCTAGGATTACAATTTGCATTAAGGCAAAAAGTTAAAGAATTGAAAGTATTCAGTGATTCTATTATTTTTGTGAACTAGGTAAAGAGAATATTTAAGGTCAAATTATCATACCTTAAAAAATATAAGTATAGAGCATGGTATTTAATCAATCTTTTTGATGTATTCAATGTCATCACTATCCCTATTGAATAAAGTTATATTGGTAGCTTATTATGATCCTTAGCTATGAGCTAAACTCTCATTGATGACACTGAGTTTCAATATTTTAATGTTAAATTAATACCTCACCCCTTTCTTATAGACAACATTAAAAATTTCCAAGTCTTTTAAGATTACCAATAATTTGTTAAATTATGTAACAATGTTAGGGAATTTGAATCCCAAATAATAGATGAGGAGGAAAGAGATAGTCCTAAAACTAAAATAAACAAATAAATAATTCTCAATTTCTAAGGGAATCAAATCCCAAAGGGGATTATCTCTATTAAAAATTAATTTTACATATTTGGACCTGCACCCCTAATTAAGAAACCTAGATTTTTATATCAAAGGTGTCAAATCATTAACCTTGGTTCCTTGGAAAGACCTCAAAATATCAACATAAATCCTAATTAGATGAACATGGAGATGAATTAGCTTTGAAATTTGTTTTTGAGTTATAAGGATATAGTTTCTTGGGCCTATTAGGACCTCAAAATATTTAACCCAAAGGTGATCCCCACACCATCCTCCTTAGGATAGACCAAAGATAATTTTGTAAGAAGCATAGGCATGTGAATCCAATCCTTGAACCATTAATACACAAATAAGTTTACAATATCCTTTATAATGGAGTAATCTTCCCAATTTGACATTCCACTTAGGTGGAAAACTTAGTACCTATCTGGAAGAAAAATGGTGGAATTAGATTATGCATAGACTTCCAAAATTTAAACAAAGATTTAGATAAGGACAATTACCCATTGCTTTATTTCATGAAGCAATTCAAATAGTTAATTGATCTTAGATGTTTTCCTTTTTAAATGGATTCTTATTATATAATTAGGTTTTATTAAATTATTATGATTTAACTAAAACTATATTTACAATAAAATGGGGCATATTTACCTACAAATAAATGCCATTTGGATTGATAAATACTAAAATGACATTTTAAAGAGTAATGGATTTTGCATATGAGAGTCTAATTAGTAAATGTATAGTAATCTACATGGATGATTTTAATATATTTTCAAAATACAAATCAAATAATATCCACCTTTTTTAGAAAGTGTTTAAAAGAGGTATAAGGTATGACATTTCCTTGAACCCAAAAAAGAGTGTGTTCGGTGTCACCGAAGGTATGATTATTAGTCATATTATCATGAAATAAGGTATTGATATCTATAATTAAATACTTTAAGTAATTTATAAATTACCTTAGCCTAATATTAAAAAAGAGATGAAATATTTATTCAATAAAATTAATTTTGTTCACAAGTTCATTTTTGTATTTGCTGAAATTATGAAGCCTCTAAATGCTATGTTCCAAGAAGATGTTAAAATAGAGTGGAATGTTGATTAAAATAAATCATTTCAAGACATAAATTATTCCATCACATAATAACTAGTGATAATAAATCCATATTATGCTAGAGACTTGTATATTTACCCTTTTTTCTTCTAATCACACCATTGTTGACTATCTCACACAAAGATTAGATGGAAAAAAAACCTTGTTTCTTTTATGAGCACTATTCTAAAAGATGCAAAATTGAGATAGTATACTTTGGATAACCATGCCTACACATTAGTCAAAAATGTGAAAAAATTCAATCACTATTTTCTTTGGAATAAGGTGTATACAATCATGTCATACCTATCTATCAAGGAAATGTTGGGTCAAATTGAGCTAGGAAAGCATAGAGGTAGATGGATGAATAAAATACAATAGTATTAATTGGATATAAAACCTATCGATATTGTTAAAGTACAATGTCTTACTTAAATGATAATTTATATTGATCCAAGGATCATTTTAAATCAATTAGACCAAGATCAAGTATTGTAATAGGATTGGTACACTCTAATTCTATATTACCTTCTATGTGGAATCCTACCTCTTAAACTCAATCAAATGTAGAAAATAGATATTATATTTAAAATGGTAAAACATATCCTGATGAAAGGAGTAATCTTCAAGAAAAATAATGAAAGCATCTTTATTAGATGCATGTCAGAAACTAAAGCTAGGTAAGTAAAGGAAAATTTTCATGATAAATTGGGTGGTGGTCATCCTATGGAAAATACAATGGAATAAAAAATACTTTAAGAGGGATATTATTGGTCAAACCTATTCAAAAATATACATACACATGCTAGTACATCTCATTGGTGTTAGACCTTTGCCAAAATATAAATACAAATTACAATGTCATTACTTCTAATTATAGAAGGGATGCCATTTTTTTAATAAGGACTAGCTTTCATGGGAGTCATTAACCCCAAATCCTTAGTAGTCTACAAGTTTGTTCTTACTCCCATATAATATTGCATGAGATAGATAAAGGTATTAAGAATGAATAAAATCACTACAAGTGAAGTAATCAATTTTATTGAAAATAATGTGACCATTCAATTTGGGACCCATATATCATTAGGTTATGATAATTTCCATGAATTACAATCCATGGAATTCATTGAGTGGGCATATGATAATTATATCAATTTAAGGTTATCTTCCAATTACTACTCACAAGGGATTGCATTTTCAAAATCAACAAACAAAAACCTAATCAAGGCCATAAATGTTTTTAGAGAATAAGCCTCAAGAGTGGAATTAATTATTGAAATTTTATCTTTGGTTTGATGACACCAAACATAAACATGAACTTAAGAGCTCACAATTTCTTTTAATCTATCAACTAGAGCCAATTCTACCAATTACACTCAAGCTACCCACTTAAAATTTTATGTAGTAGTACATGGAACACAATGAAAAGGTAAATTCTAAGATTTTAGACATTGTACAATTAGAAGAAGCTCAGGATGTAGCCTTACTAAAATTCAAGAAGTCTCTAAGCATTATCAAGTGATGGTTTTAAAAGAAGGACAAGGTGAAGACCTTTGGGATTTTAGGTCTAGTGATACTATGGGACAAATCCCATGAGAAGAAGGGTCAACATTCCAAGTTTGATCCAATTTAGATTGGTCCATAACAAATAGATAAGTTATAGGGGTAGAATTATTTTCACCTCAAGGATATAAAAGGGAATTATCTTCCATTATTGATGAATGGGTAGTTTATGAAGCATTATTCTCAATTTTCCCCTCTAATACAATCTTAGAATAACATCAACAAGGGTGGTAATGTACATATTAGATTAGATTAGGCTTAGGTAAAAGTAGAGTAATGCTCAAGCATTCCCCCTTGGCTAAAATTCTTTGAAATGCATTCCCACTCAAAATTCCTTCAATATCCTCGATATACCTAAGCTTATTGAAGTAATCCATTAGATATAAAAAAAACAACACTAATGCATAAAATGGCCTTGGAAAGAGTTAGAGCCTAGTATGTTAATTTTTTAAATAGAATTAAGAATTTTTTATACTCAAAGTGTATCAAAAAATTTAGTCTTCCTTATATATATGTTTTATATTAGATGATTGTAGTTTGGGTTATAAATCCTAGGATAATGTTTTCCCCACAAAGTCACTATTTTTTGTGTCCAACACAACCCCTTATTTAGAGAAGTGGGGGACCCATATGAAATGATAAAATCAAATATCATGGAGATTCAATCCCTTTTTAGTCATATCTTCATTGAAAGCCATTGAACCTATATTCTTATGTTTAATAATAACTATAATGATGAAACAATCTCTATTAAATATCCCTATTATATGTTAAGTTTAAACATGGTCTAGTCCTGACTACATTCTAAAATAATAAAGGGTTTTCAAACTTAAATATTTTATTGTGTTATGCTATTCATAGGTTTTGACTCATGATATTTTTCCTAGACTATCAATCACTTGGGCTTCTACTCATCATTTCTTAAAGCCTTAGTGGAAGATAGGTGAGATTTTAATTGATCATGTGGATTTACTTTAATTTAGTCACTTTTCCTAAAATATCATAAAAAATACCAAATAAATGAAGAAACACCACATGGATCCTATTATAGGTGGAAATCTCCCAAACCTATCAGAGATTTTAGATCTTAGGAAAACTTAAACAAATGAGGAAGAACCATGTGAATCTTATGAAAGGTGTCAGTCTCCTTGATCTATCATAATGTTAGATCATAAGAGAGATTAATTGATTGAGGAAACACTACATAGATCCTATAAAGAGGTTTCAGTATCCTAAATTCATACTCAACATTTCATAAATCTTTGGTGTTAGGCATGTGAGATTTTAATGTATTATGTGGCTTTATTTTAACTTATTCACTTTTCATGAAATGTTGTAGGAAATCTTGACTAAATGTAAAAGCACCACAATTAATCTTGTCATAGGCTTCAGTCTCCTAGACTTATTTGAGATGTCATATTTTAGGAGAGCCTAATTGAATGAGGAAGTACCATGAGGATATTATCATAGGTATCAGTCTCTTAGACTTGTTAGAGATGTCAGATCTTGGGAGAGCTTGACTAAATGAAGAAACACCTCCTAGATTATGTCAGAGGTGTCATTCTCCTAGACCTATCATAGATGTCAAATCTCAAGAGAACTTGAATGAAAGTGAAATATCCAAATTTATCCTTTCATATGTGTTAGAATCATATACCAATTAGAGATTTCAAATCCTAGGAGACCCTGAATAAATGAGGAAATTCCTTATGGATCTTGTCATAGGTGTAAGTCTCCCAGACTTGTTTGAGATGTCATATCTTGAGAGACCTTAACCTACTAAACCACACCACATGGAACATTTGTACAAGATAGTAAAAAAAGCATAGGATGATTTGAAATGTTTAGAATGAGGTATAGTTATATTTAGAATCCAATCATAGGATTCCATGTGTCACATAGTTTCTCTAGATAGCCAAACCCAATGCTCAAATTTGTAAGTGTGGTACCCATCTATGTTTAGGTGGCATACACTATATGAAAGACCATTTAGTGATAGACACATGGTTTAACCTAAATCTAGCTAGGGTTGTATATAGGAAATTTAATCATGTGCTTACCTTAATTCTTTCATTAACTAAATGGGAAAATGGGCCCTAATTTGATAATTTAAAAAGTCTCATTACAACTACCATATCAAGGTGGGGAGCGTATATTTGAAAATCTTGAGATAATGTTAGATTAAGAAATGAATGAGTGGATTGAGCCACCAAACCAAATCTAAAATTTCATTAGATGATCCACCAAAGGATATTAATGTAGAGTATATCTTTAGAGCATTATAAGCCCTTAGATCAATCGAGAATATTATTACTACTCTTAATTCCATTAAATCCTTTTCTATAGTGTTTTCACGTGATTTTTATGTTTTTCCTTAACCATGAGCTCAATGATCCCTATAAAAAATGGACACTTCATCTTCTAGTCCTAAATCAAAGCCCAAATAGAGGGACACCTCCTCTATCCCAATCTACTATCATTTAACCATTATAACAAGATTTCAAAGAAATTGAAGATATAAAAATTCCAACTTCAAAAGATGATGAGGATGATATAGAATACCTTGACAAAATCATTATGTTAGGATAGTAAGGATTACATGAGGTTGTGTCCAATCTTGAGGTATTACCTTGTGTAGACCTTTTTGATAGTTTACTATAAACTTCCAAACATTTTATTCAATACACATAGGACCTATTTTACTCTATCAATTCAAAAAATTTGGTCATAGACATATTAGGGGATACTTTTAAGTAGTATTAAAATCTCTTAGAGTACACATGTGGCTATGGTGCTAGCATAGTTGATGCATGGGACAATGCCCATAACATATATGAAGTCCTCAAATATTGAACCATCAATTACTAGCAATGAGTTAACAAAGAGGACATAAATCCCTACCCTATCCATATATTTAATAAGGCGGTTCATATTAGGATTCTCTTATTAAATCACCTATTCAAAGATAGTGACATCACACATGTGAATCTATTGTGGGTTTCCTTGCTAAGCATAATTATCAAATCTACGGAGGTCTCAAACCTTGGGAGCATGATAAATTTCAACTTCATCTAAGTGGTATCATAGGCTTGGTATGGAGGAAATTTATATATGTTGATTTACACAGTAGACATTTTCTATGCCACCATTATGTTTAAATCATCTTTATTTCCACCATGGACTTATAGGGAACTATGGTGCATGTATTTTTATATAAAATATATGGATACCATTATCTAAATCATATCTAAAAAATCATCAATGTGTTCTACCTATTAGTCTATATGGCTATCAATAAGGTAGCCATACCTCAGCCTTTTAATGAAATTAGATAGTTTAATGATCTTATTGGAGATTATTAGTACTACAAAGATGACACCATCATCTGAGTCATTAGCATATACTAGACCCCTTACACATAACCTTTCATTTCCTATATTAGTTGGTTGAGTAGAAGATAGCCAATTAATTGGTGAACAATCTATTCAACCACTACAGTACCTACCATCATAAGTCTTTCCCAACCTTCCCCATCTTATTTTTTAGCATGTTTAATCACCTAAAAGTGGTATTTGGATGTTAGGAGTGTTTTTTGAGACAACCTCTTCCTAGCTTATTTATAGACCTATCCTAGATCCCTTATCACAGTTTTCTATCCATTATGTATACCATAAACATCTCTAGTCAGATCAAACACAATCCTAGAACTGCATTCCTAGATCCTAACCCATTGTGCCAAATATCTTTCTATTTATACATTAGTGCCACATTAAGTACACTATACCCACATGGTTCTAGTGTCCCCAACTTGGTGTTAGTGTCCCTTGCCCTAAATCTATAGAATATATATATTTTCAAATGTATTCCCCTCCTAATTTTGGCCTAAGAAAATTTTATTATCCACACAAGGTACATATCATTATAAATATAAGACTATTATACCTCTATCAACTATATGGAAAATAGATGTAAAATTCTTATTCAAATAATAAACAACTTGAGTAAAATCAAGGGTATTAATCCCTATTCTACCCTACTTATACATATTACCATCTATAGCTACCCTAAGCCCATATTTCAAATATTTTCAATCTTAAGAACACTCAATGAATTTGAGACCACTATCAATGTAGCATTCACTTGTACTTTCACCAAGTACTAGGCGGTATAGCTACATCAGGCTTGATCCCTCCTAAAAGTATTTGTATATATGCAACTCTCTTCATATAAGGGTTTTGAATATTTACAATGTATCCTAATAATGAACACACATTTTTATCTCATGCCAAACTTTTAAGGAGGATTAAGTTTTCCATACTTAATCAGACATTCTAGGCATAATACAAAGTTTTATATTTCTTGTGCATAGGAATATAACCTAGAAACATAGGTGTAATGCTCTTAGAAAATATGAAAAATCCTAAAAAGATGACACTAGTGTTATTTTAAGGACACTAGAGCCACATGACACTACTATCGAAGTGGATCAATACTATGCAGTGAGAAATTTGAGCTAGATCCTATTGATGACACTCACACCTATCTATAACCGAGATTTTAGCACCCAAATCTTCTACAATAATTGTTTTCCAAATAAGTCTCTATTTTCACATATTTATTACTATTTTTAGAAAGTCAAAACAAGTCAAAATATGTAATAAATCAATGGTTATTTATTGCATATTATTTCATTGATTTAGATAACTCAACCCTTTAATTTAACTTAGGATTTACATAGTAAATCCCTAAAAGTTTAAAACATTTGGTGAACCTGACTTACTTTGAATATTATTTCAAACCCTAGTTTGCACTTTCCAATTTTTTTTCACTAAATTAGGGTTACATACTTCTATTTTTATGATTTTTTTTCATAACTTAGCTCATTAAATAAATTTCCCATTAGGGTTTCAATTTATTTAAATATAATTTAATTTTTTTCATATTAACACTAAATTCAAAAGACCCTAACCCTAGATTCTATGAGGTTTTGTATAATTTTTTTCCTATTTTCATTAGTTATTTTCAAATTTTTAGAGTTCATATATTCTATTTTAGTAGATAAATTCCAATTTATTTACTATATGCCATTGAAAAAAGTTCTCTCTTCCATTAAGAAGTGCTAGAGTAGGTGGTAATCCTATAGAGCATATTTAGATTCTTGATATCCGAGCCTATAAGATGGATAAGGAACCTATCATAAATATAGCTATGCATCCTTCACACCCTGATTATGTAGATTTCAATGATAATGCATCTAAATATGAACAATATAACTAAGAGAAAGATAATATTCACATTGAGAATCAGGACAGTCTCCCTCCACTTAACAATGATGCCATATTTATGAATAAAGATAATGTATTATAGGGTTTTAGAGATATAATTTTGGAACATTCCATTGATTATGCATAAATCCTAGAAGGCATATTGGAAATAAATAAAAAAACAAACAATGGTCAATCTTAAACGCTCCCAATTAATAATGTTTTAACACCTCTAGTAGGGCCAACTCAACCAACTCAAATAGCACAACCTAAAATTATAATTCAACAACCATCAATGAAATATAAACTTCTTATGATAATTTCCTCCACTTTAGATGTAAAATCCTTTATACATGAGATTCATAATCTACAGTATAATGTGTTACTTCTCAAAAAAGGATCCACTTGGCCATAACATGACTTAGAGTCTAACATTCTCTTACATACACCCTTGGAACATCACATAGAATAAACTCCCTTGCCATCCAATTTCATGGCACCTAAGTTTACATTATATGATGGCAAGGGTGACCTAGAGCATCATTTCAGAGCTTTTCACATAACATTCTTGGATTATGTGTCCAATGATTAGATTTTCATGAAGTTTTTTTCACATAATATCAAAGATTATGATTTAAAATTTTTATATGATTTACAAAATCAATATATAAAAAATTTAAATCATTTAGATGACTTGTTTCTAGTAAACTTCTATATAAAGATCAATGATAAGAAATCATATGCACAAGTGGCATAGTTAAAACAAAAGTTGAATGATCCTATTATAGATTATATCTAATAATATGAGATAATATTATCCAATTTGACTATCCCCATGGTAGAAAAAGAGATTCAATACATATTTAAATAAATTCTTTTACTATAATTACATGAAGCTATCTTATTCAAAAAGTTCCCTACATTTACTGATTTGTGCCATACAGTCAAAGAAAGAGAGGTTAAGCTCTTCTCAATGAGAAAAATCAATTATATAAATGGATCAAAATCAAATATTAAGATATTAATCAAACCTACATATAAGTTAAGGGCCAATAAAAATAAAAGTGATCAAAATGTCATAGTCAATGTAGCTTCTGAGCCATTTCCTAAATTGGTTTTATCTGCTCCTCAGTGTAGAATCTTCACTAACCTTCCAAGTCACTAGCACATGTTTTAAAATAAATCTTGGAATGTAATGTAATATCTCTCCCTCTCATTAAATATTTTTATATGATGTGACCTATTCCAAATAAATATGAATTTAATGCATTCTATGAGTATCACAAAGCACCAGGCAACATAAAAAATAGATGCATAAACCTAAATCACAAGATACAAGATCTCATTGAGGCTTATATTATTTATGTGGGCACACCTATAGGGGAAAAAAATCACAAAAAATATAGGATAAGTCACTAAATATATTTTTATATCCATTCCCAAATCACACAATTAATGAGGCAAGGGGCACATCAAGTGTTCACTATACATATCATCTACATCCACCACTCACTTCATATCATACATTTACAGAAGAGGCATATCCATTCCACAATATAATTGGAATGTACCATAATGTAGTGATACCTATACAACTTATCACATTATAAAAGTAGGATATTGTGGATGATGATTCATATCTACATGTACTCTTTATACGAGCATATACAGATCATCATCCTATCTAGAGTGTTATGGTTGAAAATAGATCAAGTATTAGGATGTGTACTATAACACTCTTCCAACATTTAAGCTAAATAGAGAGGGATATATTCCTAATATATATAGTAATTATTGGTTTTAGTGGCCAATATTAGAGCTCTGTTAGGGAGATTTTACTTTTATTACAAGTTGGGCTAGCATACATAGCCACTCAGTTCTTATTAATACCTAGTGTAGTGTTTTTAATATACTATTAGGTAGGCCATGGTTATAGTATCTATTATCCATCCCATTTAAAATATAACAATTCCTAAAGTATATACACATACTCTCCCATAGATACCATTATTAGAGAGACCTAAAGTATTTACATGGTTAAAGTTGAGGGTATCCCATATGAGTATCCTCTACCCATCCCATAGGCAATTCCAACATAGCTACCATTTATAGTTCCACTAGATTCACCAATTATATTTCTAACACCATTATCATATATTGCATGGTTATAGATGAGAGTAAAAATCCTATGCATACATCATAGAGTTTAATAAATCCACCAGTGTAGGTGAGGTCTACTCTTACAGTATTGGCATGTACATATACTCTCCGATGGAGACCATTATTAGATAAACCCCCAAGTTAATGACATGTAATATATTATATAGGACCTTCCTCTACTTAGTTTATGTCATTATGAGTACTATTGGGTTATAGGGGTTCTCAGCATAGGGCACCTACAACACCTACAACTTTTTCCATCATATGGGTTATTAAGACCCCTTTAGTTCATAGGTCATCACAATCAGTTTCATATATTTATAGCATCACTACACATGCAAATTTAGACATAGATTACTCAACATAGAATATTATGGGATCATAGTTTCCTTTTCACACTAAACACATGATCATAATTCCTTTATTTGATATAGGTCATTATGTGAGTGAGACTCCTATGAGACTCATTGGTTAATATGGTTCTTACCCTATTGTATATACTTCATTCTCTCTCACATTCCTTATACATAGTTTATTTCCATTTGATTGTAAATAGATTTTCTATATTAAATATGAAAACAATATAACATGTCAAAAACACAAAAACATTCAAATATTACTCAAAAAAAAAAAATTATAGATTGTATGCATTTATATGTTTATATTTCTTATACTTGCTAGATATTACATATGATAGAAATCTTAGTATACTTAGTTTTGTCATACATGCATGTTTTAGTTATTCTTATTGAGTTCTTGTAGATTACATAAGGATTCCAATCCACTACACTGATCTAGACTTGCTAACATCTACCCATTGGGGGTATATATACTGATATAGGTTTAATAATTTGGTACATATACCAACTTGGGGGACTCTTATACATAGTTTATACTACTGAGTTTTATCCTTCCATTCTATACATTATAGTTTATACATTGATATATCTTGATATTTATCATTGTTACTCATGCTCAGATTTTGTTAACTATCACTAGTTTAGACTCGGCATATGTATATCCTAACATTTACATATATTTTTACCTCATAGTTATAAATTCTTTCATTTCTAGATTTCTTATTTTAGACATGATTGTGTTTCCTATGCTTCTTCCATTTTGAGGGTATTTTATTATGTTATTATTCTTTGGCTTTATGCCACTTCTAAGTATGCCTTTGATATGTACCCATGTCTCTTGTGTGTGCTTTCTTGATTGTATATGAAGACATTTGAACATGTCCTTTATGTGGCTCTAAACCAAATTATTTATTTATGGTGTATGTGGAAATTTGAGCATGTCTTTGTATGTTTTCTATTCTCATATTTAGTGACATGTGCCCATGTCCCTTGTATTATGTCGCTTTAACCTAATTTTGCATGCTTAATGTGTTTTTTTATGTATTATTTCTCATATGTGTCTTCACCATGACACTTGTCTTTTCTTGTTACATACAGTAGTTTTTTATGCCATGAGAGACCTCATGCATCTACCCTTCCTACTTGTGTGCCATGATGGACATCATGCCCTATACCCCAATGTATCTACTCATATTTTTTATTATACACATTGATTACATCTATATTGACACCCTTGTGCAATGCTAGTTACAATATACATCTCACACTACATACTTATGCTTACATCCTTTTACATTTTGATGTTATGTTTGCACATTATATTAGAATATCACATTGTTATCATATATGTTATGACTAACACATTTTTTAGAGTTATTTTTCTATGATATTTAATTCATAGGTTAACAACTACCCTCAAAATAGGGGGCATTCATAGGAATTTATCATACATACTATGTTCCTACATTTCTATTCACAAATGATTGTTATCACATAGGCTCAATTTTAGTAAATTAAACACAAATCAAACACAAGTCACCCAATATTTAGACCAAATACACATTAGTGCCTAGATTCGGACACTAGTGTCTAAGGGTGATATTATCCACTACTTAGAGTTGTTATATAGTAGCCCCAACTTAAGGATAGTCTAAATTAGCCATGTTAGTACACTAGGTATAGTACAAATTTTCATAGATACAATCTTAAGTTTGATAATTATGTTTAGATTTTGCTTAGATACACTCACATTCAACTCATATTCATCCCAATTACTTATATTAGAGGTATAATGAGTGGAATGATCACTCCCACATTTAGTTTAAATACATAGATATAGTTATTACATACTCGATCTAGAATCAATATACTCAAATATCAAATCGGGGGCATGTGTGTGGCACATATTTTATATATGTTTAGTTACACATAGGTTTGTCAGATGGAGTGTAAAAATCCATGTCATTCTCTATGATATATACACTTTCTATCATATTCTAGGTTGTCACCAGTTCCATGCCTTACTGCATCTATATTGGTTGGCATACCTAAGTGGCCCAAAGATGCCTAATGTACTTGAGTGGCTACAGAGCTAAAATACATAGTTAGATATACCTAGTTACATGATTTCAACACTTTGTACAATTTAGTTTTAGATGCATCTATTACACATGAATATGAAATGATAGAGTCATAGCCTACTTGAGTTCTTGAGCCACCTAGATGAGAGGCTTAGACACACATACATTCTTATCTAAGCTATTCATAGGTTATGATCTTCCAAGTATGGGTGGTTAATGATGGATTAAAAACTAGATTGAGTTCCTCATCTACCCACATATGAAGATTGTGTAAGCTATCATCTTAATCCAAACTATTCATTTATTTGATCACATGTACACTCACACACATAGGTTATCAATAAGTTCATGATTGGATAGTGTACCTAATGAGGTGTATCCATTCCTTTCAGATTTCCTATCTCTTTCCTTAACTTTAATCAATCACTTTATTTAGCATAGTCCTTTGCTTTTTATAATCTCTTAATTAAAGATTGAATTCTGCATGTTTTATTATAGGTCATTGATTTGGACCATGTTTCACATACGTAGACCCAAATCCACATAATCAAACTTAGAAACACATGATTCACTTACTAGGTAAGTATAGGTATTCTTCTTTTTCCTCTATACTAGTCATTTCACTTTATTACATTTCTATCATAGAGGAGAGGTAAATGTAATCACCTAAAAGTGGTATTTATATGTTAAGAGTGTTACTTCTGATAGCCTATTCCTAGATTATCCCTAGACCTATCCTAAATCCTTTATCAAAATTTTCCATCCATTGTACAAACCAAAAACATCTATAATTAGATCAAATATAGTCTTAAAACTACATTCTTAGATCCTAACCCATTGTACCTAGTAGCCTACTAGTTTGACACTAGCACCACACTAAGGACACTAGAGCCATAGTGTTAGTGTCCCCAACATGGTGCTAGTTTTACTTGCCCTAGATATCTTACAAATATATATTTTAAAATGTATGCCATTCCTAAGTTTAGCCTAAGCACATTTTTTTATTTGTATAACCTACAAATCATTATAAAAAAAAGACTATTAGAACTCTATCCACTAAATGGAAAATAGATGAAAAAATCTTATTTAAATAAGAAACAAGTTGAGTAAAATCAAGGTTATTAATCCCTATTTTACCCTACTTCTACATATTACCATCTAAAGTTTCCCCAAGCCTAGATTTCAAATATTTCCAATATCAAACACACTCAAGGCATTCAAGACCACTATCATTCTAAAATTCATGTACACTTACACCAAGCACTAGGTGGGAGAACTATATAGGGCTTGATCCCTCCTCAAAGTATTGGTATGTAGGAAACTCTCTTCACAATAGGGTATTGAGGATGTATATCTTGTCCTAATAATGAATACATATTTTCAACTCATGCCATACGTTCAAGGAGGATTAGGGTTTGCATACTAAATTAGATATTCTAGGCATAATATAGAATTCTAAATTTCATGCATAGAGAAATATAACCCAAAAACATAGGCACAAATGCTCCCTAAAAATAGTAATAGTCCTAAAAAGAAGACCTTAACACCATTTTGAGGACACTAGAGCCATATGATGTTATTGTGTAGGTGGGGTGCTACTGTCTAGTGTAAAATATGACTTAGGGACCCTATTAATGACACTCAGACCTATTTGTAACCCAATTTTCAACACCTAGATCTTCTACAACAATTAGTTTCTAGATAAGTCTCTATTTGAACATATTTATTACTATTTTTATAGATTCAAATCAAGTCAAAATATATTAAAAATTAGTGGTTATTTACTATATATTATTTCAATGATTTAGATAACTTGGTCGTTTAATCTAACTTAGGATTTATATATTAAAACCCTATAAGGTTAAAATAACATGTATATAGGATCTTGCCTCCATTTTCAAATATGTCTTACAACTATGTGCCTCACTCAGATCATGAGATCAACCTCAACCCTAGTAATGAAAAGAAAGTGCTAGTTAGGCTTGAGCAAAAGAAGAAGGGGAAGTAGACCAAAGTTAGGCCATCCACTTATATAATCCTTAAAAATGCACCCCAAATCTCAAATAATATTATCTATGGGGTCCATACTCCCTCTTCTCCATGATTTTCAACTCTAGGAGTCTCTACTCTAATTCCACCAATTCTGGTGACTCAAGCTAATCAACCCAAAGTTGTGTAGGCACTATGATTTGACATTATAAGTGGCCTCAAGTCAATCCTTACTAATGACCAGTAATAGGCATTTATGGAGATTCATTCCACTTACACCTCTATTCCTAAACAACCTAATGGGGCATCCCTAGTTTCCATATCCCCATAAGGCCTAACATAGTGATTCCTCTTCTATTTCTCATTCTAACCCCCTCATAATTCACTTAGATATGTCTAAATTTATCCATGTACATCATCCATGCATACTAATCTCCCTCCACTCCACATATTACACCCATAAGGATCTCTTTGGATCATCTTTGGTCTTTAGTATCTTTTATATCCTATCCCTTGGCACCCCCTCTATTCCTTCCATAGGTTTAACCAATTTTAAGAAATCCCACTTTAAAATCACCAATGGTTATACCATAAATGAGTGTAATAGTGTGTATATTTTAGTGAGTTATAGCCACCATGTTGGCACCAATAGTCACTCTATAGACTCAAAGTCAGCCCCTATTACCATAACCACCACAACTCCTCCTACTATTATAGATAAAGTTAACCTAGGTAAAAGGCCCAAGAAGAATCAAAATATAACTCCTACTAAATCCACTATTTCTCCCCTTATCCCTCTTAGGCCTTCATTTTCCATCATCTTGAGTGGCCAAGAATTTGAATTTGACCATCTAATTTCCTTTTTATTTTTTAATACTCTCATAGGTTAGCTTGAACCAAATCTAATGGCATGCATAGGTGTTCATATGGGCTTACTTATTTATCATTCCCCTTTTCACCCTAATGATTCATCCCCCTCCATTTCTCTCTTCCTTCCTTCCCTCTACTTTTTATATTTGTCCTCCTCCCATGCCTCCAACTTACACATTTATCTCTACCATCATTCATCCTATTTTATCTTAGGGGTTACCACAAGAGATAAAGGACCTAAGATGATCTTATAAGGTATTAAATAATTATAATGGGAGTTTGATAGGAACTTAGGTAACATGAGGAGGATCTTCATGTAGATATTCACTAAAAAATGAGACCCAATGGTGTGGTAGACTAAGCACAACCTCTTCTCCCTCACCAAAATGAGAACATTTAATAGAGAGGAGAAGTTGGTTGAGTATCTAGAATTATAGCTCTAAACCACTCACAACATGTCTAAAAAAACTTATGGAGTACATAAATGAGTAGGTTTAGGTGATTTAGGAAAATATGAAGAGAACCTTTCATAAAAAATTGATTAGCTACATTAAAAGGCCCTCATACAGCTATTTGGTAAGTCATTACAACATTAAAAAAAGTAGGGAACACCTCTAGTGAGTCCATACATACTTATAAAGGATCACTCACATAGAAATCAAGTGTAAAAGGCTCATTGTGTCTATTAAAAATGGCATGATATCATATTTGAAATTCATACCTTTCTTAGACATAAACCTATACCTGGAGTATGAGAGCCTTAATTGAAGCATGTTTGAAAGTGGCACATATAATCATTTAACCTATAGAAGAGGGAAAGGAGCAGATTCACCTTAATAAATAAATGATAATTTAAGGTTTACTTGGGTCATTTAAAATAGGTCATGAGGAGAAAGGTGTAAAGGGGTAATAAAGATAGATATAAGGAGATTTTTCAGTTATCCACCTAATCTATGAAGAGTATCATCTAAGTATCCAAGTTAAAATTTTCCCTTTATTCCCTATTACAAGTGAATTTATGACTAATGGCCCAATTTGAGGTGATATTTTGGGATCCTCCCATGAATTTAACAAAGGTGGACATGGAATTTGATTTGGTGAAAGTTTTTCTAGTGGATAAGGAGGTGTAACCTAAGTAATTGGTGGATAGTTATTCTCCATCTCCTTATCATATCAACTGAGTGCCCCCTAAACATATTTTATGAGAATGGGGAATCTTCTATTTGTTTTTTAATCTTTATATTTATAAAAACTTTGGGTGGTCATCATGGCCAAGGATGTGAATATTGTGCTACTTGGGGATGATCCCCATCCTCTCTATATATTCTATACTAATCTCTCTTTAAAGGATCAACAGTTTTCATGTAATGAAACTCTATTAAAAATGTAATCAAATCCTTTTATTTTTTTTAACTTTATCTTATTATCATTGAATGTGGTCCAGTTTTTCAAATTTAGAGTTAATGCTTATGCAAGTGGAGTGATTTTATGCTTAATTTATAGACATGAATATGGAAGTTAGATTGTGCATTTTATATTCTAATTCCTTATATGTTCTTATAAGTTTCTTTGTGAACAATTTATGGTTTATGTGATTTTATTTATAAAGTGTTTCAAAATATTTGTGTGTCATTATTATAAATATTTTGAGTATTTATATTATGTGAAGGACCTAAAAGTAGAATATTCATTTTTTTCCATTATAAACTTGCCCACTGAGTGGATAAATGTTTGTCCAATCATGTAACTAGGCACATAGTGGTATAACTATGATTTTTCATACTTTAGTTCTTAGGCATTAGCATTTTTTTGATTATAAATAGCCTTTATTACCCTAGCTTGCTCTTCCCTTTTAATTATTATTTTTAAATTGAAATAATCTCACCCATTTTAGAAATGGAAAGGTTAGGATCAAGAGTAATCAACAATCATTTTCAATTAGATAATAAAAATTCCAAGAATTTATCAAATATACACTAAGCCTATGGTGGTAGTAGTTCATGTTCTTTGAGTAAAATAGGTTAAATTTCTTATTCCTTGTATTGAATCAACATCAATCCTAAAATTAATTAGTGGATATCTTTATCCCATTAATTTTCCCCCACTTTTCTCTCTGTAACACTAAACTTTATGAGTGCCTTCAGATGTAGGATTTTGGGTGAAAAATAACATGTTCATTTTTTGTTACTATGGCACCATGATTCATATCACACATTGATTATATTTTATAATTTTACTCTTATGCAATGATAAATATCATAAACATTCTTCATATGATGTCAAACATTTAAAAAAAATTATACTACTTCATGATTATACCTTTCACATGTTTTAAAAATTATATTTTAAGATTAGTGACTTGAATTCTATGTCTTGATATTTAATGGGAGAATCTTAATGGGCTTTCCTTGATGATTCAAACCCTTATGATCAACAAATATTATACTAATGACAACATTAAACTATTATAATTATAGTATGGTTCATAATTTTCAAATTATGGGGGCATATCACATGTGTGTGCACTCATTATTATAGTTACTTTAGTACATATTCACATATAATTTATGTATATTCATGGTTAGGTTCAAAACAATTATAGTTTATAGGTTTCAAATAGTTACAATTTCAATTGGAATTTTATATCAATTTCATGTAGATATAGGGAGCAATATATTAATTCATGTTCATGCTACTACATTGAAAATTTTAGATTTAAACTCTTTTTCAAAATTTAAAAGTTTCATAGGTAAAAAAATTTCAAACAAAATCTAGATCCATTTGCAGATGTTTGATTCATCACATTTTTAAAATGGTTGGTGTTAAAGTCTAGTGATACTCAATGTCTATAATAACATTATATAAATATACATTTAGTGGTTTCACCCATTACTTTCATACCATAATTATTCTACAAATATTACTCTACATATTCAAATTAGGTTTTGAGCATAAAATCTTTCCAACTCAAGGGTTTTCATTGGTTTTCAAAAAATGAGACTTGATCATTCTCAATTCATCATAGGTTCAACATTTATCCAAATACCTCAACAAGGGGGCACATACTTCTTCACTTTAAAGTTATAGAGTAATTAGATTTTATATTATTTTATGTGTATTCTTTCCTTGATCTCTTTTAAAATTTCATGTTTTAAATTTTAAATTTTATAATATGGAAATTAATTAATTTCAATGACATTATTGCAAGTTTTGCATTGATAAACCTTCCATAATCAACCTTCACATCAAAATAAAAAGTGTGATTAAAAACTTAAGTTTGTATATTATTTTAATATATTAATTTTTCTCATTTAATAATTATAATAAATGGGGGGAAAATATAGACACTCAAATTTAATCATTAATTTCTTGATAATGTTTAACCTTGACATCCTTAACTTAGTTAACTTATTCACCATTTCATTAACTCAAAATATATATAATATCCTTCACTATTATAATAATTATATTTAAATTATTGAAGACATCATTAATACATCCCTATTATGATTAAAAATTCCTATTATCCAAGTTTTAATAGTCTATGTCCTTTTGTGACAAGATTGTACTGGGTTAGATAGGGTTGTAGCATAACCATGTCCACTAGTGCAGACTCATCTCCCAATATATAAAAAATAATTTTAAAATTAGAGACACTTCATGTTATCCCTCTCATGATTTTATCAAATTCATTTAATATAAATATCTTCAATCTAAAACTATATAAACACATCAAGCCTACTTGAGGCATCACTTAACAACTTGGTAATTTTACAAAAATAATTTTTTACATTAAATGAAAGGATATATGAAAATAAAATTAAAATAATAATAAAATTAACATGAATAAAAGGTAAAATATCACCTCAAATCAAGCCATAAAAATAATTTGATGCATGAAGTGATAAGTGGGGAAACCAAATCAATGGAATAAAACCCTATTTACAATAAGAAAGAAGGCTTACATCAACAAAATTATGAGATTACAACTTTCAAGAATATAGGATAAGAGATTATAAAATTATAAATAATAATGGCCTCAATAAATGTGATATTTTCTCAATTTATTATACGGATGAATGACAGAGAATAGAGATCATTAAATAGAGATAGTGACCCAAAATGAGTTGCTAAGAAACTTTGTCATAATCTTGCAAAACATTCTTAGTATATGTCTAGTGTCACTAATCCTCATGAGGTGAGGAAGTATTGTGTTTAAATTTTTTAAAGAATTAAATTTGACATAGAATTCAAATATTCCCTCAAATTTTAAAAAAGAGTGATGATACTATATAAAATCCAGAATATGTGAATTAAAAATTCACATAATAAAGAAACCTACACACACACTAATAAACTTAGGATAATAAAGTGAATGTAAATAAATATAAATATACAACACTCAAATTTAATATTTATTTCAAGGTTAAAAAATAATAGAAAACATTAAAAAGATAAGGTATTTTATATTACATAGTCCTACCACTTGTTGATAACTTCCTTAGAGAGGAATTATAATGATATACTAGTCTGATAACATGCCATCAATGTTAAACCTTTGCCAAAATATAAATCCACATTACAATTCCATTGCTTCCAATTATAGAAGGGATGCAATTTTATGAATGGAGACAATATTTCATAGGAGTCATTAATCCGAAATCCTCACAAGTCCACAAGTTTGTTCTTACTCCCATATACTATTGCACAAGATAGATAGAGGTATTAACAATGAATAAAATCACTGCAAGTAAAGTAATCAAGTTCATTGAAAATAATGTGACCATTTATTTTGGGACCCATATATCATTAGTTTATGATAATTTCCATGCATTACAATCCATGGAATTTATTGAGTGGGCATATGACAATTATATCAATTTAAGGTTATCTTCCAATTACTACTCATAAGGGAATGGATTTTCAAAATCAACCAACAAAAACCTAATTGAGGCCATAAAAACATTTTTAGAGAAGAATACTCAAGAGTGGAATTAATTTTTGAACTTTTCTCTTTAGTTTGACCACACCAGACATATGAATGAACTTAAGACCTCATAATTTCTATTAGTCTATGGACTAGAGCTAGTTCTACCAGTTACACTCAAGCTACCCACTTACAATTTTATGCAACACTACGTGGAACATAATGAAAACGTAAATTCTAAGAGTTTAGACATTGTAAAATTATAAGAAGCTTAAGATGTATCCTTATTAAACTTCAAGAAGTATAAAAGAATTTTCAAGTGATGGTTTGAAAAGAAGGACAAGGTAAAGACCTTTAGGATTTTAGATCTAGTGCTACTATAGGACAAATCCCATGAGAAGAAGGGTCAATATTTGAAGTATGATCCAATTTATATTGGTCCATACCATATATATGAATTATAGTGGTAGAATGTTTTTCACCTTAAATATATAAAAGGTAATTATCTTCCATTATTGATGAATGGGTAGTTTATGAAGAATTATTCTTAGTTGTTCCCTCTAATACAATCTTAGAATAACATCAACAAGGGTGGTAATGTATATATTAGATTAGATTAGGCTTAGGTAAAAGTAGAGTAATTCTCAAGCCTTCCACCTTAGCTAAAATTGTATGAAATGCACAACCACTCAAAAGTCCTTCCATATCTTATATGTACCTAAGCTTATTGAAGCAATCCATCAAATATAAAAAAACTAACAGTAATGCACAAAGTGGCCTTGGAAAGAGTTAGAGCCTAGTATGTTAATTTTTGAAATATAATTGAGCATTTTCTATACTCAAAGTGTATCAAAAAAATTCATCTTCCCTGTATCTATGTTTTATATTAAATGATTGTAGATTGGGTTCTAAATACTAAGATAATGTTTTCCCCATAAAGTCACTATTTGTTATGCCCAACACAACCCCTTATTCAAAGAAGTGGGGGACCCCTATGAAATTATAAAATCAAATCTCATAGAGTTTCAATCCCTTTTTAGTCATAATCTTCATTGAAAATTCTCTCTATTAAATATCACTATAGTCTGTTAAGTTTAAACATAGTCTAGTCCTTGATAGATTTTGAAAGAACAAAGGGTTTTCATACTTAGAATATTTTATTGTGTTATGTTATTCATAGGTTTGGACTCATGCTAATTTTCCTAGAGTATTAATCACCTGGGATCCTACTCATCATTTCATAAAGCTTTAGTGGAAGATAGGTGAAATTTTAATTTACCATGTGGCTTTCTTTCAATTCAGTAACTTTTCCTAATATCTCACACGAAATCCTAACTAAATGAAGAAACAACACATGGATCCTATTATAGGTGGAAATCTCCCAAACCTATCAAAGATATCAGATCCTAGGAAAACATGACCAAATGAGGAAGTACCATGTGTATCCTATGAAAGATGTCAGTCTCCTAGATCTATCATATATGTTAGATCATAAAAGAGCTTAATTTATTGAGGAAACACCACATAGATCCTATAAAGAGGTTTCCATATCCTAAAGTCGTACTCAACATTTCATAAATATTTTGTGTTAGGCATATGATCTTTTAATTTATTATGTGGATTTATTTTAACTTATTCACTTTTCTTGAAATGTTGTAGGAAATCATGAATTAATGAGAAAGCACCACAATTAATTTTATCATAGGTTTTAGTCTCCTTGACTTGTTTGATATGTGATATTTTAAGAGATCTTGATTGAATGAGGAAGTACCATGTGGATATTATCATAGGTTTTAGTCTCTTAGACTTGTTAGAGATGGTAGATCTTGGGAGATCTTGACTGAATGAATAAACACCTCTTATATTGTGTCAAAAGTGTCATTCTCCTAAACCTATCATAGATGTCAAATCTCAAGAGAACTTGAATGAATGAGAAAGATCCAAATCAATCCTTTCATATGTGTTAGTATCATAGACCTATTAGATATTTCAAATCCTAAGATATCCTAAATGAATGATTAAGTTCCATGTGGATCTTGTTAGAGGTGCAAGTCCCCCAGACCTCTTTGAGATGTCATATCTCACGACAGCTTAACCTATTAAACCACACCACATGGAACTTCTATACAAGATATTAAAAAAATCATATGATGATTTGATATGTTTATAATGAGGTATAGTTATATTTATAATCTAATAATAGGATTTCATGTTTCGCATCATTGCTCTAGATAGCCAAACCCAATGGTCAAAATAGTAAGTGTGGTGCCCAGCTATGTTTAGGTGGCATACATTGTAGGAAAGAACAATTAGTGATAGACACATGGTTTAACATAAATCTAGCTAGGGTTCTATATAGGAAATTTAATCATGTGCTTACCATACTTCTTGCATTGACTAAATGGGAAAATGTTCCCTAATTTGATAATTTAAAAAGTTTCATTACAATTGCCAAATCTAGGTGGGGAGGATATATTTGAAAATGTTGAGATAATGATAGATTAGGAAATGAATGAGTGGATTGAGCCACCAAATAAAATCTAAAATCTCATTGGGTGAGCCACTAAAGGCCATAAATGTAGAGGATATCTTTAGAGCATTATAAGTCCTTATATCAATCAAGCATACTATTACTACTCTTATTTCCCTTAAATCCTTTCCTATAGTGCTTCCACATGATTTATATGTTTATCCTTAACCATGACCTTAGTGATCCCTATTAAAAAATGGACACTTTATCTTCTAGTCCTAAATCAAAGCCCAAATATAGGGACACCTCCTTCTATCCCAATCTACTGTCATTCAAACATTATAACAAGATCTTTAAAGAAATTGAAGATGTAAAATCTACCACTTTAGATGATGATGAAGATGAAATAGAATACCTTGAAAAAATCACTGTGTTAGGAAATTAAGGATTACATAAGGTTGTGTCTAGTCTTGAGGTATTCCCTTATGCATACCTCTTCTGTAGTTTACTATAGACTTCAAAACATGTTCTCCAATACAAGTAGGACCTAATTTATTCTATCAATTCAAAAAAATTGGTCATAGACATATTAAGGGATACTATTACATAGTATTACAACCTCTTAGATTACACATGTGTCTAGGATGCTAGCATAGTTGATGCATGGGACAATTCCCATAACATATATGAAGTCCTCAGAGACTACACCATCAATTACTAACAATGGTTCAACAAAGAGGACATCAATCCCTAATCTATCGACATATTTAATAAGGGGGTTCATATTAGGATTCTCCTATTGAACCACCTATTCAAAGATAGTGACACCACACATATGATTCTATTGTGGGTTTCCTTGCTAAGCATAATTATCAAATGGGAGGAGGTACCAAACCTTGGGAGGATGATCAATTTCAACCTCATCTAAGTGGTATCATAGGCTGGGCATGGAGGATATTTATATATGTTGAGTTACATGGTAGACATTGTCTATGCCACCATTATATTTAAATCATCTATATTTACACCATTGACTTATGGGGCATTATGGTTCATGTAATTGTATATAAAATATATGGCCACTATTATCTAAATCACATCTAAAAAATCCATAATGTGTTCTACCTAGTAGTCTATATGTCTATTAATAACATAGCCATGCCTCATCCTTCCAATGATATTAGATATTCCAATGATCCTATTAGATATTATTGTAACTACAAGGATGACACCATCATCTAAGTCACTATCATATTTAAGCCCCCTACACATACCCTTTCATGTCCTAGATTGGTTGGCTCAGTAGAAGATAACCAATCATTTGGTGAACAATCTATTCAACCACTACCTTAACTACCATCATAAGTCTTTCCTAACCTTCCCTGTCTTCATTTTTTAGCATGTGTAATCACCTAAAAGTGGTATTTGGATGTTAAAGAGTGTTTCTTGAGACAACCTATTCCTAGCTTATCTTTAGACCTATCCTACATATTTTATCACACTTTTCTAGCCATTATGTATACCAAAAAATCTCTAATCAGATCAAACATAGGCCCAAAACTATACTCCCATATCCTAATTTATTGTGCCCAATAGCTTTCTAGCTAGACACTGGTGCCACATTAAGTACACTAGATCAACATGGTGCTAGTGTCCCCAACATGGTGCTAGTGTCCCTTGACATAACTCTCTAGAATAGATATATTTTCAAATGTATGCCCCTCCTAAGGTTGGCCCAAGAACATTTTATTATCCACACAAGGTATAGAACATTATAAATATAAGACTATTAAACCTCTATCCACTAGATGGAAAATAAATGTAAAAAGCCTATTCAAATAATAAACAATTTGAGTAAAATTAAGGTTATAAATCGCTATTCTATCCTAATTATACATATTACCATCAATAACTTCTCTAAGCCCATATTTTAAATATTTGGAATCTTAAGCACACTTAAGTAATTTGAGACCACTATCATTGTAGCATTCAGTTGTACTTGCCCCAAGTACTAGGTGGTAGAACTACATCAAGATTGATCCCTCCACAAATTATTTATATGTATGAAACTATCCTCATATAAGGGGGTTGAAGATTTATACTGTATCCTACTAATAAACACACATTTTTATCTCATGCCATACTTTCAAGGAGGATTAGGTTTTACATACTAAATCAAAAATTCTAGGCATAATATAGAGTTCTATATTTCTTGTGCACAGGAACATAACCTAAAAACATAGCTGTAGTTGCTCTTAGAAAATAGGAAAAATCCTAAAAAGAGGACACTAGTGTTATTTTATGGATACTAGATCCACATGGCACTACTATCTAGGTGGATCACTACTATGCAGTGAGGAATTTGACTGAAGGACCCTATTGGTGACATTCACACATGTCCATAATCTAGTTTTCAACACCTAAATGTTCTACAATAGTTATTTTCCAAATAAGTCTTTATTTTCACATATTTATTACTATTTTTAGAAATTAAAAACAAGTCAAAATATGTAGCAAACTAGTGGTTATTTATTGCATATTATTTTATTGATTTAGACAACTCAACCCTTTAATCTAACTTAGGATTTACATAGTAAAACCCTAAAAGTTTAAAACATTTGATGAACCTAGATTAATTTGAATATTATTTCAAAACCTAGTTTGCACTCTCCAAACTTTTCTGCACTAAATTAGGGTTACATACTTCTATTTTTTGTGATTTTTTTCATAACTTAGCTCATTAAATAAATTTCACATTAGGGTTTCAATTTATTTACATATATTTTAATTTTTTACAAATCAACACTAAATTCAAAAGACCCTAACCCTAGATGTTCTTAGGGTTTGTATCTTTTTTTCCTATTTTCATTAGCTATTTTAAATTTTTTAGAGTTCATATATTTTTTTATTAGATATATTCCAATTTATTTACTATATGTGATCTAAAACATTTATCTCTCTTCCATTAAGAGAAGTGCTAGACTAGGTTGTAATCATTTAGATCATATTCAATTTTTTTCTATCTGAGCCTATAACATAGATAAGGAACCTATCATAAATCTAGCTATTCATCCTTCACACCTTGATTATGTAGATTTTAATGAAAATGCATCTAAATATGAACAATACAGCTAAGATCAAGATAATATACACATTGAGAATCATGACTCTCTCCCTCCACTTAACAATGATGCCATAATTATGAATAAAGATAAGGTATTATAGGGTTTCAGAGATAGAATTTGGGAACATCCCCTTGATCATGCACAAATCCTATAAGCCGTATTGGAAATCAAAAAAAAAAAAAACAATGGTCAATCTTGAACTCTCCCAATTAATAATGTTGTTACACCTCCAGTAGGGCCAACTCAACCAACTTAGATATTATAACCTAAAATTGTAATTCAACAACCATCAGTGAAAGATACACTTCTTGTAGCTAGTTCCTCCACTTTAGATATACAATCCCATATACATGAGATTCATAATCTACAATCTAATGTGTTTCATCTCAAGAAAGGATCCATTTGGCCATCACATGACTTAGATTCTAACATTCTCTTACATACACCTTTTGCACATCACATAGTGGAAAATCTCTTGCCATCTAGTTTCATGGCACCTTAGTTTACATTATATGATGGAAAGGGTGACTTAGATCATCATCATAGAGATTTTTAGATAACATTATTGGACTATGTGTCCAGTGATTGGATTTCCATGAATTTATTTTCACACAGTCTCAAATATTATGCTTTATAATGTTTCTATGATTTACCAAATCAATATATCACAAATTTAAATCCTTCAGCTGACATGTTTTTAGAAAACTTATCTATCAACATTAGTGATAAGAAATCATATGCACAAGTGGCATAGTTAAAACAATCTCTATTAAATATCCCTATATTCTATTACTAGAATTAGAGATTCAATACATATTTAAACAAATTCTCTTACTAGAATTACATGAAGTTATCTTATTCAAAAAGTTCACTACATTTATTGATTTGTGACATATAGTCAAAGAAAGAGAGGTTAAGATCTTATAAATCAGAAAACTTAATTATATAAATGGATAAAAATAAAATATTAATATTTTAAACAAACCTTTGTATAGGGTAAGGGACACTAAAAACAAAAGTGATCAAAATGCCATAGTCAATGTAGCTTCTGAGCCATTTCTTAGATTGGTTTTATCTGCTCCTTAGAATAAAATATTGAAATGTAATTTATTATCTCTCCTTCCCATTAAATAGGTTTATATGACATTAAATCTTCCAAATAAATATGATTCTAATGCATTCTACGAGTATCACAGGGCACCAGGCCACACAAAAAATAAATGCATCAACCTAAATCAGAAGATACAAGATCTCATTAAGGCTAATAGTATTTATGTGGGCCCACCAATAGGGACACAAAAATCATAACTAATAAAGGCTAATGCACTAAATATATTTTTAGATCCATTCCCAAATCACATAATGAATGAGGTAGGGGGTACATCAAGTGTTCACTATACATATTAGGCACATCCACCACTTGCTTCATATCATAAATTTATAAAAGAGTCACATACATTGGACAAAATCATTAGCATGTAACATAATATAGTAATACCTATACCACTTATCACATTCTCAAAGTAGGATATTGTAGATGATGTTACATATCTACGTGCACTCTTTATACGAGCATATATAGATCATCATCCTATCCAAAGTGTTATGGTTGACAATAGATCAAGCATTAGGATGTGCAATATAACACTCTTATAACATTTGATCTACATAGAGAGGGATATATTCCCAATATATATAGTCATTAGTGGTTTTAGTGGCCACTCTCAGAGCTCCATCAAGTAGATTTTATGTCTATTACAAGTTGGGCTAGCACACATAGCCACTCAATTCCTAGTAGTACCTAGTGTAAGTGTATTTGAAATATTATTGGGTAGTCCATGGATACAGTAGCTCTGAGACATCCCATTTACAATCTAACAATGCCTAAATTATATACATAAAAATTATGTGCTTAAAGTTGAGGGTGTCTCATGTGAGTATCCTCTATCCATCCCATAGGCAATTCCAACACAATTACCATTTATAGCTCCACCAGAGTCACCAATTATAGTTTTATCACCATTACCAAATATTACATGGTTATATATGAGAGTAAAACTCCTATAAATACATCATAAAGTTCAATAAATCTATCAGTATAGGTGAGGTCTACTCCTAAAGTATTGACATGTATGCATACTCTCCTATGGATACCATTATTAGAGAGACCCTTAAGTTAAAGATATGCCTTAGATTCTATAGGACCTTCCTCTACTTATTTTATGTCATTATTATGATTACTATTGGGTTATATGGGTTCTCAGCATAGGGCACCTACATCACCTACACCTTATTCTATTAGATGGGTTATTAAGACCCCTATGGTTCATAGATCATCATAATCAGTTCCATAGATTCATAGCATCACTACACATACAAATTTAGACATATATTACTCAACATAACAAATTATGGGATCCAAATTTCCTTTTCACACAACATGCATGATCACAATTCCTTTCTTTGATATATATCATGATGATAGTGAGTCTCACATGAGGCTTTTTAACATGGTTCTTACCATCTTGTATATACTTCCTTCTCTCTCTGAATCCTTGTACATATTTTATATTCATTTGATTATATGTAGATTGTTTATATAAAATATAAAAACAATATAACATGTCAAAAACACAAAAAACATTCAAATATTACTCAAAAAGAAAAAAAATTATAGATTGTGTGCATTTCTATGTTTACATTTATTATACTTGTTAGATATAACATATGATATCTATCTTAGTATACTCAATTTTATCAAACATACATGTTTCACTTGTTCTTGTTGAGTGCTTTTATATTACATAAGGATTCCAGTCTACTACACTAATCTAGAATTGCTAACATCTACCCATTGGGGGTATATTTACTAATATAGGTTTAGTCACTTGGTACATCTACCCACTTGGGGGCATCTTGTACATAGTTTATACTACAAGGTTTTATCCTTACATTATATATATTCTAGTTTATGCATTGATATATCTTGATATTGATCATTGCTACTCATGCTCAGATTTTGTTGACTATCACTATTTTAAACTTAGCATATGTATATCCTAACATTTACATAGAATTGTACCTCATAGTTATAAATTCTTTCATTTATATGTTTCTTATTTTAAACTTGATTATGTTTCCTATGCTTTTTCCATTTGAGGTAATTTGAGTATGTTATTATTCTGTATATTTATGACACTTCTATGTATGCCTTGGACATGTGCTCATGTCTCTTGTGTGTGCTTTCTTGATTATATATGCATACATTTTAACATGTCCTTTTATGTGCATCTAAGCCAAATTATTTGTTTTTGGCATATGTGGACATTTGAACATGTATTTGTATGTTTTCTATTCTAATATTTAGTGACATGTGTCCAAGTCCCTTGTATTATGTCCCTCTAGCTTACTTTTGCATGATTCATGTGTTTTGTATGTATTATTTCTTATATGTGCCTTCACCATGACACTTGTCTTTGCTTGTTACACACACTAGTTTTCAATCCCCTGAAAGACCTCATGCATCTAAATTTCCTACTTGGGTGTCATGATCGACATCATACCCCATACCCCTAGGTATATACTCATATTTATTACTATACACATTGATTACATCTGTATTCACACCCCTGGGTAATGCTAGAAATAACATACATATCACACTACATACTTATGCTCAGATTCTTTTACATTTTGATGTTATGTTTTCATATTATATTAGAATATCACATAGTTATCATATATGTTATGGCTAACACATTTTTTAGACTTATTTTTTTATGATAGTCTTTGCATAGGTTAACAACTACCCTCAAAAGAGGGGGTATTCATAGGTGTTTTTCATAGATACTATGTTCCTACATTGCTATTCACAAATTAGTTTTAGTGCATAGGCTCAATTTTAGTAAACCAAACATAAATCAGACACAAGTCACCTAAAATTTAGACCAAACAACCATTAGTGCCTAGATTTAGACACTAGTGCCATAGGGTACTATTGTCCACTACATCATATTCTAGGTTTTCACTAGTTCCATGCCTTACTCCATTTGTATTGGTTGGCATTCCTGAGTGGCCCAAAGCTACCTAATGTACCTAAGTAGCTGTAAAGTTGACATACATAGTCAAATATACCTATTTACATGCTTTCAACACTTTGTTCAATTTAGTTTTAGGTGTATCTATTACACATGGGTTAGAAATGATGGAGTCATAGCCTACTTTAGTTCTTGAGCCACCCAGATGAGAAGGTTAAACACACGTACATTCTTATCTAAGCTATTCACAATTCATGATCCACCACATAGGGGTGGCTAATGATGGATTAAAAACTAAATTTAGTTATTGATCTACCCACATATGAGGATTGAGTAAATTATCAGCTCAGTCCAAACTATTCATTTATTTGATCACTATTTACACTCACACACATAGGTTATCACCAATTTCATGCATTGGTTTATATACCTAATGAGGTGTATTCATTCCTTTCTTATATCATATCTCTTTACTCAACTTTACTCTATTACTTTATTCACATAGTCTTTTGCTTTTGATAATCTCGTAAGGATTGTATTTTGCATGTTTTATTATAGGTCATTGATTTCGACCATGTTTCACATATGTAGACCAAACTTCACATAATCATACTTAGCTACGTAGGATTCACTTCCTAGGTAAGTATAGGTATGCTTCTTTTTACTTTATACTAGTCATTTTACTTTATTACATTTCTATCATAAAGGGGAGGCAAATGTAAGCACCTAAAAGTGGTATTTGTATGTTAAGAGTGTTACATGTGATAGCCTATTCCTAGATTAGCTCTATACCTATCCTAGAGCCTTTATCACACTTTTCCATCCATTTTACATACCAACAACATCTCTAATTAGATCAAACATAGTCCCATAACGGCATTTATAGATCTTAACCCATTGTACCTAACAGCCTACTAGTTGGACACTAGCACCACATTAAGGACAGAAGATCCATGGAGTTAGTGTCCCCAACATGGTGCTAGTTTTTCTTGCCCTAACTCTCCCAAAAATATATGTTGTTCATAGGTTTATCCTAATAACCTTTTATTATTTACACAACCTACAGATCACTATAAATATAAGACTCTTAGAACTCTATCCACTAAATGGAAAATAGATGAAAAGAGCTTATTTAAATAAGAAAAAAGTTGAGTAAAATAAAGGTTATTAATCCCTATTCTACCCTACTTTTTCATACTACCATATAAATATTCCCTATGCCTAGATTTCAAATATTTCTAATCTCAAGCACACTCATGGCATTCAAGACAACTATCATTCTAGCATTCACATGCATTTACACTAAGCACTAGGAGGGATAACTATATATGGATTGATCCCTCCTCAAAGTATGGTATGTAGGCAACTCTCTTCGTAGTGGGGTATTAAGTATGTCTATCCTATCCTAATAATGAATACATATTTTTAGCTCATCCCATACTTTTAAGGAGGATTAGGGTTTTCATACCAAATTAGATATTTTAGGAATAATATATAACTCTATATTTCATGCATAGAGAAATATAACCCAAAAACATAGGCACAAGTGCTCCCTAAAAATAAGAATATTCCAACAAAGAAGACATTAACACCCTTTTGAGGACACTAGAGACATATGATGCTATTTTATAGGTGGGGTGCTACTATCCAATGTAAAATATGACTTAGGGACCCTATTGATGATACTCAGACCTATTCATAGCTCAATTTTCAACACCTAGATCTTATACAACAATTATTTTCTAGATATGTATATATTTGTGCATATTTATTACTATTTTAGAGAGTCAAATCAAGTCAAAATATATTACAAATTAGTGTTTATTTATTGTAAATTATTTCAATTATTTAGATAACTTATCCCTTTAATCTAACTTAGGATTTACATAGAGAAACCCTAAAAGGTTAAAATAACATGTATATAAGATACTACCTCCATTTTAATATATGTCTTATAACCATGTGCCTTAATCAGATGATGAGATCTACCTTAACCCTAGTAATGATAAGAAAGTACTAGTTAGGCTCAAGGCAAAGAAGAAGGGGAAGTAGACTCGAGCTAGGCCATCCACTTATAGAATCGTTGAAAGTACACCCTAAATCTCAAATAAGGTTATCTAGGTTCCTCTTCTCCATGATTTTAAGCTCCACGAGTCTCTACTCTAGCTCCACCACTTCTAGTGACTCAAGCTACTCAAATCCAAGTTATGTAGGCACTATGATTTGACATTATAATTAACCTCAATTAAATCCTTAATAATGATCAATAATAGGCATTTATGGAGATTCCTTCCACTTATACTTCCATTCCTAAATAACCTAGTGGGGCACCCCTAGTTTCCATATCCCCATAATACCTAACATAGTGATGCCTCTTCTATTTCTCATTTTAACTCCCTCATAATTCACTCAAATACATCTACATTTTTCCATGTACGTCATCCATTCATATTAATTTCCATCCATTCCACATATTCCACCCACAAAGATCCCTTTGGTTCACCTCTAGTCTTTAGTATCTTTTATTTCCTATCCCTTAGCACCCTCTCTAGTCCTTACATAGGTTTAACTACTTCTAGGCACTCCCACATTAAAATCACCAATGGTTCCCCCATAAATGAGTGTACTAGTGTGAATATTTTAGTTAGTCATACCCACCATGTTGGCACCAATAGTCACTCTACAGACTCATAATTGGCACCTACTACCGTAACCACCACAACTCCTGCTATTATAGATCAAGCTAACCTAGGTAAAATGCCCAAGAAGAATCAAAATATAACTCTTTCTAATCAATCCCCTATTTCTCCCCTTATCCCTCCTAGGTCTTTATTTTCCATCATCTTGAGTACCCAAAGATTTGAATTTAACCATCTAATTTCCTCATTCCTTTTAGATACTCCCATAAGTTAGCTTGAACCAAAGCCAATGGCATGCCTAGGTGTTCATGTGGGATTCCTTATTTATCTTTCCCCTTTTCACCCCAATGCCTCATCCTCCTCCATTACTCTATTACTATCGTCCCTCTACTTCATATATTTCTCTTCCTCCCATGCCTCAAGCTTACACCTTTATCTCTACCACCCCACATTCATCCTATTTTATCTTATGGATTACCACAAGAGATTAGGGACCTAAGATGATATTATAGGGTGTTAAATAATTATAATGGGATTTTTATAGGAACTTAGGGAATATGAGGAGGATCCTCATGTAGATATTCACTCAATAATGAGACCCAATGGTGTGGTAGACTAAGTACAACCTCTTCTCCCTCACCAAAATGAGAACATCCAATGGAGAGGAGAAGTTGGTTGAGGATCTAGTATCCATGATTTAAACCACCCAAAACATGTATAATAAACTTATGGAGTACATGAAGGAGTAGGTTTAGGTGCTTTAGGTATAGGTGAAAATAACCTTTCCTATAAAATTAATCATCTACATCAAAGAGGCCCTCATACATATCTTCACATATCTTTGGTAAGTAGTTACAACACTAAAAAAAGTATGGAACACCTTTATTAAGTACATACATACTTATAAATGATCACTCACATAGGCATCAAGTGTAAAAGTGTCATTGTGGCTATTAAAAATGTCATGATATCATATTTGAAATTCATACCTTTCTTGGACCTGAACCTATGTTAAACCTATGCTTGGAATATGAGAGCCTTAATTGAATCATGGTTAGAAGTGGTGCATATAATCAATGAAACTATGGAAGAGGGAAAAGAGAAGATGCACCTTACTAGATAAAGGAGAATTTAGTGTCTACTTTGGTCATTTTAACTAGGTCATGAGGAGAAAGGTGGGAAAGGCAGATAAAGCTACATCTAAGGATATTTTTAAGATATACACCCAATCCATGAAGAGTATCATCTAAGTATCTCAATTAAAATGATCTCTTGATGCCCTATTACAAGTCCATTTATGAATAATGGCTCAGTTTGAGGTGATATTTTGAGATCCTCCCATGAATTTAACAAAGTTGGACATGGAATTTGATTTTGTGAAAGTTGTGCTAGTGGAAAAGGAGGTGTAACCTAAGTAGTTGGTGGATGGTTATTCTCCATCTCCTTATCAACTAAGTTACCCTCAGATATATTTTATAAGAATGAGGAATCTTCTATTTTTTTAATCTTTATAGTTATAAAAACTTTGAGTGGCCATCATGGGTAAGGATGTGAATATTATACTACTTAGGGATGATCCCCATCCTCTCTATATATTTTATACTAATCTATCTTTCAAGGATCAACATTTTTCATGTAATAAAACTCTATTAAAACTATAATAGATTCCTTTTATTTGCTTTAATTTTGTTTTATGCACATTGAATGTGGTCCAATTTTTCCAATTTAGAGTTGATTCTTATGCAAGTGGAGTTATTTTTTGCTTAATTTATAGAAATGAATATGGAATTTAGATTGTGCATTATTTATTCTAATTCCTTATATCTTCTTATAATTTTCTTTATAAACAGTCTATGGTTTATGTGCTTTTATTTATAAAGTGTTTCAAAATCTTTGTGTGTCATTATTATAAATATTTTGAGTGTTTATATTATGTGAAGGACCTACAAGTATAATATTCATATTGGTTTCCATTAAAAACATACCCATTGAGTGGATAAATGTTTGTGCAATCATGTAACTAGGCACATAGTGGTATAAATATGATTTTTCATACTTCAATTCTTAGGCATTAACATTTTATTGATTATAAATATACTTTTTTACCCTATCTTTCTCTCCCATTTTTATGCTTATTTTGAATTGAAATAGTCTCCCCCATTTTAGAAATGGCAAGGTTAGGATCAAGAGCAATCAAAAATCAATTTCAATCAAATAATAAAAATTCCAAGAATTTATAAAAAATACACTGAGCCTATGGTGTTAGTAGTTCATGTTCTCTAAGTAGAATAGGTTAAATTACTTTGTCCTTGTATTGAATCAACATCAATCCTAAAATTAATTAGTGGATATATTTATCCCATTCATTTTCCCCCATGTTTCTCTCTATAACACTAAACCTTATGAATGCCTTCAGATGTAGGATTTTGGGTGAACAATAGCATGTTTATTTCTTATTACTATGACACCATGATTCATATCACACATTGATTATATTTTATACTTTTATTCTTGTGCCATGATAAATATCATACACATTATTCCTATGCTGTCAAACATTTGATTTTTTTGATACTAATACATGATTATACCTTTCACATATTTAAAAAGTATATTTTTAGATTAGTGACTTGTATTATATGTCCTCATCTCAAAATGGGTGCATCACAATGGGCTTGCATTGATGAACCAAACTCTTATGATCAACAATATTAGACTAATGATGACATTAAACTATTATAATTATACCATGGTTCATAATTTTCAAATTATGGGGGCATATGACATATGTGTTCACTCATTATTATAGTAATTTAGTACATATTCACATATAATTTATGCATATGCATGGTTAGGTTCAAAACAATTATAATTTATAGGTTTCAAATAGTTACAATTTTAATTAGAATTTTATATCAATTTAGTATAGATATAGGGAGAAATATATTCATTCATGTCCATGCTACTACATTTAAAATTGTAGATTTAAATTCATTTTCAAAATTTAAAAGTTTCATAAGTAAAAAAATTCAAACAAAATCTAGATCCATTTATAGATGTTTGATTCATCATATTTTTAAAATGGGTGATGTTAAAGTCTAGTGATACTCAATGTCTATAATATCATTATAGAAATCCACATTTTTTAGTTTCACCCATTCCTTTCATATCAAAATTATTATATAAATATTACTCTACATATTCAAATTAGGATTTGAGAATACAATTTTCCAACTCAAGGGTTTTCATTGGTTTTCAAAAAATGAGAGTTAATCATTCTCAATTCGTCATAGGTTCAACATTTATCAAAATACCTCAACAAGGGGGCACATAATTATTCACTTTAAATTTATATAGTAATTATATTTCATATTATTTTATGTGTATTCTTTCATCAATATGTTTTTAAATTTCATATGGGCATTAATTAATTTCAATGACATTATTGCAGGTTTTGCATTGATAAACCTTGTACAATCAACCTTCACATCAAAATAAAAATTGTGCATACAAACTTAAGTTTGTATATTATTTTAATATATTAATTTTTTTCATTTAATAATTATAATAATTAGGGGTAAAATATAGACACTCAAATTTAATCATTAAGTTCTTGACAATGTTTAATCTTGGTATCCTTATCTTAGTTAACCTATTCACCATTTCATTAAATCAAAATATATATAATATCTTTAAATATTATAATATTTATCTTGAAATTATTTAAAACATAATTTATACATCCCTATTATGCTTACAAATTCATATTATCCAAGTTTCAATAGTCTATGTCCTTTTGTGACAAGATTGTACTAGGTTAGATAGGGTTGTAGCGTAACCATGTCCACTAGTGTAGACTCATCTCCCAATATATAAAAACTAATTTTAAAATCAGAGACACTTCATGTTATCCATCTCATTATTTTATCAAATTATTTTAATATAAATATTTTAAATCTAAAACTATATAAACTCATCAAGTGTACTTGAGGCATCACTTAACAACTTGGCAATTTTACAAAAATAAATTGTTGCAATAAATGAAAGGCTATATGAAAATAAAATTAAAATAATAATAAAATTAACATGAATAAAATTTAAAATATAACCTCAAAATCAAGCCACAAAAGTAATGTGACACACTAAGTGATAAGTGGGGAAACCAATCAATGGAAGAACACCCTATGTGCATCAAGAAAGAAGGCTTACATCAATAAAATTCTATTAGATTAAAAATTTCAAGAATAGAGGATAAGAGATTACAAAATTATAAATAATAATGTCCTCAAATAATGTGATAGTTTTTCAATTTCTTCTAGTGATTAATGAGAGAGGAGAGAGATCATTAAATAGAGCTAGTGACCCAAAATGAGTTGCTAAGAAACTTTGTCGTAGTCTTGCAAAACCTTCTTAGTATATGTCTAGTGTCACTAATCCCTATGAGGTGCGGAATAAGTGTGTATAATTTTTTTAAAGAATTGAATGTGACATATAACTTCAATATTACCTAAAATTTGAAAAAAGAGTAATGATACTATATAAAATCTAGAATATATGAATTAAAAATTCACATAATAAAGAAACCTACACACACTAATAAACTTAGGATAATAAAGTGCACCTAAATAAAGATCAATATACAACACTCCAATTTAATATTTATTTTGGGGTTAAAAAAGAAGATAAAACATTAAACATATAAGTTATTTTACATTACATAGTCCTACCTCTTGCTAATAACTTCCTTAGAGAGGAATTATAATGATACAATAGTTTTATAAAATAAACAAGAATAGTGTGGATGTTGCCAAAATGTTTTTCAGAGTTAAAGGTGTGATCATAAAAAATATCTAGGAATACTATTTAGAAAAGAAGGTTAATCTACTTTGTAATAAAGACAAATAAAATGGAGATGGAAAAAAATATCCATTATACATGAAAAACACACAAGCTAACATCAGTCTTTGTGTTAAATAAACAAGATGCCATAAAATATGATCTACATACAATGAATTCAATAAAACTAGATCTAATGGAATTTATGAGTAAAAACACAACTTACATAATAAAGTGATGAATCCTTCATGAAACTAAGTTAATCAAAAAAAAAAAATCTCTAACAAAGCCATATGACTTACAAGAAATGTAAACACAAAAGTAAGGAAAATAAGAAATTTAAAGTTGTAAACTTATAAAAAGTGAGATAGAAAGGATGTTTCACCTTTCAAAAAATATATTTTTTATTTAATTATAATAAATATCAGAACAAACCACATCTTTATCTCAATAATATATCATAACTTTAGGAATCCAAATATGTTTAAGTTTAGAAAAAGGTCATGATTTGTTATCATCATATTTAAACAGATGTAATTTCCAACATTTATTAATATCATGAACATGTTATGAGAATAACTATGATGTAATTGTTATCACTCAGAAGTACACCCTTTCAAAAATGTGTCCCTATTCTCACTCCTATTGATATAATGGAAAATCCCCAAGGTTTAGGTGAACTTATGTTATAGATAATATCTAGATTAATTTATGGTTCCCTTTGGTAGACTCATGTAATTCTCTCTAAATTCTATAGTTATGTGCTTTTCTGACAAGGAAAAGGATAAAAAGGGCAATATTAAAGTTGGATTTAAATATAAAACTAAAAATTTGAGGTTATGCACCCATGCCAAGGTCAATTATTAATATAAATGAAAAACTTTAGAGTATAAATAACATGCACACATTCACTTCATCTTCATACAATTGCTCTTACATCAGTATTTCAAATAAAGGTCTTGACAAACACTCACACTAGCATAGAAGGAATGAACAATGGTTAAATTCACTTTCATATTAGGTAAAAATGAAACTTAGACACTTTATATGACCTAAAATAATAATTATTTTTTTAATAAAGGTGAAAATTTCAGATATAAACATAGGAAAAACAATCATTCACTAAGTTACATCAATGAACACAAGACACACACTTTATGAACAACCTAAAAATATAGAAAAAATTAGCTCTTTATTGCTTCAAAAGTGATATGTTAAAATTTTTTTTAGGTTTTACATAATAAAAAATCATAATATCCTTATAATAATTCAAAAAATAATATCCATATAGAAATAAATAAGAGAGAGAGGCGATAAAGTAGCTCCGAACTAGGAATGAGTCCCTAGCTAGTCATAATTCACTCTTTCCTCAACTCCACCTTCACCTCAAACTTCCATTAAAAATTCAAATTAAAAGTTAATACATAGTAAATTTGGATTTTAAACCTTATTCTCTTGTATTATGGTGTAGTAGGAGAGAGAAAAGTTTGAAAAATTCAAAGGTTCTTCATGCATGTTTTTTATTGTCTTTAGTTAATTCCTTTTGAATAATGTGTACTAAACTCATTTTAATCTTCAGTTACCTCTTTTTGATCTTCCATTCATCTTGAGATTTTATTTACCTTAGTTACCATTATTTAATTTTGGAGTTTGAATTGACTTATCTTGACTTGTAACTTGGATTTTGACTTGAGCTTCTTGACTTGTATATTGCATGCATGTTTGAATTCTTAAATTTCTAAAATTAGCTCCAAGGGGGGAGTAGTATAACAAAGATTACATGTTGATTTTATAATTATTCTCCATTAAAATATTTATTCAAATTTTAACCAATACTTAAACTCAACTTCTCCACTTTTGCATGTTTTAAACTCCACATTTTTAGGCCTCCTTGAAGATTTCTTCTTTTTTGCTTGACTTTTTCTTCTATAATTAGCTCAAATGGAGAACAACAAGATTTATATTTTTTTAATTTTGAATTAATTTTATCATTCATGAAATATTATTGTTTATTATTATTTTTATGATGATAATAATAACTCTCCATATTGGTTCTTCTTAGAAGTGTACATCTCTATAGTTTGACAAGCTTCTTGAATGCACCATGAAAACTTGGAACTTGATTAATTTTAATTATTTGAATATATAATTATTTAAAATATTATTTTAACATAATAAAAATGGTGACATATAACTTTAAACAATTTTTTAGCACCAAATTCTATTTACAACTCCCAAAATGTCATTTTATGCTCTTTAGGCCTCAAAAAACCCTAATTTGGATTTGTGGGTCTAAAATGAGTTACATGACTAAATAATAATCATTATATTCTAATTTTATATGTATAAATTGTGAATAACTATAAAATCTCCAAAAAATTTCATCTAAATATCAAACAAAAATTCATAAAAATATACCTGCTTACTATCTGTAGGGTGACATGGAGATATTTTTATTTGATCTAAACCTATTTTGAATTAGTTTTAATTGAATTAATGGATTAAAACTTTTAAATTAATCATAAAAAATATGAAATCATTTTTTTCCATTGTAAGGATTTGAAACACTCATTTCTAGCTCTATTTGTGAGGTAAATATTGAAAAAAACATGATTTCCTTCATGAATGGACCTATGTTTTTCCATTTTCTTTCTCTTAAAGTATATTAAATATATTAAAAAACTTTTAAACCTTAAAATATATCAAAAAATAATGCCATGTCATATTTAAAGATATTTAATTTAATAAAATTCAAAATATACATTTTTTGGTGTTTCCTAGCTTGCATAATTTCATTTTTGAATGCTTATAGGTTTGATTTTTTGCCATTTTTTTTAGTTTTATGAGTCCTATATACATAATTATTTTTTAATTATGACCTTAATTAAACAATATCATCATTACAACCATTATATATGCTCAAACAATCTCTTAAATCACTCAAAAAATGCCTTTTCTAACTTTCTCTCTTGCTTGCTTAAAATCCTACACCTTGTACCTTTATATTTCTAAATTATTTGAATTGAAATTTTGATTAATTAAATTTAATTAATTAAATTTATGTTCCATAATATCTCACACAAATTTTATTTTTCAGAAAATAACTCAAAAAATAAATTACATCTCCTAAAATTGAGTATTGGGGTTTACTAAGGGTTTTTGAGCACCTTTCATTATTAATGATTGTTAATAAATTTTAATAAATTATAACCAAAAAAAAATTCATGTAATATATATTTCATATGTGCCTATAACTCCCCATAAGACCATTCAAACCAAATCTTCTTCACAATCATGAAACAAACATTTGAAAATTGCTTTCACTAGCTTTTAATTAACTAGTTAGAGAAATAAAAGAAACCTCTAGAAAAATTTGGACCTATCAGCTATTCATGAGCATGTTTTTAGTTTTATGAGTTTTTTTTTATGTTTTTTAGAAACCAATTATTCTTAAATATAATTATTAAGTCTTATTTAAAACGTGCACATCAGTAATGTTGACCAATTGTGGAAAAAATTATCAGCATTCTTGGAGACTTTGTTGGGATGTTTTCCTGATAAACACTCAATACTGGTAGATATTTATATTTTTATATATATTTATTAACATATAACCAAATATAAAAATAAAAATTCCCTCAATAAACCATAAAACTTTTGCATAAGCACTTATTAAATTAAAAACTAGAACAACTACCAACTAAAAAATGTGCAAGATAACACTTAGAGGAAAGTGAAAACTAAACTAATAATAAAATATGTTAATAAAAACACTTGGATTAAAGTGAAATATAATAATAATATTTACAAATAATAACCTATATTCATCAATAATGTTTAATTTAAATCTCATTAACTAGGATTGGGAGCTCTTCACCATCCATCTTGGCTAGTTGGAAGGCCTTGTAAGGCTTTTATCTTGAGATCATGTAAGGACCACTCCAAATTGAGTCAAATTTTTTGTGTATTATTGGATTTTATCTATCCTCATCCCATTTTATAACTAATTAATCTTCCTTAAAGATCATTAAATATGCTCTTCTATCAAAGGTTTTTTTTACCTATGTTTGATACATCTCCATAGCTAACATGGAATGAATTTTGAGTTATTATAAATCCATAAGTTTATAATAAATCACTTCCATATTATCATTATACCTTATTTCCAATTTATGCATTAACTCCAAACTATGGATCTCATGTGAGATTGGAAATCTAGCTTCTCTCCCATACACTAGCTTGTAGGGTGAATTGGAACTGAACCCCTTAAAGATGATATTCAACCCATAAAGTTGATTTTAACTTAAAATACCAGGTCCTTTTATTGTCTTAAATGGTTATCATAATGATATTCAACAATTTTTTGTTACTACACTCAGTAAGGCCATTTTATTATGGATAACAATTGGAAGAAGTGATGAGATACATGCCATTTTTGATAGCCCATTGACTAATTTTAACCCATACAAATTCCATAGCATTGTCTAAAATGATAGTTTAAGGAACACAAAACCTTATTAGAAAACCTTCATAGACGTCTAAGACACTAGATTCATTCTCTTCCTTCAAAACCACTACTTATGTCCATCTACTAAAGTAATTTGTGGCTATAATAATCCACTTATGGCCCAAACTAAAAGGTGGATTGATGAGAAAAATTAAGATAAAACCCCATTGGACAAATGTCTAATCTAATGAAATAGGTTAAAGAGGTAGGGCATCAAGCTTTTCCTTTCCTACAAACAATGCACACTTATTACACTTCCTTACCCAAACATGAGAATCTCTTAATATGTTTGGCCAATAGTATACACCCCTTATGATTTTGAGGGATGTTTTCCTTGATAAAAAGTGGCCTCCACCTTATCCATCATGAAATTATTCAATTAATATTTCAACTTGACTTGGCTATATACATCTCAAAAAATGCCATTAACATCTTATTTGAATAATACACCATCAAAAATAAGAAAAGGAATAGATTTCAGCCAAAATTAGCTTATATTTTAACCACTTACATTTGGAAGATACATACCAATTTTGAGGTACCATACCATAGTTTTGAAACTAAATTTCGGAAGGTATATGATTGGCTTTAATATCTTCATCATTCAAGACCAAAATTGCCTCTTTGTTTTACTTCAAGTCTTGGTCCTATTACTCACATAAATATTTGCCTCTAATAATATTTTTTACCTTTATTTACACATCATATTCCATGACCCTTTTTATCCATCCTACTCTCTTTTCACTTATGTCCTTTTTCAATAAGAACTCTTTGATGCTAAGATGAACAACCATCACATGGATGTTATTGTTAGATGATAGGTGCCTAAATATTTTGAGACATCTAATTATGGAAATAACATTCTTCTCAACAAATGTGTACTTTGTTTGATTATCTTACAAGCCTTGGATAATGAATGATATTTGTTGCTCCAAACCTTATGAATTTTGTTGTGTCAATATTCCTAAAATTTTACCAACATTAGCATATTCATACAACAAAAAATCCTTAGAAAAATAAAGATTGGTAAGAGTGGTAACACTAGTAATGAATTGATTTATTTTTTAAAAACTTTTCATAACTTCCTTGGTCCAAGTAAAATTATAATTTTTCTTGAGCATAGCTATAAGAGGCCTTGAAAAACATGCAAAATCAGATATATAACTTCTTATAAAGTTAATTTTTCTAAGGAAACTCTACAATGCTTTCTTATTCTTAGGTAATGACATTGCAAGATTATAATCTATTATTTCTAGATCAATACTCAAACCATGCTTATAAATAACATGATCAATGAGTTTACCTTCATGCACTGAAAACACACACTTATTTAGGTTATGTGACACCCCATATTTCCTACATATCTCAAATACCTCTCTAAGATGAAGCATGTGATAAATTTAATTATTTAAAAATATTTAAAATAATCCAAATATATAATAACAAACCTATTGATCAAACCTTGAAAGGCCATATTTATGGCTCTTTGGAATGTTTCTATTGCATTAGACAACCCAACTAGCATTTTTTGGTATGCAAAGATGCCCCACTTAATAGTGAAGGGTATTTTTAATTAATCATCTTATTTGATAGATATTTTTTTATATCCACTATAACCATTTATCAATTAAAACCTTTCTGAATGAGCCACTAACTATAGTATTTGTTCCATTGATGGCAAGGGATAATGGTCTTTGAGTGAGGCCTTGTTAAAGTCATAGAAATCCACACACAATCTGATTTTTCCATTCTTCTTCCTCATGGGAGAAAGATTAGCCATCCAAATGTAATAATTTATGGGAAATTTGATATCTAATTTAATCATATTATGAATCTATATTCTCATCAAAGGTTATAACTTTGGGATAATTGGCCTTTGTCTTTGCCCCATTGGTTTTGTATATTTTTATAATCCAATGGTGTGTTGAGCCAAAATAAGATAAAATAATTATAAATAATTTTAATACCATGAAAATAAATCAAAACAATCTCTACATAAATCAACAAAAGGATCTTTTTGAGCTTCAGAGCATTATTTAACAAGTTTGAGAGCTTTTTCATTGACTATGTCAATGTTTGCATGATGTTTTTCTTTGGTAGACAAATAATATTTTTCTATTATTACTTCATCATCCATAATAAAAATACTCTAAAGTGTGACAAGAACCTTGTGTAACTTATTGGACTTGATCTAAACTATTTGATCACCATACTGCTACAAAAGTTTTGATTAATTTCTAGAAGAAAATTCAGCCTCTTCTTGTAGGAAATAAACAACTTGATCATCATCTTCAAAGACTTTCCAATTAAAATTATTATCAATAATATATGGTATTACCATAATATTTATGTATGGCTAATTTTTATTCTTGTTTAAATTAACTATAATGTCAAACTATGCTCTAATTTCAGCCAACCTATTCACATTCTTATTGCTCTCTCTAGGAATTGCCTATATGTTAAATGAATCAAAATATTGTAGAAGATCCCATAACCTATGTTTGTATGATTTTATAAATATATTTTTACATAAATCAAAACCTATTATTATATTTAATATAATATCACTATCTCCAAATGCATGTAAGAGGTTAGATCCCATCTTTCTAGCCCATTACAAACATGAACTAAGTCTTTATATTCTATCATATTGTTAGAGCATGCAAACTAACATTTTAAAGAAAAAAAGTACCTTTGTTTTGAGTGTGAAAATATAATCCTACTAGACTCCTTAAATTTTTTTTTCCATGATCCATAAAAATAAATTTTCCATAAACAATAATTTTTCTAACCTTCTTTGTATATAGATGGATTTTATGCACCATTCTCATGCAAATAATAAACTCCAAGTCCATATTCCTATATCATCTTGTATGGATCATGATCATGAATATTAGTAACTAATTAATAAATAAATAAAACATATATTCCATAAATATATGAGTCTTATTTATCTTTACTAATATGATCTACATTATTTGAGATGTCACAATTAGTATTAGCAATACTAGGTATGTATGGTTCTAGATGAAAACAAGAAATACAATCTAAATGAATTGTAAATTTTATTCCATAAATTGTTTTAAACATTATTTATGTCAAATAAACTAAAATATACTCCCCTATATTTTAAGTGAAGTCTCGTGATAAGCACATAACAAAGTATGGAACAAAATCCACCTCTACTACATCTTATTGAATGACCACATTTGGGCATGCATGAAGTGTTAATTTTAGATTGTTTATTATACCCACTATCTTCATTATAAATCCATAAAGGTTAAAATAACCCTTAGTGTTTTAATCATACACCAAATCTAACCTATCTATAGTCTGATTTGGTATTATTGTGTTACTTGTTCCATAATCAACCGTGTAATTATGAACTAGTGTGTTGTCAAAAATCAAGGAAAGATATAAATGATGTGTCTTACTTGGTTATACATAATTTTTAGTTGCCTTCACCCATTTATATACCTTTTTTTTCCTTCTCTTGCTAATTTTAATGTGCTAGAACCACACTTTCCTTCTATGCTAGCTTTACAGACAAACTAAGGCTTGAAAGCTCATGTATAAGTGTATCCTTTTATCCTAAGATGGAAAATGAATCCCACATAGTAATTTTGATGTAAATTTTATTCATATTTTATAATATGTTGAATGAGGATCCTCTCATAGTTTTTTTCACTTTTGGAGCAATAGGATTCTCTTGTACTTGAGGTACTTGTTGAAGCTTACTTGCTTCAACATGCTAATTTTTTTGAGCTAAAGGGGAAACAATATGATAATTAGTACTTTTGTAAACCATATTAGGAAAATTTTAATCAATTATTACCTATTTAATCTAATATATATCTATTATATTGGCTCTTGTAATGGATACAACAAATTTGTTTAATTTGTTAGGCCCATCAATCTAATTTACTACCACATGATCATCAACTTAGAAATTCATCAAGGTTACATAAATTTGTACTTGTCCATGATTAAATTAACCTTGTTACATCATAAATTAATTATGTTGGCCTTATTGAATAAAATATTCCTCATGTGTCATTTGAATAATTACAATATTATGTGTTACTAAAGCTTGATTTTGCACATCATTGGTGTTAGAAGTTTACCAAGTTGAATATTGCATCAAATTATTTTGTACTAGAACAAGGGCCTTGGTTTTGGAAGGAAAATTATGATTAATTAATACATATTATTTGGATGGTGTAATGGCTCATTGAGCTTGATATGGAGGCCTATTATCTCTATAGCCTTGGTAGGGAGATCTTTGCTCTCTATATGGATGATATGTGGGATGATTAGGTAATTGATATGATATATTGTTGGCTTGATATTATTTCCTATTTATTTGAATTAATTCATTATCAAAATATTTTAGTGTACCTTTTATTTCACCAAACTCACTAGATTAACTATGATGATCTTAAACTTGATCTTGAGGGGCTAGAAATAGGGATATTAATGGTGATTGAGGAGTAAAATAGGCTATAATTATGGAAAAATTGGCATTGGAGGCCTAAGTGAAAGTTTAATAGATTTAATTAGACTATTTTAATCTCTAATGGTAATGTCATAAGAATCTGTGAATGTCTTACCACCCTTGGACTGAATCATAACTAAAATATCATAATTTAAGGCTCTCAAAAAGTAAAGGAAAGAATATTTATGATATGATATTATCATGGGAGGTATCCTATTCCATGTTTTTTATAATATAATATTTAAATCAATCATGAATTAATGTTTTTCTCTCTTGATGGTAATGAGTTGATTAACAAGGGATAGATGATTTGATTTGTCTTCAAAATGTCTAGAGAATACTACACCTAATTCATACCAAGAGGAAACAAAGTTTAAGGCAAGGTTCCTATACCATTTTAATTAAATTAAATTTAAGGATTAAATAAGTAAATGTAAGGAAACATTATCTTGAGTAATATGGTGGAAGAAACACAAGTTGGCCACATCTTTGATATACTATATGGGTGTAGTTTGATCTTCACCTATAAAATATGGTAGGCTTTTGAGAGTTGAGGATATAATATAATCATATTGGTAAAAATTGATATGGATTACATAATTTAAATCAATAAATAATTTATTCCTTGTTAAAACCATGTTAATAGTGAGATTTTAACTTGAAGTGGTTTGCATAATATGTTGATTTGGTGACTAAAATAGCCTTATAGGATATGGACTTGCTATCAAAAAAATTATTAATATATTAGAATGCTAAAATAATTTAATAAATTTAAATGGTATACCTATACTTGTATACCTTATAGTGAATTTAGTCATTAAACTAATACTTTTATCTAGTACAAATGTCTTTTTTTAGCTTCAATTTATGTCCCATTAGGCATGCCAAAACTATTATCACTCAAAAATGCACCCTTGCAAGAATGTGTGCCTTTTTTCACTCATGTTGATATAGTGGAAAATTTACAAGGTGTGTGTGACCTTATGTTATATATAATATCCATATAAATGTTTTTTAACCTTTGGTACACTCATGCACTTATCTCTAAATGCTCTAATTATGTGCTTTATTGACTAGGAAAAGGGGAAAGGGGCAATACTAAAGCTAAAATTGAATATAAAACTAAAAATTTGGGGTGATTTAAAAATTTAAAGGTAAATTATGAATAGAATTGACACACTTTGGAAGATAAATAACCTTCACACATTTACTGCATCTTCATATAATATCTCTTCCATCAATATTTCACACAAAGTTCTTGACAAACACTCGCACTAACCTAAAAGGAATGAACACTAATTTAATTCACTTATAGATTAGGTATAAATCAGACTTATAAAATTTATATGACCTAAAATAAATCTTATTTTATTTATAAAGGTGAAAATTTTAGACATAAACATAGAAAAAATAATCATGAACACAAAACACACACTTTATGAACAACCTAAAAATGGAGGAAAATTCATCTCTTTATTGCTTAAAATGTGATGTAGTATAATTTTTGGCCTATTTTATATAATAAAAAATAATAAAATCCTTATAATCATTCAAAACTTAATATACATATAAAAAGGAAGAAGAGAGAAAGGAGCCAAAGTAGCTCCAAACTAGGAATGAGTCTATGTCTAGTCAAAGTTCACTCTATCTTCAACTCCACCTTCAAAACAAACTATTGATGGTTAAAATTACACTTGATTCTAACACCAACAATGGGAAGTTTCAAGATGTGGGACTTGTGACTTGAAACAACCTCTATATTTTTAATAAGTTGGTCTCTTCTTTATATCAAGTGTATACTGGGAAAAGGGATAGGAATTTTAACAGAAACACAAATGCAAGAAAGAAAATATAACTATGGTGATGCACCTAAATGTAATTCAACCTTAATCCTGAGCACAATGAGACTATATGTAATATTCAATTACATTTAAGAGCAAACAAGTACATGATCAATGTAAAATATGGAAACAATAGAAATAGAGGCTCATAGCATAGACTGCTTTTATAGTGATACAAAAAATATAAACAAAGGCACAAGGTTCAATATTATTATTTGAATTATCCAGTCACATAAGAGGAACAAAAATAGACACAATTATATAAACTTTCCAACTCAATAAAATAGAACAAAGGCAAATGACATTCCTAATCACAGCTCTAGAAAGTCTAAAACTTTTGACAACACAGCCTAGACTACTTTTAAAATGACACAGAAAATATCAACAAAGGCACAGGATTCAATCTTCTTTTAATTCTCTAGTCACATAAGAGGCATAGAAACATGCACATTTACATAAACTTTCCAACTTAAGAAAATAGAACAAAGGCAAATGATATTCCTAGTCACAACTCTAGAAAGTCTAAAACTCTTGACCATTTCTCTCAAAAAAATCTCTCTGGTATATGATGATGATCCTCTAGTGATATCTACACCCATATTTATAGCCTTGGATTCACTCTAAATTGTTTGCTTGTTCCCAATTTAATGGCCCAACTGAAATCTAACCAAACTGGAAGTGTCTAGCAGAAGATATTTCTTAGATTCTAAAACGCTTTGTCTTCTGGTAGTTCATTGGCTGAAACAGATCGTGGGACGCTCCCTTCTCTTAAACAGAAGATAACACTTAGCCAATTCCTTGAAAACCTTATTATTACTTTAGGAGACACCGAAGGATGACACTTGGCAGGTTTTGTAACCTTACCAAGGACATGCAACACTTTCTGTGTAGTTTATACTCCTTTTGTGTCTTTGCTTATGAGTGTTCTGCCTTTGACACTTGTCACAATCCACTTCCTCAAAACTTTAATAGCTTAAAATAAAATAAGACCCATAGCCTTTCTTTCCTGAGCAAATTGAAAAGGAGCATAGGGATAGGTGGTGATTTCCACTTCCTTCAACAAAAGACACATGGCAATCTCTGCTTTACTTAACTAGGGTTATGTGGTGGTCTCTGCTTCTTTTAGCTACCTTTTCAGAAACCTGTGGAAGGTGACATGTGGTGGTCTCCACTTTACTATATTTATATCATAAAAAAATTGGGTCTCATTTCATATTTAGATAGATAGCGACACCTGGCGGCTTTCGCTTGCTTTATAAACAAAAATTGAGACCCACCATAGTTTCTATTATATCAGTGAAGCAAAATGAAGATAATTCAGATCTCAACATGTGGTGGCTTCCGATTGACTTCAAAACTTAGAGAAAAATGAATCAAATGGAAATTAGAGCCTGCACTCTATTTCAAAACTTTGTCATCTCGAACCAAAGTATGCGGGGACAATGATCTGGATCATGTGCTATTGAAAATCAAAATGAAACATAGAGTATTTTTTACTCTATAGTTATTGGTGACCCCAAGGACTTTTGAGCCTACTCAAAAAGAATCTAAAACTCCCGCATGATCCAAAATCACTAAAAAACATAGTTTTAACTAAAAATTTTCAATTAGATTCCATTTATAAGAATCTCTTTAGGTTCACCTTCCATCATTTCTAGCTCAAATGAATTTTGTTGTTTACATGCCCAAATTTTATAAGGGCCAGTCCATAATGCTTCAAACTTAGTGTGTTGACCTGCTTTGGCAGCTCTTCCATCCCATTTCAAAAAAATTGAGCCTATTTCGAAATGGGGATTTGAAGTCCTTTTATCAAAATAGTCTTTAATTATTTTTTGATGCTTTATCAATGAATCATGTGATGCATCCCTCTTTTATTGAACTTCTAGAAGTTATATGAGTCTGACCTGCATGGGGCCATTTTCTTCAATTTCAATTTGTTTGATCAGCTAGAGAGCACAAATCTCTAAGCTTAGGGGAATTACAGTAGGTTTCCCATATACCAATTCATATGGGGAAATTTTGATCACCTATTTAGTCATAATTCTATCAGCCCATAGTGCTAAATTAAGCACTTTATGCCACTCCTTGTGATGATTAACCCCTATTCTTTTGATGAGTCAGATCAGGTTCTTATTAGTTGATTATGCCAAACCATTACCCTAAGGGTAATAATTAGAATAATTTTTTAGATATATTCCATGATTTAATGCAAAGTCAGATACTTTGGACCCTAAAAATGCTTTAGCATTATCTAAAATTATGGTGCGAGGAGCCCCAAAATGAGTAGTGATACTCCCTAAAAAATATAGGATCACATTTTCTATTGCTTCCTTGAGTGGCACTGCCTCAGTCCATCTGGTGAAATAATCTATGGATATTAAGATTCATTTGTGACCCATACTAGATATTGGATCTATCATTCCAATGAAGTCAAGACCCCATTGAGCAAAAGGTTCATCCACAATTATAGGACGAAGAGGCATTACTGCATTCCTTCTCATCCCCACATAATATTGACAAGATTGACATTTTTTAACTAGCTAATAACAATCTATAAATAAATTAGGCCAAAAATAACCTACTTCACTTATCTTTATAGCTGTGGTCTTTGCAGAAAAATGTCCACTTGGAACTCCATGATGCATTTCATGTAGTATTTTTTTAGCCTCATCCTTTTCTACACATATTAACAATTTCCCATCAAAATTTGTTTTGAAAAGAACCTGTTCAATTAAAACAAAATGAACTCCTTGCATCTTATAGTATCTTCTCTTATTTTGAGGGAGTTCTCTTGATTAAATTCCATTTTTCATAAAATTAATCCTGCTTGTAACCCAGGATTCCTGATCGACTTCTTTTATTCTCAACACAATTTCTTCTTCTATTCCTAAATTTATCTCTTCAGGTATCATCTTTTCAAGATCTTGAGTCATATATTGGTGCAAACCCCTACCTCTGACTAATTTAGTGGGTTTGACTTCTACATCATATTCAAGGATATTAGCTATCTAGTTTGCTCTTTTTTCAGTAATTTCACCCTCCATGATGTATTCTCTAGCACTTGGATGTGCTACAAGTATCAAAATTTTAATTTTTGATACTATATGCCTAAACTTTTTGAGAGATTTTACCATAGCATATGCTTATTTTTCCATGAATTTATATCTGGTTTCATATTCCCTAAGAGTCCTCAAGAAAAAGGCTATTGGATTCTCTCCCTCATGTTTATCATCCTTTTGTGTTAGGATAGTAGCAATATTGAGCTCTCCTCCATATACATACATTACAAAAGGCTTAGAAAAGTCTGAGTTTCTAAGTACTGGAGCTATTGAGATAGCTTTCTTGACCTCTTCAAAGGCTTTCCTTCCTTTCGTAGTCCACTTGAAAATTAGGTCTTTTTTCAGCAAGAATGTCACTAGTCTTACTAAGCTTGCAAAGTCAGATATGAACCGACTGATGAAATTAATCTTTCCCAAGAAAGATTGAATTTCTCTCTTATTTACTGGAAGAGTTAAGTTCATTATAGCTACCACCCTTTTGGGTTTATGGATACTCCTTCTTTAGATACTATATGTCCCAATAATTTGCCTTGAGGGACAACAAAAATACATTTCTTAGGATTCAAAGATAATCCAAATTCTTGACATTTTTTAAACACAACTTCTAAATGATCAACAATATTCTTTGAAAAAATAGTAATATCATCAAGATAAATCAAGATGATTTTATTTATAAGTTCCCCAAATGCTACATCCATAGCTCTTTGAAAAGTGGCTCCAGTGTTTGATAGGCCAAATGGAATTTTAGCATATGCAAATGTTCCCCATTTGGTAGTAAAATAATTCTTGTATTGGTCTTCATTAGCCAAGCAAAACTGATTGTATCCAGAGAAACCATCTAGCAAAGAAAACCTCTCAGATCTGGCCACAGTCTATAAAATCTATTCCATGGAAGGCAAGGGATAGTGATCCTTCAAAGATGCTTTGTTTAGATCTCTAAAATATACACAAAGTCTTATATCACCATTATTTTTTGTAACTGGTACTATATTTGATACCCAAGTTGAGTGTTTGATCAAAAAAATTATTTTAGAATCTAAAATTTTTTACAACTCATCCACCATTAGAGGCTCAATCCTTGGATTCACTGGCCTCTATTTCTGTTTGATAGGCTTAGATCCTTTAGTCAGTTCTATTGTGTGCTGAATAATGTCTCTATTATATCCATGAAGGTCTTCATAGCTCAAGGCTATGACTCTGTCATATTTTTTGCATAATTCAATTAGCCTTTCCTTTTCTACTTGAGTTGTATAATTTCCAACTTTTAATTTTTTCCCTTCACTTACCTCTATTTCAGAATAATCTACTTTGTTTGCTTGGAACCTTTTATTCTCCAGGTTTACATCTTCTAGATCAAAAAGGCTCTCTAAAGTGATTAAACCTTTGGGAAGCTTATTATTCTTTAGTTTTATAATTTGATCCCCATATGCCTCTTCAATATTTGGTTGCAATTGATCAACAAATTCCCCTAATTGTTGCAAGAATGAGAGTACCTGAAAATCATTCTCAAATACTTGCCAATTTTCATCATTATCTGGGATAGTTGGCTTTACTATAACTTTTACTGACTCATTGTTAACTAATAGGCTAGTTACTACATCAAACTATGAACCAATCTGTGCCATCCTATCATCTTCAGAATTTTGAATCCTAGGAACTACTTCAATATTAAAAGCTTCAAAATATTCTATTAAGTCCCAAATTTTGTGCTTATAGGATTTCATCCTGAAATTCTTTGTTATTGCCTTTTCTCTAATTTACTTTACTACTAATTTTGAATCTCCTTTTACTATTAGATTATTTATTCCCTTTTTCTTGTCTAATAGGAGCCCATGTACTAAAGATTCATACTCAACATCATTATTAGTAAAATCAAATTGAAAATGGATAACCCTTAAAAATTTTTCACCACTTGGAGCAGTAAGACAAATTCCTACTCCAGCACCATTTTTACTTCTAGCTTCATCAAAATTTAAAGTCCAAATTTTTTAATCTTTTTCAGATTCTTGAGTATTTGGTGTCTCTTCCCTTAAAACATTTGGGATTTCATGGTCTTCATCAAAAATAACATAAGTGCCCAGACCAGTAGAGTCATAATTTCCATATGGGTCACTTTGCATCATAGCTAACAACTGGTTATTTTCTTTTTCTTGATCATGCTTAGTCCATAATGCTTCAAACTTTTCAATAAAAACCCTTTCTTCCTTATTTATCATAGCATGATTTCCCTCTAATTTTGATATTGGTTCATTGGTGATGTGATCTTTTGATAGTGGTTCAGATAGAATTTTCATCTTTGAACCATATTTAGTTCTTAGAATTAAGTGAGACCAGTCAAGAGACATATCTCCTCCTATCTTGGCTCTATAGTCTCTTGATAAACATAGGCCAAATACAAGAGGTATATCTATCACTACTATATCTTAGTTTATAATTATATTTGGATAAGTATATAATTGTAATGGGAATTGTTTAATTATCCCTATTATTTGCATTGGTTTGCCATTTAGTTGCATAACTCTTTTAGTGAGTTGCTCATATTTTATCTCTAAAGCATCTGTTATTTGCTTTGGCATTACTGTAGTACTATCTTTTGAATTTATCATTACATTATGCAATAGTTTCTTTCCAACTATCACAATCAAATAGAAGGGATCCAGTTTGGATTTGCTTATCTCTGGTGCAATGTTCACTAAGGCTGATGTCTATAGATGAACTATGTCTTTGAGATTTCTTTTATCAGCAAGTCCTTCAATACATTTGGGCATTGCTTGGCTTTGAAGAGATTATTGTAACAGTGTCCTTTGTTTAGGAATAGCTAATATGTCCCAAATTGATACTTGTGCTGGAGTCATCTTCAGTTGATCCACCACATTCATTGGTCCCAAAGTTTAAATTCTTGGAAAATAAGGATACCTTGACTTTTCTTGAATTTTTCCAGGAACTTCTTGATTCTACACTGGCTGACACACTTCTTATCTAACTGCCATGTTTTGATGACCTTGAAATGGAGTATTCTCTATAACTTCATTTTTTACAACTTCAGGTTGTTCCAACATTCTTCTCTTTGATCTAGTATAGTAGTCTGATTACACCACTAGTTTCTTGGAAACAGAAGCTTCATTCAAGAATATTGATTCTTCATCTTCAACCCATGAGAACAAAGCATATTCTATGGCTATTTCTTCTTCTTATTGTAAAAATATCCCTTGCATCTGAGCCATTAAGACTGAATTTTGCATACCAGAAGATTGGCAAACTTGATTGTCACTAGTACTCACATAATTATTTTACCCTAGAATAATCTCTCTATTTGAATTGGGAGGAATAATCTATGAGGGTGTAGAGACTGCAACTAATTGATTTATTGGCTGAGGGTTATTTTGCCTTGGAGGACCCTGGTATTGGTTTGGCTGAGATGAAAATATATTTCCTTGATAGCCCTAGTATTGAGGTTTAGTATAAGTATTCTACTATCTTTTTATATTAATCAACTCATTAGAAAATTTCCTCAAGATATCCTTGATATCATCCAGCTCAGATGACTGAGTGGGGACACTTTCTTTAGTAGGTGGTTGAGGATATGTATACATAGACATAGGTGGGGCTATAGATTTAGGAGCTTCTTGAGGTAATGGCAAGCAGATCTCTAGGAACATGGGCATGGGAGGCCTTGGAGGCAATTTTATAGCATCTATAAAATTATTTTTAGCTCTAAATACATAGTCATAAGCCCCTAGTAGAGTATGACCTCCAAGTGACTGAATCATAATAGATATATTTGAATTCAAAGCCTTAAGATAAGACACTATGGCCATATCTAGTAATGGTCTAGCTATATCAGGGATTCTTTCCCAAGTCTTTTGAAATCTAGAATTGAAGTCAGTCATCACTTCTTGTGGTGCCCTTTGGATGGTAATCAATTACTGTAATAAAGAAGACTTATCACCCTTCTCTTCAAATCTTTCAAAAAAAATATCTTCGAGCTGATCCCATGTAGATATGGTATTTGGGGTCAAATACTGATACCATTATAGAGCCTTCCCTTTAAAAGAAGTTGCTAATAATCTTATGGCCACATTTTTCTATGTGACAACATGTATAACACAGACATCTAATACATCTTGTAGATGTTCTTCAGGTGTTTTAAAGTCTTGCCCACTGAATTTGGGTAGAGCTTTTAGGGCATTCACTAGGATAGGTTCCCAAGTGGCTGGTGGTATTAGGAGAATCAAAGGACTACCAGTGTTCCAACTTGTATAATTTCTTGGGGGTATAGGGGCTCCCATATTTTCTCTTGATATTGGTGTAAACTAGTTGACTCTTCTTCTTGGACTAGTTACCAAAGGTGGCAAAGGAATACCTAGATTTATAGCAAATTGTGATCTAGTCACTGGTCCATAGCTCTGACTCCTTGTAGCTCTCTAGTTCATATGATCTTGAAAGAAACTTCAAGATTTGTCCCACCGAGCATGCCAAAAACTATTGATGGTTAAAATTGTGCTTCTTTCTAACACCAACAATGGGAAGTTTCAAGATGAGGGACTTACGACTTGAAACAACCTCCAAATTTTTAAGAAGCTGGTCTCTTCTTTATATCAAGTGTATACTGGGAAAAGGGATAGGAATTTTAATAGAAACACAAATGCAAGAAAGAAAATATAACTATGGCAATGCACCTGAATGTCATTTGACCTTAATCCTGGGCATAGTGGGACTATATGTAAGATTCAATTACATTTAAGAGCAATCAAGTGCATGATCAATGTAAAAGATGGAAACAGTAGAAACAAAGGCTCACACCATAGACTACTTTTGTAGTGATACAAAAACTATCAATAAAGGCACAGGGTTCAATCTTCTTATTTGAATTCTCTAGTTACATAAGAGGAATAGAAAAATGCACAATTATATAAACTTTCCAATTGAAGAAAATAGAACAAAGGCAAATGACATTCCTAATCACAACTCTAGAAAGTCTAAAAATCTTGACAACATAGCCTAGACTACTTTTGCAATGACACAAAAAATATCAACAAAGGCACATGATTCAATCTTCTTATTAATTCTCCAGTCACATAAGAGGCACAAAAACATGCATAGTTACATAAACTTTCCAACTTAATAACATAGAACAAAGGCAAATGATATTCCTAGTCACAACTCTAGAAAGTCTAAAACTCTTAACCATTTCTCTCAAAAAATTCTCTCTAGTATATGATGATGATCCTATAGTGATCTATACACCCTTATTTATAGCCTTAGATTCACTTTGGATTGTCTTCTTGTTCCCAATTTAATGGCCCAACTGAAATCTAACCAAACTGGAAGTGTCTAACAGAAGATATTTCTTAGATTCTGAAATGCTTTGTCTTCTGGTAGTTCATTGGGTAAAATAGATCGCAGGACGCTTCCTTCTCTTAAATGAAATATAACACTTATCCAATTCCTTTAAAACCTTCTTATTACTTTAGGAGACACCTGAGGATGACACTTGTCAAATTCCACAACCTTACCAAGGACACGCGGCACTTTCTATGGAATTTATACTCCTTTTGTGTCTTTGCTTATCAGTGTTCCACCTTTGACACCTGTCACAATCTGATTCCTCAAAACTTTAAGAGATTAAATGAAAATAAGACCCACAACCTTTCTTTCCTAATTAACTTGAAAAGGAGCATAGGGACAGGGGGCAATTTTTGCTTCCTTTAACAAAAGACACGTGGCAATCTCTGTTTTACTTAACTGGGGTTATGTGGTGGTCTCCACTTATTTTATCTAACTTTTTAGAAACCTACATAAGGTGACACATGGTGGTATCCAATTTACTCTATTTATATCATAGAAATAATCAGTTCTCATTTCATATTTAGACAGATAGTGACACTTGGCGGCTTCTGCTTGCTTCAGAAACAAAACTTGAGACCCACCACAGTCTTTGCTATATCGGTGAAGCAAAATGGAGATAATTCAGATATCGACATGTGGTGGCTTATTCTTGACTTCAAGACTTAGACAAAAATAAATCAAAATGAAATTTGAGCCCACACTCTACTTCAAAACTTTGCTGTCTCGAACCAAAGTATGTGGGGACAGTGATCTGGATCATGCGTTGCTAAAAATCAGAATGAAATGTAGAGTATTTTTTACTCTACACAAACATCCATTAAAAATTAAAATTACAAATTCATATGTATTCAATTTTTAGTTTAAACCTTATTCCCTGGTATTATGACATAGTAGGATAGAGAGAGGTTTGGAAAATTCAAAGTTTCTTCATGCATGTTTTTTATTATCTTTAGTTAACTCCTTTTGAATAACTTGTATTGAAATCCTTTTGTTATTCAATTAAATCCTTTTGATATTTCATGAAAATTAAATTTATACTTCAATTACCTTTGTTTTATCTTTGAGTTTGACATGACTTATCTTGACTTTAAAATTTGAAAATCTCCAAAACTCTTCATCAAACTCTCAAATAAAAATTCACAAAAAGTGTCTGCTTGTTGCCTACAAGGTGACCTGGAGATGTTTTTATTTGATATGAACCTATTTTTAATTGATTTTAATTTAATTATAATTTATAAATTAATTATAAACACTCTAAAATGAGTTTTTTTCCCAATGGAAGGATATGAAACACTCATTTTCAACTCCATTTGTGAGAAAATTAGTGAAATAAACCATGATTTTCTTCATAAATAGACCTATGTTTTGCCATTTTATATCTGATAAAGTATAGAATTAAAATTAAACCAATTAAAAAAATTAAATTACATGAAAAAATACTTCCATGTTAAACTTAAATAGATTTAATTTAATAAAACTCAAAATATGCACTTTTTGGTGTTTTCTAGCTTACATAATTTCATTTTTGAATATCTGCAGGTCTATATTTTTTTCCAATTTATTAAGTTTTATTAATCATAAATAAATATTTATTTTTTAATTATGAACTTTAATAACCCATATCATAATTAAAACTATTGGATATTCTCAAACAATCTCTTAAATCACTCAAAAAATGCATATTTTGACTATCTCTCTTGCTTGCTTAAAATCATGCACCTTGTACCTTTACATTTATCAATTATTTTCCTTGAAATTTTTCATGTCCCATAATATTTAAAAAAACTTTTAACATTCAAAAAATAACTAAAAAATGCAATTATGTCTCCTAAAATCGAGTCATTGGGGTTTAAGAAGGATTTTCGAGCACATTTCTTCTTAACAATTATTCATAAATTTAAGCACATGTAACTTGAAACCAATTCATGGAATATTTATAAAATAGGATACCATAAATCCTATTAATAAAATTCAAACCAACCCTTTTTTACCTTCATGAAATTAACATTTTAAAATTGCCTTCAATAGCTTACAACTAGATAGTTGGAGGAATAGAAGAAAACATTGTCAAAATTTAGACCGGTGAGTTGTTCATGAGCATGGTTTTGGATTTATTACAGTTGTATTATGTTTTTTATAACCTAATAATTATTAAATCCATCAATTTATTCTTATTTAAAACCTACACACAAACAATGTCGATCAATGGTGGCAAAATTTGTCAATAGTAATGTCATTTGATGAGGAGGACCATATGAATTCGTATTATCATTACAAGAATTAAAGCTCAAAAAATTAAAGGGGATAAATAATACAACGATAATTATTAATAATTATTCCACCAATATAACCCATTTATTACATAAAAACTAAGGATATCCTTAAACTAGGTGGATATTCCACTATCATCTTCATCAACATAGATACTAGCCAATTATCTTATTATCAACTAAATTTATGATGGTCTATGTTATTAAACATTCCAAAATATAGATGAAAAATTATATAAAATTAAATGTACATCTTAATAAACATAAAAATTAAGTATATGACTGATCAAATCACAAGTTAAACATACAATTTATTTTAGAGAAACCAAAGGTTAGAAAAAATCTAGTGCGTAAGTGAATAGGCTTCCCTTCCACTATGTAATATAAAAATTATACAAGGTACTACCTATTATGGCCTTTGTGGACATATTTTTCAATACCATCCTATCCAAACTCATATACCATCAATTTTATACAACTTATGACATCCTCTTTGTACTCACACACACTTGAACCAATCCATTCTAGCTAACAATAATGAAAGACTATGAAAAAATTATCAATATCTTTAATAATGATGTGAATCCAAATACACAAATCCCAATAAATTTATCTAATGTCTTTTTCCTTCCTTAGGCTCATATTTATTCCCTCTCAACTCTGGATCTTTGAAAGAGAACTATGACTAACCATCAAAGGAGTTACATTTTTTTGTAACTGTCCAAATACCTATTTTTCTATATGGTGATGGAACCACTAATATTTTTACATAGGTAGTTACATTAGCATCAGGGTAGTTTTTCAATTGCTATATGTAAACTCTAGTGGTGACATTTTTTTAATGTTATGATTATGTGGTTACATTACTATTGTGATAGATCTATAACTATCAATCTATAAATAGGGTTAATATTATGACCCATGAAATGTTCCTTGCTTTTGAGACCTTGGAACCTTATACTTGATCAACATAAAACTGTATGGATCACCCATAAGATATTTCTACCACTGAGTACATCTAAAATTATGATTATAGTATAAATTATCTTACACAAGTGTATTACAATCATGTTTACTTAAAATTAGGCAGAGTGAAATCAATCAGTACAAATGAATAAGTATAAAAATATCCATTTTTAGATCATACCTCTCCAATTTTAGGATTTTAAGTCCCTAAAATATTTATGATTTATGTGAGGAATTTTTTCCCACATATTCTCTGAATTATGATTTTTCCTTTTTACGTAGCTACCCTTTTAACCCAATAAGCTAAGATTCTTTCACTCCTCTTCATGTTGACCTTTATTTCTTATATAAAAAAACATCCTATAATTCCAACTTATTATTAGGGGAAAGATATTTAATAAAAGGTAATAACAACCATTAATCTTTATTTCCTAGCATTTAAGTCTAAAAAATACATAAGTTCTTTAGATGACTCAAGTGATATGATCTATGTTTACAAAATACAGTCAAGTCATCCATGTATAGTACTATACACTTAACAATTAATCCTTTGAAATTAGTTTTCATAGCTCATTAAAATGTAGAACCAACATTAAGTAAACCAAATGGAATTTTCTTGTAGGCATAGGTTCCCTACTTCGTTGTTAATGTTATTGTGGATCTATCTATCTTGTCCACTAAAATCCGATTGTAACATGAGAATCCATCCAAAAAGGACATCATCTCAGAATTCTTAAATTTTAAAATGACTTCATCAAGTGAAGTCAAGGGATAGTTGTATTTATCTAATGCATTGTTGAGATTTTTAAAATCTACACAAAGATGGATTTATCCACTCTTCTTCCTCACAGGTACTAGATTTTCTACCCAAGTTGAATCGTATACTAGGAAAATAATGATAGCTAATAATATCTTCTTGATGTTTTTTGGAATTAGTGGTTCCAAATCTAGATTTACTAGCATTTTATGTTGTATAAAGGGATTATAATTAGTCTAAAATGGAATGTTATGGGTCATAACATGAGGTCCAAACATCTTTAAGTTATTATAGATCCATTATATCATATATTGATAGCATAGAAACATCTTATTCAATGATTTCATCTATTTGGCACTATATTCAGGTCTAACCACCATGTTTTCAGGCTTGTATGGAGTTTCCATGTTAATAATACATGAATTTTAACTTAGACAAGGATTCATTTATAATTTAGATGTTATGTTGTCCAAGTTATAATAATATATCTAATGATACCATCCCTTTCAAAATATGGTTGTCTTTTAGATGAAGCACTCCATCATAATTGTATTATTATTCTTAAAGTTTAAGCCTCTCTTCTTTATCAATTACCTATATATAAAAAGGATTATAGTTATATAGGAACTCAAGAATTTTATTATCATCATAAAAAACTTGGAAATGTTTAACATTATCAGGCCCATGGAAAAATTTTGCAAGTCAGTCTTGTCTATTGGTGAGAGGTTAGCAACAAAGATGATTAATCAATAAACCATTGAATTTTATTCTCTAGGGCTAACTACAATTTTTTTTTAACTAAAATGGGGGTAAAAATTTATTAAGTCCAAATAAACACCGATTACAAGTTTTTCTCCTGATCCACCAATTGGACTAGCTTTTGATACAAATTCAGAGGAAGCATTGTCTCCTCAGTAATGCTCCAGGATGCCCCATTCTCCGAGGCCCACTTAGCCAGGCAGTCCACAACCTCATTCCACTCCCGTGGAATGTGTTGGAAGGAAATTGAATTCAAAGAAGAACTTAATTGCCTAATCTGTTGGATAATAGCATTTAAATGCCAATCAATCTTACCAGAATTACCTTTGTTCAACAAATTAACCACTACTTGTGAATCCAATTCACAAATGACATTGAGATGACCACTTTTAAAATAGATTTCCACAGCCTCCAGGATGGCCTCAGCTTCCATCAGATTATTTGTATGATAGCCTTTATGAATAGAAAATAAGAATTGAATATTACTTGAGCTATCCTAGGTGATTCCTCCAATACCAGCTGCTCCTAGGTTCCCTCAAGAAGAACCATCAATATTTAATTTAATAAATCCTTCGTCTAGGGGTGTCCAATTCCCAACTCTGCTGATCAGCCGCACCATCTTAAATCTACCCTTTGCCAAACTGTTGTTACTCCTCACCGCGCCATCTTTGGACAAGTCCATCCCCAAGCACCAACACACTCCTGCAGCTTCCTGTTCCAAGCTGTTATCTGGTGCAGACCTAGCAAGAAGAGTTTCTTGTAGTGCATTAATTATTTTGCTCCATATAATCCTCAACTCCAGCTGCGCGCCCCTGAAGATTCTCTGATTTCGCTCTAGCCACAAGTTCCACAGAATGAAGGAGGGTCCCACTGCCCAAGCATTCTGTAACAGGGAGCTTGGGATAACTACAATGTTAAAATCATTAAAATATTTAATTAAATCCTAAGCATGATGTTTTTATTTTTTAAATATGAAATATTAAACTAAAATTTGTTATGTACTTGGTTAATGACCAATTTTGAATCACTAAAAACTCTTAATTGATGGATATAAAACCTAATTTTAAATTGTATACCCAAGATTAATGCTTCATACTCTATCATGTTATTATTACAACATATCTCTTACCATTAGGATAAATGATAAAAATACCAACCCTATATCCTTTCTTAGAGCATGTTCCATTTAAATATAGTGACCATAGGCCTAGATTTAGATCATGATCAAACCTTTTCTTATTTGTCATTTTGGTTTAGAAAGTATATATACTTGAATATATAAGAGTGAATATAAATTGTTCATTAATTGTGTTGTACTTTTTTATCATCAATTTTATTCATTTCACTTTGTCAATTTTGATTTATTTTTCCACTCCTCTCTATAGCATACATATGTGAGAAAATTTAGTGTCCATATAGTCATTGAGTGATATTGACTAATATTTGTTTAGTAGCATGCCATATGATTTTAGGATCTCAAATAATTGTATATATTTGAATTTTTACACTCTTGGATCAACTTAAAACTACATATGGACATTCAATAACTCATATACAACATTGACTTTAGACTTATCTAACAGAACTACCACTTTGTCTGATTTCACATTAATCAATCCTAGTTTCTTGAAAGAACTTATAGACATAAAATTAGCTAATATAACATAATATATAAGATAATTATGAAGGTTTTTACTAAAAATTCAAATTTTAAACAATATTGGTGGAATTTCAGCCCTAGTCTTATGTATTGTGACATTGGTATCTGCCAGGTTATTATATTTAGGTTAAATAATATTGTATCTAGCTTAAGAACCAAATCCATTTGTTTAGTGATTTGTGTTAATTTATGGAGAGATGTTTTTTTATCTTATTCATGTCTTCCATGATTTTATAACTATTTTTTCTATTGGATGGTTTATTATCACCTAACTTTGGTAGAGTTGGATTATTTCTAGATTTAGGATCGATATGTGAGGTGGCATTATATGGTGGAGTTGAGGTAGCCAAAGGATGAGGTGATCTACTCTTAAGAGTGTAGTTTCATATTTGGTACTATCATAAGGATTTAATTCCATTGATGTTATCTTTAGGCTCATTATATTCTACATTAAGGAAATATAGAGTCTCTAAAACCATGGTTGTATTAGGAGACTTTACTGAACTAGAAGCATTTGAACGAATTGAAGTATTCTAATCATTTGGGATGACTTCGTATTCATCAATTTCCTTCTCTAGTATGTCAAAAGCTAAAAATAAATCAACACATTAAATTTATCAATGTTGAGATATATTATGGACATGACACCAATTGGGTAAGGTTATATCCATAATAATGACTTCAGATAATTTATTAGATGAAAACTTAGCTTGTTTACTAGATATATTAAAAGAACTGTAATTGCATTAATAAGTGTATTTTGAAGCTAGGTTTTCACTACTTGAGATACCTATTTATTTTTTTAAGTTCAATAAAAAATGCTCAATCTCTGGTATATTCTTTAGATTATCTAATTCAAGTTTGGTTGAATATTGAGGGGAATTTTGCATATTATTGGTCACAACCAAAACTAAGGATCGATTATAAGTTTGAGGCATTGTTTCAATACCATATATATTTATAAATATCAATTTTTGATTAGAGGTGACAAGAGATAATGTAAATTTGTTCATGATTAAGAGAGGCTATGGTAATGGTACAATTTGGTTTGTAGGTGGGATTAAGTTTAATGCAATCACGTTCAAGAGAACATTGGGATTATGAGTCAATATATGACCCTATGAATTGAGTTGAATATACACTTGAATCACTTTTTCATATACAAGAGCAAGTCAGTAATAGTTATATCTCTTAATAAAGTGGTATTCCATATATCTATGGCATTTTTGAACATTTCTAGGGATAGTTGGCCATTTTTCCTATACAAGTTTGTTAATCTCCTATAAATATTTTGAAAATGTGAATTAAAATTTTATATAGGCTCATTATAATCCATTCTCATATAAGTAAATTATTAGTATAAGATTCCTAGATGGATAACTTGACCAAAATGGGATAAAAATATGGTACTCAATTTATTCCATCATGTGATTAAATTTTATAGCAGGTTAAGGAACCAGTCATAAACTTGATCAAGAAATGTGAAGAGAAATAAATTATAAGATATATCTTCATGTCCAACATTGAGAAACCTAAGGGATGTTTTGTATGATGTAATGTGTTCTTTTTTAGTCCTTCTAGTTTTTGGAGTGAAAATTTTAAGATAATGATCATGTTTTATGAGCAAGTCATGGATGTCACCAAGAACATTTATGGATCCAGGTAATCAAGATGTAGTCATTTGGAGTGGTCTATTCGTGAAAGAGAGAGGAGATGATGTGTTTATGTAAACTAATATTTTTTGTTTTCCTTGATCAAATATAAGACATATATGGACTTGGAGAGGATAAATAATTAATCTTATATGCCCCATCCTAACCCCATACCATGTGATCCTAGAAGAAGACTCTAGAGTGACAAACACTAATCCATTATATTATGGGTTTTAAGCAGATAAAAAATGGAAACAATTTGAATGATATATAAATATTAATCAATGAATAATCTACAATTATCTACCACCAATTTGTATTAGTGTGTTTAAATAATGTAATTAGTATTGAGAAAAATAGGAGGAGAGGGATTGAAGTTAACATCCAATAAGTAATCTGGAGGTTATGACCACAAGTCTCAATAAATTTTAAAGTATAATACCCTTTTAACAATTTCTTCTTAGTTAAGTAGTCTCAAATAAAATATGTTATTCAGAGGTTCAATATCCAAAGGATTAAAAAATATAAAATATGGCACTAGGTCCCTCCTTCAAGTGCCAATTACTATTGGTTGTGTTAACACATTCCAATATTTAGAGGAAATATCCCTCCTTATAGCACAATTTGTGTTAGGATAAAATTTTAACTCATTCAAACATAATTAGGAATTAAGTGATCTATGTGAACAAAACTAGTCAGTATCTCATGGGACAAAGAGTCCCCTTATTTTTAGGAACTTCTAGAGATTCAAGAGCCAATAAATTCCAAACTATATAACAATGGTAAGCAATAATTATTTACACTAAATATTCAATTTACTTTCTTTGGATATTTGGGATCTTTTGGTTGGTCTCATTTATAAATGAATTATTTATAATGGAATGGGTAGATTGTTTATCATAAAAAAATATAAAAGAGAGGGAGAGAGTAGAGGTTAATATCTTTTTGAGATAGGTATTCCAATAATTAGAATATAAATCAATGTTAACTATAATAAAATAATTGGGAATTAAATTTATCTAATGCATAAATTATAATACTACAATGAGTAAGACTCAAAGGAAAATTATGTGCACATGAAATCTAGAACTCTATTCAAAATAAATATGTTGCATAATCTTGAAACTATTTGCACATTATGACTAATGTAAGCTTCACAATAACTAAAATGAGATATTAAATCCAATTAAACTAAATACTACATATTATAATTGTATATCCACTTTCACACCAATGACATCAAAAAACTTCCTTGCATAGATAATTCTCAAATAAAAATATTTGTCAAGCCATCAAGACAGAACTTAATAGGAAGGGTAGGTGAAATATTTTCTTAATATCCATAGAGTATTAGTACTCATATATGTTGACCCTGGCAAAAAATCAAAATCTAAAATCATTAGGGACAATAGGTGTAATCCTTACATGAAATTAATATAGTTTTGGTATCAAAGTTATCAACCCTTTACAATAGCAAGTAATGATACTTATATAGACATGGATAATCCATCTTGGATATGATAAACACTAATAAATAAAATTTTCTTAATATAAATATTAAATGAAATAAACTATTATAACTTAGTCCTTTTGTGATAACACATCAAGAAGTAAGAAGATAAGACCAATCTACTCATGCCAATATTTTAGATACAACTTCTAGGATGAAAGTGGATTCAGTATTTAATTCACTCCAAGATCCAATGATCATAAGTCAATTATTCAATTTATTATACTAACTGATTAAAAATCCAATGATAAGTAGCCACCTCATTCTAAATTAATACTAATGATTGAGATATTGGTCCATGAATTAAGTTTGTCTATATATAATTTCTTATACTTATCTTCAAGTCATCACAACTTATTTTAAATAAATTCCTTTATTTATTGAATTTTAATTCCCAATAAATATTGGAACAATGGGTAGTTGTAATTTTATAAATAAATGAATTTATTTCTCTTGATGAATGTACTGACTCTTTATTGATTTTGGCTTCTATCTTTACCTAGATCTTGGCCATTAATTTGACCACTACCATATCCATGCTCATTTTATTCTATAATCATCTCACAAAATCTTTAATGCAGGTTATTTTCAACTAAATATGTGTTCAAAATTCTCAGGTCTATGCATTATAATCAACCACTCTCCTTTCCTTGGTGTCTTTGGTTCTAATCAAACAAAAAACTATCACTTGCCCTTCACTTGGTCTTCACCCTGACCATCAAATTTTGGATTTTATTTTGCTTACCTAGACATCAACATGTTTATCAGTGATATATACACTTGTATGTATGCTTCACTGCCACTTGTTTTCTTTTTGGCTCTTAGATGATTCTCCTTTGATATGCCTTTTGGTTTTTCCCACTAGGTCCTACTTTGCCACTTAATATTGTATCAACATTCATGGGATTTAAATTTATATATGCTTTTATCATTTCCATATCCATGTGGTTTATTCTTAGGTTATCAGTCCTTAATTTTTTGACAAGTCAAAAATGCTAAAGCACTAATATTCTAGGTTAATATTATCAATCCTCTAGGTTTTAAGGTTTATGGGATGATATCACATGGCATAACCTTAGGGCCTTAGGGGCATAGAGATTTAAAAAAATTAATGCCTTGATACTTCTCAGGTTCTAATATTTTGAGGTTTAGGATTTTAGGATCATGCCATGTGTCAAAATATCAAGGTCATGGGTATTTACAATGACTTAGTCATTTTTTGAAAATATTCGACTATGGAACCCTCTGAGTTGACATAATTTCAACATGTGGATGAATATTTATGGATGTAATAGATCTCTACCAAAAAATAATAAAAAGAATGACCTTGGGAATAATTAATAGGTTAGTCAATGAAAACCATAATCCATCTAAGTATGAATAAATAAATGCTAATAAATCATATATTGACTTAGTTTAGACTAAGTGAAAATGCAAAACATAATTGATCAAACATGAAATTTTGCCAAAAAAAATTCCCACAAAGGTAAATAAACCCTAATTTTCAATGAATATTTAGAATAAATAAGCATCAATCTAAGTGAAATAAATTAGTTTGATAACTGAATGAATATTTCAAATTGATAATATGATCCTTTGAATTATAATTGAGATTAAATATAAATGAATAAAGATCATGATATAGTCAATAATCTAAAAATTAAGCACAAGGCAAATGTTTTTAGGTATAAAATCAAATGACCATGCAAGAATACACATTTTACTTAGAATTTGAAATTACATGAAGAATTTATCTCAATGATACATGAATAAACTAGAATCACTTAATAAAACTTCAAAATGTTGATATATGTTTCTTGAATTCTTGACAAGGATTGTCTAGTCACTATAAATGAATGATAAATTGAAGTGATTCCAAAGTCATAAATAAGTCTAACTCATGAGTTAAAAACTATAAGTGGAAGCACATCTCTAAAATTTGAGTGACATTCATAAATGAAGTTGTACGAGTATCAAAGAATATGAAAATAAAAATAGGTATGCTAGAATAAGAGGGTTCCCATGTGAGATTTTAAGTAATGGGGCATGTTAGACCAAATGAAAATGAATAATTATTTAGGTATTACATAATTATAATGGTCACAAAAAATAGTGAGCAATAAAAATATTTGAGCTAAGGTTGCATCACTTGTTTTTGACATAGTTTCAAACTTGTTAAAAATTCCTCCTCGATAGAAGAAAACTAAGGTCACCTAAACATTGTAAATTAATCCTATTGGTGCATAATTTTTAGAAATTTTCTAACCTATAAATACTAAGTAAAATACATGAAATTATATGGTTATAATTTCAACATAATATCAGTTGGGGAATCAACCCATGAATGTGGTGTACATAATTTTCAAGTAACTATGACAAATTAATTCAAAAGACATATTTAATCCTAAAATGGATGGGGATCTTATTTTGGGAAGATAGGGTTAATAATATAGAAATGATAATGTACAAGGGTGATAATCATATCTAACATAAGCTAATTATATGATAAACTTAGATATAAACATACATTGAATTTCTTATGCTAATTATAGGCTAAATATAAAAATTATAACTAAGCTATGCATGGAAATGACAAATAAGCAATATAATTAAATGGTTTTGATGATAAAATTGTGTTATATATAGAATAAGAAGAAATAAAGATGGAATATGATTATGTAATAGTTATCAAATTTGGTATTTGACACTTCTAGAGTTTTGGACACTAACATCAGCCTAAGGTGATTACATCAATGCTACTATCTGAGTTCAATGCAAGTATCCTATAAATAATAACTATTAGAAAATGATTAAACCACTTGGATTATTTGTGGGTTTGTCTTTGCCTTCACTTTGGTTCATTCAAATTTAGGTTATGGACTCTCATTCCTTGTGAATTTGAAAAACCCTTGTTTTTCATGTTCATAGTGACCTTAGGGGAAAACGGGTTAGTGAAAACATGGTGTCAAGATGAACCAAAGACCACTCTATTAGGGAGTATTTCCTACATAGGTAATATTCTAAAGAGGGCCTCAAAATGATTTAGCTCTCCCCTATACATGGGTTTGTGTGTGAATCATGCAATATGTGCAAAGTAATTACAATAGTGACCTAGCTTGTAACTTGGAAAATATAGCTCTTAGGATGCTCATTTAGTACTTAAAACTTGTAGATTTGATGTTTCTATGAATCATATATAAATAGAGAAGCTTTTTTCAATTAAATTATTAATAGAGAGACTTTAATAGTTTTCCTTGGTCTCTTTGGTCTTTTTCTAGGTGAGTTATGATTAAGGGTTAATCTTATATCTATATATATCCCTTTGGATAAGTAACTCAAATAAAATCACTTAGGTTGACCATTAGGATTCATATTCAAAATATATGACATTAGGGCATAAAACACTTGTGTTAGGTCAGACACTCGCATCAACACTAGTGGTTTTCCCAAAAATTGGTGTTTAGGGAGTAGGAAAGTAGGTATAGGCTTAAAACATGTAGAGGTAGAAGATAAATAAATTTTAATCATTATGGGAAATATAGAAGGCTTGGTTCATCAACATAATATTAGTTAGACTAAGATATAGGCCAAGGGGCATAAGATAAATCAAATGCAAGTTTTGAAAAAGAGGGAAAAGGGTCCATAATTGAGAGGAATAGACAAGGTTTGAGTTTTCCAAGTGTACAATATTGAGGTGTTATATAATCCATTAATATAATATAAATCCCCCCCCCATTTAATCTAGTAATGAAATTGATGTTTTAAAGGAAATGAATGCATATATGGGTGTGTATAACATACCTTATCTTTACATGTGCCCAACTTGAGTGATTTGATGGTGACTAACCTAAAACCAATAGAATGTTATAATATGTAATTGGTTCATATAATTTTTAATTGAAATTACTTTAAATATATTGAAATTTAAAGAGAAAGGTTTAGGAGTACACCTATGTGTCAATGTAATCACCTTGCCTATTAGAAAGTTAATTTGAAAAAGAGATATCATTGTCAAGATTTGAAATAGAGATAAGGAAAATCATAGATAAATTTGTAAAGTTCATATAGCCAAGGAGATAGATAGAGAGATATATTGTAAGTCAAATACCCCCAGCCATGGAGCAAATGTGAGTTACCACTTGACAGTTAATATTAGTTAAATTGTAAACCCAATCATGCTTATAACTTAGGTTGGATGATACAATCAAGTCAAACCTAAAATTTTGGAAAGTTTAAGTTATTTAATCACCTAAACAAAACCAAAAAAATAAAACCAAATACTATAGTAGATTGGCTCAATAAAATCCATAAAAGTCTAACAAGGGTATCAATACGTAAAAAAAATTATGATGTGCTAATAGTCCATAAAAGTCTTTTGGAATCTAAAACTAATTTTGATTTGTAATATTTTTTATGATTATAAATGAACTGAAGGTGATCTTTGGTGTTTAAAGAACACTTCTCATTTTAGAATCCAAAGATTCAAAGCATGAGTTTCATGTATTTATAAATTGAGATGCCTATGGTGGAAATAATGGTAGAGCAACATGAACTATTCCATAATATTAATAAAGTTTTATGGTAGGGGGCCATCTTGGTACCTTTCTTGAAAACTTTGGATAAATTGACCTAGATATAGACCGCTAACTAGATTAAAATGGTTATGAAAAATGTACTTAAGCTAATGTGATTTATTTAAAAATGAATAAAAGAGAAGGTAGGGTAAGAAATAAATAGTGATTGTTGATTTATATTATGAACATATTGACAAGACTTCAATCTTTCTTGAGCATGATCTTAACCAGCATGTCATGTAATACAGCCTAAACTCATGTTTCACCACACATTAGGCCTAATTCAAAAGGAAGAACAAAAATAAAAGTAAAATTGAATTTTCTCTTAAAGATTTACACTATATTTACATAGTTAAAGCACATCTATGTTGTAGAGTAAATGAAACAAAGTAAATTCAATTATTTCAAATAACTTAACATGTACAAGTTAGAAGCCTTGTAATTAAAGATCTAGCTTAGTATTTATTGATATCATTCATATTCAAAATATATAAAACAATTGATAAAATTAGTAATTCAAACACATAAAACCAAACAACTCTTGCATAATTCTTTGATCTCATGTATTAATTACTCAAATTGGATAAATATTTTGAAGTCTCTCTCTTTCAAAAATGGTAATACATGCCATTTTATAGGAAGATAGGTAGTATATAAATAAATTTTACAACTAAATGTGTATAAAATATAGTTATATTTGTTACAACTATAATACAAGTATCTTTTACAATCCTACTAACCTAGAGGCAATCATGCTAAAAAACTAGCATGTGCCTTTACAAAATGAATAGGTTGCCCTACTGATAAGCCATAATTAAGATGTTATAGGTGGATCCATTCAATAATATAGGATTTTTATGGCCTTTTTATGTTGTTCATACACTAGGCCTAAATCCATGGCTAGCCTAGTGATGCACTCCTCTTCTTGGTTTGTTATCTCATCGAAATCTTTATCATTCTTGGCTAAGGCTTCTTTGATACTATTAGCTTCATTGATTCTCTCCCCTAAATTTAATATCATGTTCAAAACTTTATTTTCATCCCTTATTTATTTCCTTTGACTCTTGACTTTGATTTCTTGAGTCACCAAGGTGGCTCTGTGATGGAATTATTCATCAGTGATATTCCCCAAGGTGGTAGTCAATGCATGATCCTCGATCATGCTACCTAGGAGATTTTCAATTATACCAATGCTATCCTTTTATTATTATATGAAATCCTCAAATTTTAAATTCCAATAATTTAAAGCTTAAAGTTTTTCTCCAATAATCCCTAATATGGCACTTAAATGCCCCATATTGATACCCTTGAAGTTTGGGATTTGCTTCTTAATCTGGATATCAAGGAACTAAGTAATTTTATCTTTAGAGGTTTTCCATTGAGTATCTATTTACCTAGCTAAGTAAAATTGATCTTGAAGGGATTTATACCTTGACTTCATGGACTTCAATGCCTTGAACATGTCATAAAATGACCAATCTAGCATATTGATCATGGAGTCTGGGACTGAGAGAATAGATTGAGTCTATGAATTCTCCTTTTCTTCCTTTAGGTTCTTAATTATTTATACTAAGCCTTGGAAACTAGCTCTATCCTATTGATATTGATCCTTAATTAAACTTACCACATCCTCTTCATGGATGGGAGCTTCACCAAGGTGTTTTCCTCTAATCAAAATTAGCCCTGTAAATGGCTCCACCTTCTAAAATGTGAACTCTTCCTAGCCCACCATGGCAACCCTCATTATAGTCCTTTCAAAGTCTAATATGTTTTGTTAAATTTCACCTTAACCTCTAGTTCCTTAAATTTTAGAGGCTTAAGCACCTCCACACCTGTACTTCTAGAGGCTCATGAGGTGCCAATTCTCTATTTCTCCTGAATATGTTAAATTTGTATTCTTATCTCTTCTTATTTTTTTACTATATCTTTGATCCATGGCTTGATGTTTTCATCTTCAGTCAAGACAATCCACATCAAGGCCTAATAAGGAGAGAGGGATGGGATCTTTTGTAGCTTTTCATAAATAAATAAGTTAGGGATAACTGGTCCATGAACTAGATTTTCATCACTAAAAATATTTACTTCACTAGTAGGGTAAGTGAAGGTCAACCTAGGCCTTTTCCTTGGTGTTACAAGCACCAAGGCCAACTCTAGATTCCATTTCTCCCCATCCAATGGGATTAGCTCTTTACTTGCTTCATCAAAGAGATCCTCCTCCCTATCAAAATTATATGTAGTTGTTATGTCAATAAGGGCACATTTCAATGTTTTTCCTTCTTCAAGGGCAACCATGTAAATGAATTCCACTAGAGAAGAAGGTCTTTGTAGGAATGTTAAAGGTGTAGGGCCTTCTCTAATTCTATACTCTATCTTTGGTTCTTTAACTATAGATTTTCCTTTTCCTTTGATATCCCTAGGCTACCTAACCTGGGATTGTCTTGTTTTAGATTAGAGGTAAAAGCAGGTTTTGAAGGGGCCCCGAAACCCTTTAACAGAGAGCAAAAAAAGAACAACAAAGCCCACAGGCAATGCCTAAAAACACTACAGAGAAGTAGCAAAATCAGGTTTTGAATGGTCCCTGAAACCATGAGAGATACATCCAATCAAAACCTAGAAACAGAAGTCTGGAGATACAACAAACAAAAGCTAACGAAAGAAGAACAAAGATCTGTACTAGTTTCTTTACCGACAAGAAGGACCAGATTATTCATCCAGTTCCAGTATCAAGTTCATGGCTTCTTTTTCTTTCAAAGCAGTTTCCTGGGTGGTAACCTCCAGCAAAGCTCCTTTTTGTGTATCTTTCTTTCTGGAACTTTGCCTTGTCCTTTTGTTGGGACCCTCTAGTGCTTTGGTCTCCTCATTGGCTCATTTACCTATATTGATAGCTGTTGCACAAATGTTGGACGTTACTTCCTCCATTTTCTTTCTGTTATCCTTTATTAACTTTGGAGATTGTTTTCGTAAGCTTTGAGCTTCACAGGGATCTCACTTAACTGATTTTCCATGTTGTTTACTTTGTTCCAAGCAGCTTTCAGAGAATCTTCCAAAGTTTCCACTTTTTTCTTGAGATCAATGATCTCCCTACACAACCAGGAATCTAATTGGGAAGAAGACTCAGCTTTACTATTAACCCAAGTCATAGGAGTGTGTATTTCATCATTCTGATTCTTCCCTCTCCAATCCTCAGACTTTTTATTTGGGATATTCCTAGCTTCTTCAAAGAAGTCATCTTTGCTCTTTTGTTCCTGCTCATTGATTCCATCTTCAATTTCCATCTCCATGTTTTGAATATCTTCCTGGATAGATATTTCCTTTTCTTTCTTAGAAGTTGGGTCCTCACCAGGATCTTCCTGGATAGTGTCTTCCTCTGCCACTTCCTGGTTTTCCTCCATCTCTTCTATTTTGGTAACAGAATCCTCCTCAGTATTGACTTTATCCTTTTCAATTTCCTCTGATCCTTCTTCATCATTACTAGAGTTGGTATCCCAACTCTCTGTTCCATCTTCTTCTTCTGATTTTTCCTCCTCGGGTTCTTCATATCTCTCCCGACCCCTTTCTTCTTCTGCTTTCTATTTATTAGGACTAGGGGTCTTAATTTTTCCTCTTCTGCTTTCATTTTCATTCTTTTTATTCCCTGGGATTGTCTTGTTGGTTCTACTTGTTGAGGCTCAAATGGCTATCTCTCTATAGGTGGATTTTTATGAGTAGTCTTGCATGGACTAGGAAACAAGTGATAATGTAAAGGGTGAATTTTACATCTTTATCCTAAGGGCTTATTGTCCCTAACTAACCTACACTCCAATTAGATGTTGTGACCTCCAATTCTAGAAAATACTTCTTTAATATTCTTGGCTCTAATGTAGATGTCATCACCTACACCTAGATATTGTCCATATTCAATATTTGGGACCTTATTATCCTAGATGTGGTTGATTACCTTATTCTTAGGGTCCCAAATTTTGAGGTCATCTAACTAAAAATTAAAGGAATTTCTATGTACCACCATGACCTCCAAGTTATTCCAATCTTTGATTATGAATTTACTAATGTCTAATGGGAAGGGATGGACATGAGATTTCTTATTTTATTTACATGTCATGTATACACCTTGAATAATCTGAGAGGCAATCTCATATTCTACAATCTTTTTGGGGACATGAATTGGTAATCTATAGGGCTAAGTTAGGATCCCCTCTATCATTATCATGGTGTAATCTAGGTAGTACCACACATCCCCTATGGTTTCCATTTGTTTCTTGATAAGGGGATATATTCTTGGCATAGGTATGCCTATGATCACCTCATCAATGAATATGAGAAAACCATCATAAATAAATTTCATGTGGTTCCTATACTTGAATATATGCAATTTAGAGTAATGGTGGGAGATTATGGTCTTGCCATCAGGGGACCAATTTATTATACCAGGGAAGGTTACAAAGGCTATGAGGGAATCCAATATATATGAAATCATATAAAATTTATTTTAATTCCTTATTTTAGTGGCCATGAATTTCTTGCGGAAAAATCTTATTAGATATCCCACAGGAGGGGTCAATTTTTCTCCTAGCATAAAGTGGACATAATATACCCAGACTTTGTTTGCATAATTAGTGAAAGGGGAACCAAGGGATCTATTTAAGAATTTCATGACTATCCTAACACCATTCCTAAATTGATGATAAGAATTTTTCCATTAGGGTACCTAAAAACATGGGATCCTTGGATTAACTAGGGTGCGAGGACTAAATTGAGGTCTTAGGTGTTAGTCCAATCTCTCATGGATGGGAGATTGAGATGAGGAAAGGGAAGTTTTTAATAGGTCTAAAAGGTCATGCGGGAAATACATGTAACCATATTAGTTCTTTCCTCTTGAATAATCCACTCCCCATATATTCTATAATCCATGAAAATAGGAGCAAGTATATCAATACAATGCACTACCTCTAGTTTTACTATTGCATGGTGTAGGATTGACATCTAAATTGAAACTATGTCATTATATCTCTGATGTGTCATGGAATTTATCTTCTCTTTTAGAGATATTGGATAAAATTATTCTACAAGGAAGAATAATTATGACTAGTTCCTAACTCCATGGACATTTAGGGCCACCAAGTCTAGCTCTGTATCCTTAAAAACCCTCCCTTCAGGGTGAAAGGTTAGATAAATCTCAAATTACATCTTTAATTATTATCTACCTACTACCATTGATGATATTTAATTATCCTCATATAATTTCAAAGGATTTCACTAAGGCACTTGTTTCTCAAAGCTTAGTTCACTATCTTGACTAGGTGAAGTTAATCAAGTCAACTTGAATCCTATTTATAAAGGGTTTAGGGTTTTGAGATTTAATGGTAGAAATATATAGGCCTTAACTTCATACATGCCTTAGATTTTATGGGGAAACTTTTCTTCATGCCTTTTATTTCTTTGAGCTCATAATATCTTTGATTTTGACCTTTTATGCTTATGTTGAGCCCATGTGGTAGTATTCTAGGCTTTTCACGGTAATTTTCATAATTTCCCTTTAGATACTAGCTATTGGCTTTTAAAAACCTCCTTTATTTCATTTTGTCAAATTAATATCTTGGGTTTAACGTGATCCATATATATAAATATGAGTTCTTATGCTCCCATTGGCTCATTTATTTCAAGCTTATAGTCATGACACTTGGCATTCTTGCAGATCTTTCCCATGTTATGTATCTTTATCAGTTTCCATCTTGGTCATGTGTTGGCCACATATTAATCTCATGAAGCTTTGAAAAGTCATAAAGATCATCATGACATTGGATAAAATATATTAAGTGAGTGATCATTGTTGATCTTTATGGGGACCTTTTATTGAGTAGAAGTTCTCTCACACCATTGGATCAAATCTAGAAGGTGAGTGATCACCACTGATCTTCATGGTAAACCCAATCATTAATTGAAAAACTTTATTAAGTGAGTAACTTTAATTTTATTCTTTTGATTATCAATTCACCACACATCTACCTTTTGGGGCTTTATGTACCTTTTGAATTTCCTCCCTACACCTCACACCATTAGATCAAATCTAGTGAGTGAGTGATTGTCATTGGTCCTTTTATGATGTGCATTCCTTAAGTGAGATATTTTTGGTTAATACACACTGTCTAATAAAATATGGGGAGTGAGCGATCACCATTAGATATTTTAAAGGACATGAGGAATAACCATTAGGCTAGAGGACATAAATACTTAGGATTAGATTATTAAGACTAAGGTCAAGATTAAATATTAGGGCTTTAATATTAATAACCTAGTCTAAGTTAGGTGACTTAAAAAGGGACTACATAAAGCATGTTAATTTAGACCCAAGGTAAAAAAAGGGGAAATGAATGAATAAAGGCTTAGGTCATGTTTAAAAACATGATTAATCCTTTTGTTAACTAATTTATTTAATCATGCCCTTAGTCTTAATAATCTAATCCAAATCATGCCCCCAATATATATGGAGAAATATAAATATAGATAAAATTTCCAATGTGGATAACATGTTTCCAAAACATACCCCCATTGTAATATGGAGATGTTGGATAATAATTAGGTGTGGAGAAAATGTTTTTCAACAATGCCCCCATTGAATCTAAAAACTATGAATGTGTGGAATCCATGCCTATATGACATGCCCCCAATTAATTAAAAAATCTATATAAGTTCCAAATATTGAATGAGTGTGGAGAACATGACTCTATAACACCCCCATGATAATACTGCCCACTTTGAGGTGAGGTAAAGATATGAATTATTAGTTACCTCACCATAAAATGATAAGATAATTATATAATCTATGAATGTAACCATGTAGAATATATAAGTAACATGTCTAGGTGGACATATAAATGAAGCAAATAAAACTAATATGATCACATAAATTCCCAATATGCATGATAAATATCATGGTAATGTCTAGATACTAATAGTTAAAGCTCAACTAACAAATCAATCACACACACAAATGCACTCAAAATTAAATCAAAAGGGAATGGTCATAGGAGACCAAAAATAAGGGTCATTCTTACATGATGTAAAGGTGAAGGGACATGAATTATTCAAATTTATATAAAATAAATAATGACATTCAAATTTTTATACAACAAATAGTGACATATCCAAATGTTAAATGAAAATACATAGGCATAGGGGTTGCAAGCAAATGAACATATTCAAATGCTCGAACAAGTAATACAATAGAAATATAAGATATATTACGTAAGTGCATAAATGAAAACATAAACAACCAACACAATCATGTCATTTTATCCCATGGATCAAATGTGTTAGGAAAAAATGTCAAGTGTATAACATATCAAGCACCCTATGTAAGATATAATCATGGATAAAGTCTTGTGTAAGTACATATGTAATCTCAAACATGAGAATTAAATTTGATAATCAAACCATATAACCTATATGTATCAAGATCAAAAAAATAGATTCCCCCAATGTATACATGACATGATTAGAAGGAAGACCCAACATCTTAAATAGGAATAAATCATGTATTTGTTTATGAATGTATCACACTCAAATAGAAGTGTGACATAAATGTGCATATGTACAAGTTATTTAATATTGCATCCATCAATATGGAACTAAAACATAGATTCCAAGGAGATAATATAACATGTAGGTGTCAAAAATATGTTTGGAGGTTTTAAAGTTTTTTATTTGTATTTTTGATATTATTAAAATATTTGAAATGGAAAGATCATCCTATGATTCCATCCAATTTATGTTCACATATATTTCCCCACTATGAACCTGGTGTAATAATCTTGTGATGTTGTTGAGGATCATGTATAGGTTCAATATCTATCACTATATTTTGATATGTAAAATGGGACATTGTGTTCATGAAGCATTAGTAAGAATAATAGGAGTAGGGGTTTGTGGAACCCATCATTGAGTGCCATGTGGTTTTTTTAGATTAAAAATAGTATAAACATGTTTAGGTGTTATATATATTTGAATATAGTGCATAGTAGATGGGGATTATTTATAATCCACTACATGTCTCTGATGTAATGGTCTCTCTAATACTGGTCACCTAGTAAAGGAGATTACCTATTACTTACCCTTTTACAGTGAATGAGACTTATTAGGATTGGAAATTAACTATCTAGGTATAATATTTTCTTGTTCGATAGGATGCCTATATGTAATTTTGAAAACTATGACTACCCAATTGGCATGAATGTATTTTACACACACATGCATTATAGAAGGCATTAATTAAAGTGTATGGATCCAATTTTTCCCCAATAACATATCAAATATGCTCATGGAAAGTATAAATAAAAAGGTAGTAACCACATGTGTACAATTGATCTATAAAGGTAGGTCAATCTTATCAAGAACATTTTCAAAGGTCCCATCAAATGTTGTAGCTGATCTAGTAGAAGGATGCAAATTATTATGAGTATAACTCTTGTGCATAAGTAATTTCACGGTGAAAAAATTATCACTTACACCATTATCAATCATAACACTATGTATAGGGTGTTTATCAAGGTATGCTCAAATGAATAAATAATGAAGATAAGAGTCATTGTCCTTAATCTCAATATCATAAAAATTAATAGAGGGTCTCTAAACCATAGGAGGTATATGTCATGTGTAATTTAAAAAAATATCATCTAATAGGTGCCCATAATGTGATTGAGAATGATGTGCATTATATTCCATTTGCACTTCCAGTTCCTTCTTAGGATAGTGTTACAAAGCACTATATAATATTTTATATTTATGGTGGTCACCAGGTTGTGATCCTTATTCCACTAGAGGATCCTCAAAGTTAATATTTTGTTCATCAATAAGATCTTGGATCTTATGTTTCAAGTTAAATTAGATTATTATAGATTTCTTTGGTCCCTGATGATGATCATAATAAGCATTCACATAATATCCTTTGGGTATAGGTTAACTCATATAAACATTGATAGGATGAGGCAGAGATATAATATGACACTCTAGTAACCATAGGAGTAATAAATTTTTTGGACTCAGGTAAATAAAAGAATGGTCTCTTTCATGAATTGGATAAAATAATCTAATTAGGCTACTATGAAATTGTGTTAATAATGTTGGTTGATTCCTTTTTAGGCTTAGGGGGTTTTACCTTATAACTTAGTTTGATTTTAAATTTAACACTAGATATAGATACAACTATTGTGTTTGATACATAATTGAGATTATTTAATTAAATAAGCTTCATTTCATGGTCTCATGGGAGATGGAATAAGTCATAGAAATATTTGAATTTCTTAAAAGCAATCAAATAATGTAAAGGAGAAAGCATTTTTTTCTTGAATATGTCTTGCAAATCCTTATCTACCATCTCATTGGTCATTTTAGCTAGCATTATCTTATATATCAAGACATATTCATTGATAGGTTCATTGGTTCCTTGTTTTATTTTGGCAATTTGGGCATAAAAAACCTTTTTTAGAAATATTAATGAAAAGTGTCCTAAAATATAGTATGCAAGGGGTTTTAATGTTTTCATTGATTGGAGAGGTGAATCATAGAACTAGATCAGAGCATAGTCCTTGAGGTGTCTTGAAAAAAAATGGGTTAAAAATTTATCTTTTGATGCATAATCAAGGCATGCTTCATAAAATTATTAAAGAAGCTATTTAGTATCACATTTTTTGTCATAAAATGGAAACTTAGTTGTAATAAAAATAGTTGGTAAAGGGTGAAAATATATCTAAATTAAAGAGGGTCATGAAATACATCTTGTGAATCACTAGCATGAGGGGATTTTAAATCATTTTGTTCAGTGTTTGTAACCTTATCCTCCAAAATCTTTATAACTTGAAGGAGTGTTTGAATTGTAGACCCATTGGGGTTTAGATTAGTAAGCTGAGTATCCACCAAGGGGAATGTAAACATGTTTTGAGTAGTAATAGGCATTGAAACTAGTACTTGCATTAAAATAATTGGTAATTACATGGTGGATATAATAATAGTAGTTTCAAAAAATAAAATTTTAAACACATAATTCATGTCCTCACTAGATGTATGATGTTTTAATGTGTTCAATGGGAGGGATGTTTCAACTATACCTTTTTAAATTTTTGTTTATAGTTTTAGACAATAATTTATGATAATATAGCACCTTAGTATTGTACACTTGGAAAACGTAGAACTTGATTGTTTCTCTTAGTTATACACATGACTTTCTTCTAAAAGCATCACATTTACTCTATCTTGTGACCCTTGGTATATATCTTAGTTTTAACAACCTTATATTGATGTTATAGACATCCCATATTGCCCAAAATTCTTAAAATGTACTTATCTTATGCCTCTACAATGCTTACTCTCTTGATCCTTAGACACTAACATCTGGAGATAGATAGTAGCATAGATGTTATTGTCCTGACCTGATCCAAGTGTCTAATGCCCTAAAGTAATATAATTTTAAAATGAAACATATTACAATGGTTAACCTAAGTGATTTAATGTGATTTATCTCTTGATAGAATTGGTATAAATATGATGTCAACTCTCATTCATATCTCACCTAGAAAATAGACCAAAAGAGCATTCAAGAAGCACTCAAGTTACCAAAATATTTTCTATTGCACCCTATTCTAATATCAGTCAAAAGAATAACCCATCCACATGTCTGAGGTACTAAAGGAGTAATCATAAGGTCTTATTTTCCAAGTTAAAAGATAGGTCACTGTTGTACTTGATTTACTCACAATGCATGATTCACACATAATACAACATGCAATGGATAAATACATGAATCTAAGTCTCTCTTATTGAATATTGGATATGTAGTAAATATAATTTTATAGTGATGTCTTTGTGGGTCATCTTGACACCATATGCCCACTAACCCATTTTATCTAAGGTCACATTAAATATTTAAATCTAGAGTTTTTTCCATTTTACCAAGGGTGATAGTCCTTGATAAAAATATGAATGCAATAGAGTGAAGTTTAATCCAAACCCAAAAAACATATAAGTGGTTGCATCATATTTCAACTGATATTCCATATAGGACACTAGCATCGAACCTAGACAATAACATTGATGTAATCATCCCAAGATGACACAACTATGTATAGATCTCGAGGCACTAGATCCATAATTTGATGATTATTATAAATTTTTCTTACTACATAATTTCATCCTATACTAAGCCCATGTTTACATTAGAATCATAAGAAGCTAAGTACATCACTTCTTTGTCATTTTCATATCTATCATAGTTGTACTTTCCATTTATAGCTTATCTTAATTTAATAAATTCACCATATGGTACATTTGAGTTTAAAAAATTAATTAACATGTTTTAGATCTAATATTCACCCTTTTTACCTATCATTTATATATCCTTAATTTTATCTACCCATTTAGTATCCAAATCCAAATTAGGGTTAAACATTGGGTGAACCTAACCTTTTAAACATCATTATTATATAAGAATTCTTTTGTATATACTTATATATTGCGTTGTCCTAAATTTTTTGTTTATTTTATATTTAATAACATATAACAATGATTTATTTGATGATTATGACTATAAATCCCTTCAAACATGTCTCAAATTAGGGATAAAAATCTATTACTCTTGCATTTCTCTAAGTGCTAAGGCATACAATATCAAATCTTTGAATGGTGGAAGATACTATCCATATAATTAGGTGCATGCTCCTATCCTTTCAAAAAATTATGTGATCCATCCCAAGTATGATCCAAATAATTTTCCCTTTTATTCTATACCAGATTTTGTTCCACATGGAGATAAGGTACATTCATTTTATCATGAAAATTTTTGCCAACTCAATAAAGAAATCATAGAGGATTTAAAAATCATTAATAAAGGGAATTTCCCTTCAATTTAATTGATCAAAACCCAACCTATTCATAAATTTATAAATAATATTCACTATATTAAGTATGATGATACTTTTTAGTCTTCATTTGATATTGACATTTTATGAAAGGTTAACCAAGAAGTTATGACATCCTTACCAATTCATATTAATCCATAAAGAGAAAGTAAACAACCTACATAGATAGAGAAAAAGAATATTAATGTTCCAATAAAATACATGTACCAATGTTAATCAAGGTGTCTCAACCAAATTAAGGGGGTCTTTACTAATACTTTCCCAACCTCCACTTGTTATATCTTTAACAAAGGTGCATCAATAAAGTTCTAAAGACATTATAAACTCTTCAAATAATAAACCAAGGGTATCAAAATTAAAATATCCATTACCATTACCAAAGTATCCAAAATTCAAGGATTATTAACTTGCACCTATTTTACATGAGGATGATGACACTCATATACCTAGATTCAAAAGAGGTAGTGGTTCAAAACTAATGACAACACCTATTCCAAACACCATAATTCTCATGGATTATCTTATGTCTATGATGAAAATTATTGGGAACATTTAAAAATAGGTTTCCATACTTCAAATTCAAGTGGTTTTCCATAATGCAAATGCATATGTTACCTCATTAAATAATCGACCTCTTACTCAATGTATACCTAATTATACTTATACACTTGGTTTTTAATTACCATGTATACCTATCTTTGAGCACCATAAGGATCCACTTGAGAACATGGTAAATTATGTACATTCTTTTTGTCAATGGGAAAATGATTAAAAATTATTATTAAAGGTATTCCATATGAGCATTTTTTGCGAGGCTCACAATTGGTTCTATAACTTACTAAAGGGTTCCTTAACTATTTTAAAACTTGAAAGATGATTTATTCATTTATTAGGGTTATTTAACCACTTTTAAAACTTGTAATATGATTTATTCATGTATTTAAATATTCATAAGGTGCCAAAACATACACTAGAACATTTATACAATTTCAAACAATGTGATGATGAGTCCCTTCAAGATTATACTATTCAATTCAAAATTACAACATATGAGATAGAATTTAAACCCTCATATTTGGAGCTATAATTTATATTTTTTATAGTCCTTGTTTACCTTTTAAATGAAACATAAATTAATAATAAATATGAGTCCTTTACTCATTTACATGTGGATATACATAAATATGTTGCATTCATAGTTACTCATCTAATAAAGCTTAACATTTCTCCTTCCAAGTACCAAATTTTTACTCCTCAAATAAAGGAAGGAGGTCAATTTACCAAATAAAATTATGAACAAATATGTGGTGTTCCTAATCTCTTTATGACTAGTTTATAAATGTTACTTAACATGGGACCGATCCAAGATCCATATCCTATGTAAGAATCTTAAAATTAATAAAATAACAAATGTCCATGCCAAAAATATTTAAAAATTAAATTATACATGGGTGTAACTTATTTTTAAAATAAACATATATATCCTAAATGAGAAAACACTAATTTTAATGTAAGATGTTTACAATAGATTGACTTCAACCTAACAAACTTACAATAAAAATGATGTTGGAAATAATCCTTAATAAATATAACAATACTAATTTATTGTGGTTCTAAAGTGATTCAAACATGAGTTTGGGTTATTCCTAAAACATATTCATATGCATTTATAATCAAAACACTCTGGATATACCAAATGAAAGAAAAAAATGACAAAAATAAACAAGGGATTTCCTTTTCTCATGAAGGCAATTTAATACATATTTTAAATGACAACATTACATCTTATACTACACATACAAAATGTGAGGAGGAATAAATTATGTACCTTTTCAACCTATAAAATCATGATGAAAATAATTTAAAATATACAACTTATGATTTTAAAATTTAAAATAGGGGGAGATACATATGACCATGTATTGGATGGCATCATAGGATGATCTTTCCTCATCATCAAAAATTACATAAATATAAAAGAAAACATGTAATAATCCAAAAAAACATTTTCAGCACCTACATGTTCTATTACATCATTGACATCTATGTGTTAGTTTCATATTGAGGTCGAACATATCATTTCCTACATACACATATATAGGCATACACAAAATACATGATACACTTGTGGGTGTTTGGATTTCCCTCTATTCACATCACTAGGACATTAAAAGAATCCATATTATATGATATTGATACATACAGGTTATATGCTTTGATGATCACTCTACATTATCATATTTGATCTTACATATGTACTTATACATGCCTTATACATGATTATATCTTGAAAATGGTACTTTATATGCTATGTACTTGACATTTTTTATAACACATTTGACCCATGGGCCAAAATGACATGTTGATGTTGGCGGCTTATGATTTTCCTTTATTTAGTTCCTTAAGTGTTTTACATTGCTATTATCTTGATTTTTTGAGCATTTTAATATGTTCCATTATATGTGGATCCTGTAGATATGTTTTCCCTCTTGGATTTTTAAATATGTAATTGATTATTGTATGGATATTTTAATTTTTCATCCCTTAATTTGGTTACATTTAACTAAGTCATGTCCACTATGTGACATTTGAACATGTCCCTTATTTTTAGTCTCCTTGGAAAATTCCCTTTTGACTTACTTTTGAGTGTTGTTGTTGTGTGTGTTTATTTTCTTGTTGATCTTGTACTATTACTATCTATATATTTCCATGATCTTTATCATGTACCCTAGGTTTACATGTTATCACATTATTTCTCTGCACTTTAATGATACATTTACATAGACATGTTTCTTATATATTTTACATGGTTACATTCACTAATTTTACAGTTGTCTTACCTTTTTGAGGTTAGGTAACTTCCAAGTACTATTTTTACCTTACCTAAAAGGGGTGAGGGGAATATTAGTGGGGGGCATGATTGGGAATCATGTTTTCCACACTTTTTATAGTTATTAGATTTAGTGGGGGCATGTCATATGGACATGGATTCCACACATTCATAGTATATATATTTAGTGGGGGCATACTTTGAAAGAATGTTATCCACATTTATTCAATATTTAGTACTTATACCAATAAATATATTTAGTGGGGGAATGTCATATGGACATGGCTTCCACACATTTATAGTTTTTATATTATAGTGGGGGTATGCTTTGGAAGCATGTTCTCCATATTCATTCAGTATGGTACTTATATCAATTCATATATTTAGTGGGGGCATGATTTAGAAGCATGTTCTCCATACCTAATCAGTATTGAAAATCTTTAGTTTATTGTGAGGACATGTTTTTGAAATGTGTCCTCCACATTGATACTTATATCAGTTTTCATATTTCTCCATATATATTGGGGGCATGATTTGGAAGCATGTCATCCACACTTACACAGTTATTTGAATTGGTCAAAGCACATAGTTATATGATTTAGATACACATTTTTTGTAGAATTATATACATGGTACCATTTTTTACATAATTTCATCATGAGACATATCTAATGTGTAAATGTTATGCAACATGTGCATAATATTGAAAAATATAAATCAATATTAGAATATAAAAATATTACATGTAATAATACTAGATATATTTTTAGGGAATTTATCAATCCAATATACTTTAGTAGTTGGTTCATCTTTTGGTATGGTTGAGGTGATTAAATAACTCAATCTTGACAAGTTTTTTAATTTGGACTAGATCATCCAAACTCACCAGGTTACAAGTATCATTGTGTTTCATGACTGAGATAATCTTAACTATTAGGTGTAAACTCACTTTTGCTCCAAAATTGGTGGAATATGCATTCCAATCACTTTCTATCTCCTTGGATTATACATTTTATAAATTTATCTGTATTTATCCTAATCTCATTTTAAGATCCTTATAATGATGCACCCTTTTTAAAAATCTTTCAAATAGGAAAAGTGTTTACATCAACACAAATGTGTACTCCTAAACCTTTCTCTTTCAATTTCAATATATTTCATGTAATCTAAGACTACATTATATGCACTAATTATAAACTATAATATGTTATCAGTTGTAGGTCAGTCACCAATAAATCAGTCAAATTCAACTCCATCAAAACACTCAAATTAAACTCAAGCAAAGATAAGGTGTGCATACACACCCAAGTACTTATTCCTTTCCTTTAAACTATTAATTTAATTAATGTATTAAAGGGGAGGCAAATATATATGATATTTTGTGATTATGTAGCACCTCAATCTTTTACACTTGGAAAAATTAGACCTTGGCCTATATCTTAGTCTAAACATCCTTATATTGATGAAATAGACATTCCATCTTACCCAAAATGCTTAAAATGTACTTATCTTACACCTCTCCAAGTTCTTACCCTATGCCTACTCTACTCCTCTTTAGATACTAATGTTTGGGAAGATAGTAGTGTTTATATTATTATCTTGACTTGATGTAAGTGTTCAATGTTTATGTTATTATCAGTTGTAGGTCAGTCACCAATAAATCACTCAAATTAAAATCCATTAAAGTAATCAAATTAAACTCAAGCAAAGATAACGTGTGCATACACACCCAAGTAATTATTCCTTTCCTTTAAATTAGTAATGTAAATACTAGATTAAAGGGGAGGCAAATATAGATGATATTTTGTGATTATGTAGCACCTCAATATTTTACACTTGGAAAACCTAGACCTTGGCCTATATCTTAGTCTGAACATCCTTATATTGATGAAATAGACATTCCATCTTACCCAAAATGCTTAAAATTTACTTATCTTACACCTCTCCAAGTTCTTAGCCTATGCCTACTCTACTTCTTTTTGGATACTAATGTTTGGGAAGATAGTAGTGTTTATGTTATTATCTTGACTTGATGTAAGTGTTTAGTGTCATAAAGTCATCTAATTTGAAAATTAAATATATTACAATGGTGATACTAAGTGATTTAATGTGATTCATATCTTGATAAGATTAGTATAAATATAATATCAACCCTCATTCATACCTCACCTAAAAATTAGACTAGAAGAGCATTCAAGAAGCACTCAAGTTACCAAAATATTTCCTATTCTACCCAATTCTGATATCAGTCAAAGGAAAAGACCAACTACATGTCTAAATTAATAAAGGAGTAATCATAAGGTCCTATTTTCCAAGTTAAAAACAAGGTCACTATTTTAATTGATTTACACATATTGCATGTTTAACACATAAGCCAAAATGTATGGGAAAACTACTTGATTTTAAGGCCCTCTTTTAAATTATTGACTATGTAGGTAGTGCCATCTTATAGTGGGATCATTATGGGTCAACTTGACACTATGTGCCCACTAACCCATTTTTCCCCAAGGTCACACTGAATATGAAAAGCTAGGGTTTCACCATTTCACTAGTAGTACAATCAGTGACCCATATCTAAATGTAATAGAGTCAAAGTGAAGGCAAATTTAGAAGCATCTATGTTGTTGCATCGTATTTCAACTGATATTAAATACATGACACTAGTATCAAACCTAGACATTAGTGTTGATGAAACCATCCAAAATGACATAACTGTCTAGAGAGATATAGGCACTAGATCTATAATTTGATGATTATTCTAGAGATATCTTCTTACCTACTTTTATCTTGTACTAGATCCTAATATGTATTAGCATTAGAAAAAGCTAATCAAATCACTTCTTTGTCATATATATATATATATATATATATATATATATATATCATAGTCATACTTTTTATTTATATCTTATCCGTATTTAATAAATTTAGCATATGGTACATCTAAGTTTAGAACATTAATTGGCCTATTATAGATCTAATATTCATCTTGTTCTCTATCATTTATATATCCTTAACCCTATCTACACAAATAATATTCACATCCAAATTAGGATTAAACACCAATATATTTTGTATGATTTCATCAAAATCTTTAATGTTTTGATGAATGCATTCATGAAATAATGCAATTGCTTGCACTTGATCAAGGTCTATTTGATCATTTTCATTTGTTTCATGGTTTTAATTATCAAAATATTCTCCTATGATAACCCTATTAGTATTTTTTAACATGATACAAGGTATTATATAACTCATTAGTTTAAGACATGTTAGATGGTGGGAGGGGAATCAAAGTGTTCAATAGGCACACCTCCCAATATAGGGATACACCTAGGTTGCATTCAAAATGTATAATAATATAGAACTCTAACTACCTTTAAACCATAGTAATTAGATAAAAAAATCATTCATATGAATCAAGTTCACCAAATGTTCAACCCTAAAATTGTTGGGATCCTATTTTAGATAGATAGGGTTAAGAATATAGAAATGATAATGCACATGGGTGATAATCAGATCTACAGTAGGCCAATTAGGTGTTAAACTCAAAAATAAACATAAACTAAATTTATTATGTTGAAAATATTCTAAATATAAAAAGTAAATCTAATCCATGCATAGAAATAACAAATAATTAATATACATAGTTGGTTGTAATGATAACATAGTTTTGGATCTAAAATAGGTAGAAAGCTAGAATATTATTTTAGAACATGTGTTAGATTCTAGATCTAATGCATCTAGAGTTATAGACACTAACATCAGCCTAGGATGCTTACATCAATAGTACTATTTGGTCTTGATGTAAGTGTCTTATATGGAATACCTGCTAAAAAATGATGTGACCACTTGTATGCTTCTTTGTTTGACTTCACCTTTGCTTTGGTGCATTTAGATCTAGGTCATAGACTATTACTCCCCATGAATTTGTAAAACCCTAGTTTTTCATCCTCATAGTGACCTTAGGTTAAAATGGGTTAGTGGGCATATGATGTTGATATGACCATAAATGTTACTCTATTACTAAGCATTACCTGCATCACCAATATTGTTAAGAGGGCCTCAAACTGATGGAGTTCTCACCTATGTGTTGGTTTGTATGTGAATCATGAAATATATGCAAATCAAGTACAATAATGACCTAGTTTGTAACTTGGAAAATAAATATCTTGGGTTGTTCCTTTAGTAATTCAAACTTGTATATGTGTTGTTCCTATGACTAGTATGGAAATAAGAAATCTTTGTTCAACTGAATGTTTTATATAATGCTTTTGATTGTTTACCTTACTATATTAGGTCTTTTTTCTAGGTGAGGTATGAATGAGGGTTAATCTTGTATTTATATAAATCCCTTTAGAGAATTAATTCACATAAAATCACTTGGTAAAACCATTAGGATACATTAAATTTTCAAAATAGATGAATTTAAGGTACTAGACACTTGTGTTAAGTCAAGACACTAACGTCAATACTAGTGTCTATCCCATATGTTAGTTTTCAAGGAGAAGGAAATTAGCTACAAGCTCAGAACTTATATATATGGAAAATAGGTATATTTAATCATTCTTGGAAAGATATAAGGCCTAGGTCATAAACATAAGTCTGGTCAAACTAAGATATAGGCCAGGGGGCCTAAGATAGACTTAAGTAGGAAAAGGGTCCAAAACTAAGAGGAATTGCCAAGGTTTGTATTTTCTAAGTGTACAAGACTAAGGAGATATATAATTTATAAATATCATCTACAAGATATAATAAGGAAAAAAATTGAATAGTTAAAATAATTATTATATATTATATTTGCATACATCAAGTGAATTTATAATATGACTAAAACCCCCTTGAAAGTAGTTCCTAAATCCAATCCAACCAAATAAATAGATGATGAATCTAATGTTAAATTTTATAAATATATAAATCATAATAAATTTATAGATACTTGGGTTGAATAACTTATTAAATAAAATATGAGAATATAAAATCACAATAACTTTTGGTGACTAAACATGACAAGGTAGATTCTAAAATAAATGTTGTAAAGAAAGAGATTGGAATTTGGTAGACCTTAATCATATATTTGTAAGATTTGTCACATATGGATAAGAATATATTAATCTATGAATGTATCTTTAATAATTCCAATTAAAATCATTATTGTATTTAGGATCATTGTGTGGAGTGGAAAATTCATGCTTTATAAGATGAAATGGAAGTATTTTATATGTATAACAATAGTTGTGATGACATAAATTCATAAATATACATAAATGATTGGGGTATACATTGTGATTTGTTGAAATCAGATGATGTGAAACCATACACATTAACTAATCTAAGAGACAAATCTAGAATATGGTTAAAGAGGAGTTATTTAGATTGGATACATTGAATATGAAATCCATGAATAAGCTGTGATATTCATTAAATTTGTAAGATCTTAGCAATAATATTATAAATGTATTTAAAAATATTTATGAAGTAACAAATACAATGAACACTTGGCTTGTTATATTTACTCACATTATGGTTCTTAAGAGAGAAGGCAATATCCCTATAGTCTAAAAATTTAGAAAGTAAGATTAAAGTGTTGCAATTGATCAAACATGTTCTCAATCTTACAACCTCCCTCTATAATTTAAACTCATTTGGTTCTTTATCTCTCTAATTATATTTATTCATTTTTTTTTAAAAATATAATAATTTTAATGTATGTTTATTTTTTAAAAATAAATAATAAAGTGGAAATATAAAGTGGCTTCCAAATAGAGGTAGTTATCAAGTAATTCTTTGCACTCTTATTATATATAATATTTGCTCATATTGTATTTAGGAAATTTTTATAGTCTATGTAATATTTAATAAAATAGAAAGGAAGGAGGAACAAGATTATTATTATTCCCAAGAGTTAATACATTACAATTTATAAGACTTTGCACCTTTAGCATCTTAGTGAAATTACAACATTCCTTCATTTGTTGGTTCATTTTATTTTTGTTCTTTATTTTATGTTAAATTTTAATGATTAAATTTTGATTGGTTTTATTTTTGACATGATAAGTTAACTTAAATATACATTTATTCAATTACAAAAGTTATTTATTTCTATTTATTTACCTTCTAACTTCTTTATTATATCTTTCATATTTTATCCTTTGCTAAAATATTCATTTCCATTCCTAAAACCCCCAAAAAATTAATTTCTTATAAATATTTAATTTACTATAATTTTTTTTAGTTTTAATAATCATAACCTCCCATAATAATAGAGGATGAAATTATCATCCATTTTACTATTAATATAAAACCTAATTTTTTACCCCATAAAAAATATTCTATTAGCAATTTTTGGTGCCCACCATGAGGAGAAGTATTGTGATTTCTATGAAACCCAAAAAATGGTTTAATTTTTTTCTCACATGATCATCCATAGAGTTTAGTGTCATATTATTTAGCTAGGTCTCAATTAGATATGATCAAATCTAAAAGATATTTATTCTAACTCCAAACATGTGTTTGGGATAAAATAACTAGTCATGTTTAGTTTGAGAGGGTTATAACTACATTAGAAGAAGAATAATATCATGTTATCCTCACACAAATATCTAAAATACTTTATAATGGAATGATACAAATAATGAAATATATTTAAAGAGATATTCAATTAGTTCTTGTTCTGAGACATAAATAGTTCTATCTCATGCTAACAAAAAGAATGTTTACTAACCCAAGTAAAATAAAAGATAATTATGATTCTATATTTGAATTATTTTTTTTAAAAATTTTTAAGTTAATATTTAAATACATTAAACTTAAAAATATAGTAAATAAAAAATTATAAAGTAATTCAATCAGTCCCCAAGTTTGAAAGTACTTCAATTGGTCCATAAAAACTAAATCCAATAGTTGAAACTATAATACATGGAGTATTGGTTTTATACATAACTATAAAACCTAAAGTAAAAAAAGTTTGTTACAATGGTTGTGGTACCCTACAAAATATTTGTATGTCCACTTCCCTTGGTGGATAATTTAATCAATTTCTAAAATCATCAAGAAATAAATTTACCAAGTTCACTAGTAACGGTAAACAACATTTGGATGAACATCTATTTGATTTTACTACTACACTTGGTTTGTTAGGTTTTTAATATAAGGATGTATTAGTTTGACTATTTTTTGAAACTCTATAAGCTGGAGTAGTGTAGTGGTTACATCATATCACTTTGGGTTCTATCAATAATTTAGAAATTATGAAATCTAAGCTTGAAAATATTTTTAAGCCATCTAACGATGCAAACACCCTCCTAGTGTAACTAACATATATGAAGAAATAAGTACATGAACCATTGAGATGGTTTATTACAAAGTTCAAAAAATGTTTATACCCACACACATATAGTATCTAAACCTATAGTAAAAAATAAAAAGCTCTTCTTCATAAATGCTAAGATACCTAAATTAGGTTTCCTTTTGAGAATAAAATTAGTTACTAACTTGGATAAATCCCAATGATTGGCCACTAACATTGGATATGATTTGTTCATGGTAGGGAAATTAAAGAAAGATTATACAAAAGTGGAAGAGAAAATTTGATATAAAAATTATACTAATTAGTGTTATCACCCAAAATTAAACCCTTGGAATGTTGTTCAAGCCTTCCAAATTTGGGTTATTATGGAGACAATCCTAGGTTGTGGGTGGCCTAATATGTGTATTCAATATCTAGGTTATAGTTCTAGCTCCCCTTGATGTATCACTTAGGCTTATTAACTAATCTATCAACTTATTAGGAAAAGGAAGAGAAACCTACTCTAAAAAAGGTGATACAACAAAACTAATTGAACACTACCAACTAGTTATATGTGTACATCAATCATAAGAGTAGCTTAAAAATACACTACTCCTAATCTATATCCCCTACATCAGTGCTTCATTGTATAGGTTATGATAGATGTTTGTGATAGGACTAATCAAGAGGTCATATAATGACACTATTGAGTATACAATTCACTCAACCTTCACACTTAATTTAAAAAATTCAAATGACCTACAAAGAATCTTTCAAACTACATATGAGTGTTAGAAAAGGATAACATGCCAAGGAAGATTAAGAAAATTACTTGATAAGATCAACTATTCATGACACACACTAAATATAGTCAAAGGAGGAGGTAAAATAAATATTATTTCATTGATTTAAGGCATAAAAATTAGTAGGGATTTGCCATACCTATGTGTAGGATCCATATAAAGCCAAACAAGTCTAAATTTATAGAGAATAAGAGTAGAAGAGAGAGAGAGAGGCATAGAAGAGAGAGGTTGACAAGTGTATTAGCAAGATTAAAAATAAAATAAGAGGTTTAATAAAAGTTTCATAATACTTTTAAGAACATGTGTTGATTCCTTGAAGGTGCATCATCTTGGAAATGGCATAGGAGTGTCTCCCTTTGCTTGACACCTCTTGTTTCTTCCTAAAACTTCCCTCTTTTTGGCTTGGAAAATGAAAAGTGACCTTTAATAATGAAATCATGTTGAAATAATATATAAAATTATTCTTCACACCTTTAAATAGTTTATAATATCCTTTTACTAACATTATAATGACGATTGCACCTTATTAGGTATCTGGAAGCCCATTTGACTTCACTACGCCTCTCCTTGCTTGAAAGTCTCAAATTTTAATTTTGTATTTGTGAGTGCACTCTCTCTCCATTAAATCCTTATTTAATTCATAATAGACTTGAATAAAATCCTTTGGATGCATAACACACTCCCAAAGACCTCAATTTTCACCCAAAACTTGCATTTGTCTTTAATTCCTTATAGCCCTAAAAACACACAAAGCTCCTTGTGTATAAAAATACTTAAATTACCTTGTAAAAATAGGCATATTTTCTAGTACCTAGTATTCCATTACATATTTGTGCCAAATTTCATTATCATTCATTAAGTGTAAGTACACTTACCCACTTATTTTACCTCTCCAATTAGACCTCAATTAGGTCTCTAAGCCTAGAAGTTGAGTTTTAACTCAAATTAATGTCCACACATCTAAAACTCAAAATAAATGTTTGATTGAATTTCACTACACCTTTACCATGTTCCATGTCAAATCTAAGGACCCAATATCATGCATAAATGGGTGAACCATGAAATGGTTAAAACCCTAGCTTAGGCATTTGTACATGCTCAAGAAGTAATTGGAGTAGTTTTTCAAGAAATTTGTAGGTCATAATTATTTAAAATGGTTTTTTGAGGCTTGAAACACCTTAGGAAAACTCAATACATTGAGATTAAGGTCTTTTTAAGTACTCCAAATGTATGCATATAAGCTTTCTAACTAATAAAATAGTGCATTTCTCCCTTTTAACCCCACTTAATGACTTGAAAAGCTCATATGACTTATTAACAAACTTATAAAAGTGTTTATAGGACTAGATGACCTCTTACCTGTATTACTAGGACGTTATACTTGATTTGAATACCAATTCTTACCCTGCACACTCTCAAATAAGCCTACACCTATGTATTTTGATCAATTTCATACAGTCTATCCTTGGAATGTAACAAAAAATGGCTCAATCACATGTAAATGAGGCCCATGAAGGTCATCCTAGTCATTTAAAGGTCAAAAATTCTATTTAAATGGATTTGAAGGTAAGTCTCTCTCATCATGTCACTAGAAGGCTTCTTGGTAGTCTGAAAGCCCTTTAGAGTCTTTGTAATGGTTCATAAAGATGAGGCCATTGGTATGCAAACCAATTAATAAAATGTTGAGGGTATAAACCCTGATAATTACATTTAAGAGATTTTGGCACCATGCAGGTTGTCAAGAGAGATCTAAATATTGTTTAAGAGCCTCTCAGGTTGGAAGACTATGTGAGTGAGGTTGAGAGAGAATTATTGACCTTAAAATTAAAAATTGATGCCTATTTTGAGTTATAAATGGTCTAATTAGGTTTATGACACCATTATAAATTTATTTAAGATGTCATATTTTCCACTTCTCTCTAGAACCTCTATAACACTCATTAGCTCATACTAAGGTTTATGAGCATACTAACATTCTTGAACCTAACACTCATGTTTGATTCATGTTATCTCTTTCCCAGTGAGTTAAATCATATGAAATCACCTTACAATTTTTTTTCATCTACCTAAAACTCTTAATATTCAAACTCTATCTCAAAACATGCAAGCTTCTATCATCTTATATATGGGCATGTCTAATATTCCTTGGATTTCTTGACTAAAATCTTAGGAGTCTTATATTTCAATGGTTTTATCCTTATAACACCTATGTAAACTTTTATAAACTCCCATGAGTGCATTCATGAACTATATTTCTATCTAATCTCCAAACCTACTACAAAAACCCATACTATTTTCCAATTTTTAGAGGTAGGCTTGGAGTTTTCATTAGGTATGCAAGTATGGAGGGTCTAAGATTGATTAGGATTGAAAATTTAGTATTAAACTTAATATTTAGTCTTAAATAAACCTAAAAACATCCATAAATTATTTTCCCAAGATTCCTTCATTAAATATTAACCCTTTGCACACTTATTATCACTTCTCTTTCTCAATGCTTGAAAGTGAGTTGAATTACTCAAACAAGCCTATAGGTGATAATGCACTATGTGATTACAATATTGAGGTATATTATCTTTTTATTAATCATTGGTTTCTTAAATATCCTCTTAGTTCTCAAATATTACATAAATTTTCATTACTCATCGCAACTTTATTCTCCAATGACTTGTATTACATATCCTCTTTCAAGCTTAAAAACAAACTTGAAATCTCAAGCAAGCCTATGTGTTACCATTTAGGCCACTTAGGCATTGGGTTATAATACTACACTTCACCCATTGGTATTCAAAATATCTAAGGGTATATACACTAAATTTATATCACATTTTAAGTCTTGAAATGCCATTTCTTGGTACACCATTCAATGCATTTACATGAAAAAGAGACCTACAAGTTTGTAGACCTATAGGTCTACATTTTCATGTTTTAAACCTATTTTTGAAGCCTATTATGATATTTTAAAACATTATAAGGATTCATTAATACCTAATTACAATTACCATGAGGTCATAACCTTTATATGAATCTAATAATCTAAGGCTAGACCCTTTCCAAACCATTATTATAGAGGTAGCCTACACAGTCTTTAAAGTGAGTTATGATGTGACCTTTTGGAAGGAAGTATAGAGTTATCAAATGTTTATATATTATTTAATGAATTGATAATATAGTGAAAAAATTAAATAATCATTTGGATGTATTGGACACTACAAAAAACTTTAAAACCTTAGGTGTAAACCTATAACTCCCCCTTATGAATCTCTTTTGCTCAATATCTAATTTAACACATACCAAAATTGGTAGATGAAAGTGTGATATGGTTTTTAATAACCCTTTATAATTTTCCTTATTTCTCACATGCCTCCAATAGACTTCAAATTGCTATTTTAAGAAGAAAAATGAGCATATGGGGTTTATGTAGGGTATAAGACCACCTAATGGTCTTAATGATTGTTCATAAAGGAGGGGACACCAATATTATTAATATGGACATAAATTTTAATTTAAATAAGACCCCCTCATTTAAAAAAAATCTTAGGTCCCAACTCCCACTATATTGTACAGAATGAGCACATGAAATGTGCCTTTGTGAGTTTACCAAGGGAGTGATGGAAGAAAGAGAGTGTTTTTTTCCTTTATAAGACTTATACATTATTTCCAATCATATATTTGACTTATTTAAGATGACGATATACTATTTAACTATTTTTTACCTAGAAATGGATCTCCCTAGTCTATACAAGTGGCTATAAATGACTACTTCAGAGTGATTTTCTCTCTTCTAGATGTTGAACCTACAAAACTAACATCATCTAACATTCCTAACATATTTTAATGTTATATAAATCCTTCATAATAATAAACATGTGTGAGTTTATGGATATTTCATCTTTTGGGCTTTTTTATGTGTTTAACTCAACCAAAAGCACATTTCTTTTGCATAACACTTACCTAAATTTTACAAATCAACATTAACTTCTCCAAACATGTATTAAATTTTTATGTAAGGCAATGAAGGGGTAGTATGACTTGATGGGAAACCTATAAATATTTTAAATAATTTGACCAACATCCACATCATGGTATGTATATATTAAGATAAGACTAATATAACCCATTACCTTAATTTTGTAAAAACAACGTTAAATTTTGCTAATAAGACATCAACAAGACCATAAGAAGAACTCATAAGGCATAAAATTTTTAGGAACAAGGTTATCAAGACATGAAAATTCATGTTTAAAATTATAGGGACTAACATTTTGACCTGGGGGTAAAAAATGGTCATTAAATTAATGATTCGTAAGGGTAGCATGTCTACAATGCTTATTAAACTAGTGGTCTTGTCCTTCCATTGGGAAATGGAATCACTTTCACTCAAAATCAGACATGAATTGACCTTGACCAAGACAAGATATATAAATTGACCTTCAAACACATATAAAATAAGAACGTCACATAAAGGAAAGGAAATAAGACAACACACTTGTGTTAGCCAAGCACTTAGGGAAACTAAGACACAACATAAATATCTAATATATACAAATGACCTAAACATATATTATTACTCTTGGATAAAAAGGAAATTTTTAAAGATATATTTCTCCATGAGGTGGAAAATGGCATAAGGCAAGTTTCCTCTTGAATCTTAATTTTTTTGGTTTCACCATCCTCTTGATTATCAATATTCTTGGTATATTCTCAAGTGAATCCATAATAGCAAACAAGTCACCTATGAAGACAACCTTGCCTTGTGCTTCAAGACTTACCTTATGTTGTTCATTTATCATGAAGAGATCCTTACCATTGATCACATTTTGAATTATAGGAATACGTTTAACTTTATCCAATGATGTTCCATCTAAACATTATTCCTGGGCCACCATGACATCATGTTGCTTATGAATTTCTCCAAGTTCATGAAGCTCTTCAAGAAGTTTTTCATAATAATTCCAAGATGCATCATGGTCTTCAATATATGTATCTTGATAAACCTCCTCATGAGCATGATCTCCAATAGGAAATGTACCTTTGTAAAGGACTTCAATTTCTTCAAGTGATTAAATGCACTACTACCAATCCTCATTTGGATCCTTACTTTGGTTAATTTGATTGAGGAAAAATTGAATAAAATTCTCATATTTATCTTTAAGAGTTATAGGTTTTTTAATAATCTTAAGCTCCTTTGTGTAGTCATGATGTAATTGGGAGTTGGCCTCTTCAAGTTTAACCTCTCACCTTTTATTAAACACTTCAACCTCATCTAAGATCTTAGCTTGTACTCTTTCCTCAATATTATCTTGTACTCTTGTATAATAAATATCTCTTCCTCATACTCACTTGAATTACTCTCTTCACACTCTCCTTGAACTCATGTACAATTTCAATTTCCTCATCTATCCTCCATAGAATAGGTTTTATATACACATTATATTTTAAAAAAACTATCAATTAATGACACTCTTTATCTTGAAATAACCCATTGAGTATTAATCTCTCTAAGTGAACACCATAAGGGGTGCACTGAGAAAGGGGTGGGTAGACCATTGGTGCCTCACAGGATTATTGTCCCTTTTGCCAATTTTTATCTACACACTTATCTCCTAAAAAACATATCCCTAAGCTTGTTCTTATATTTTACACCCTCTTCCATTCATTTTCCACATTCATTATCCCTTACCTAACCTAAACCCATTCTTGATAGTTTACATAACTATGTCAGTTGTGTTGACCGTATATTATTTTTGACATCAGCTTACATTACTGACTTAGTTCATTTCAACATATTTATTATCAAATTCACTACTTGGTTGACTAGGTTGACCCTGTCAACTAAATTTTTTGTAAGGGCTTAGGGTTAAATCCACACATATATACAATATCATTTCTCCATTATTTAGAGAAGAGAATAATAAGTAAGAGTTATTACACATCTTCTTATCCACCATTCTAATTAAGGATTGAGCATAGGGTTTCATACTTTATTTAGAGATACATATCTTGTCTTATGGATAAGTATTTTGGATGAATTGATAGGTTTTATAGCCTAGAGATAATTTATCCTTATCATCCTTACATACCATAAAAACCTCTTGTGAAGCACCTTGGTCAAGCGAGAGATTAAGGCTCAATGGGTTCATCTTCAAAGGTAAGTATTCTTAACTTTGTTACTCCTTTGTAAGAGTAGATACATATGCATTTGTAATTCTCTTCCATGTATTAGGATTATATATACATTGACATGATTATATGTCTCTTATGCATGTTTACTTTTACTATTTCTAACCCCCACTTTGAGCTATAAGATTTGGTGAGCACTAGATTAGAATTTAATTTACTTGTTATTAGTTTAGTGATTATAAAACATAAGACCTAGATATGATTATTTCATGATTTTGCTTGACTAGAAGCTTTGTAACTCTCCATAGCATTGTCTATTATGATAAGATATCATTTAATTGGGTCTAGTGGATCCCCATATTAGTCATGTTCCTGATTATCTAATGTATCCTCAATTAGAAGTGTAAGTATGATCTATCTTCTTTGAGTTAATATTGATTTATAGACATGATTAATTTTTTATTGCATTAATTTTGCTTAACCCAATGTGAATATAACCCTTATAGGTTTTATTTCACATTTTTCATTATTATATCATTTTATTTATTAATTTTTATATATTTATGATATTGGGTTGATAGTGTTGGTATAGTTCTAACTTCTATATACATGTTTAACACATAGTCATATCAGTAAGACTCCATTATTTTGTGTAGGTCATCATTAGATATAGGTTAATGGATCTAACAAGTTGGCATAGTATTCTTTTTTAGCTTCTAGATAACAAACTAGGTCAACCCTATCGACTCAGTTTTATAGATAGCTTCCAGATAACAAACTAGTTTGACCCTATCGATAGTTTTATAGACAACTTCCAAAAAACAAACTAGGTTGACCCTGTATACTTAATTATTTTACAAGCTCTAGAATTAGTGTTTTATAGAACTATGCTGACCCTTTTGACTTAGTTTGTAGAACTTTCAAGTAGCATTAACAATTTTTTTGCAAATTCTAAGCATCCTCTAACCCATCAGGGCTCCTTTCTCTCCTTCTCTATCATTTTTATTATTTCATTATAGTTCTATTTTTCAAAGTTTGTAATCTTTAAAATTACCCTTATAAAATAAACTAGGTCCACTCTATTGACTTAGTTCTATATTCCATCTTTTGTCTCTAAGACTAGGTCAACACTATTGATAGTTATTTAATAGGCCCTTGCTTCAGAAGTATAGTAATGACACTATTGACTCTATTTTATAATCTCTACATATATTGTCATTTGAATCAACACTATACTATGTTTCAAAGTTAGAATTAACACTTATATGTTATTAATTATCTCACACTTTCACTTTTTATTTACTTGCATGCATAGAATAGATCACATAGTTTAATTAGGTGGTTTTTCAATATACCATTGAGTTTCACTATTTTTTTATTTTATTTACACACTACCAAATCACATAATTTCAAAGTGAATTTTAAAAATTATCTACACAAGGCCTACCTACTTGGATTTCATCACCAAGGGGGAATCAAACTTTGTTTTTTGTCCAAGTATAAACATGTGGTTAATGTTATATATTGGCAAAGTACCCAACACCCTTATATCTATGGTGTGTGAAGTGAGGGGGTAGGCCAAAATACCAAGCCGATAACATTACTCACATAGATCACTTTTAGCCTAAACATATTGAAACCATCCATAGATTGTTTTTTAGTTTCTTGATTAACTTCCTATCACCTCTAAAATCATACTCTAATAATCTAAAAACATTCAGGATGACCACTTTGTTAACATTTACTTTCCAAGTTGACTGCTTATTAATTACTCAATTATATGTTGCATTGAAAAAAATTCATTACCTAACATTGGTATAAGTTTTTGTGTTTCATGCCTTAATTAGATCATCTTCATTGACCCAATTGGTTGTGTGTTTACTTACATTTCTTACTTATAATGTACATTACAAAAAATTTCCCATTTTTTAGAATAATATCATCTCTATCAATACAGTCTCTTACTGACTAATTTACCTATCTCCCAAGCATACTAAGTTGACTGTGTCAACTTATTATCATTAAAAATTACATCCTTATAATACTAAATCAATTGTGTTAGCTTAATATCATTTAGAACTCTCTCTAACATACTAGGTTGATTGTGTCAACTTAGTATCATTCAGAACTATCTCCCTAACATATTAGGTCAACTGTGTTGACTTAGTATCATTTAACACTATCCCTCTTTTTGGCTAATTTTGTTTCCATTTTTCCTCCTAACATTTTCATATCCACTCTTACTTGCAATCATAAAGCCTCTAATCAAATTCTTTCTTGATAATCTTAACCCATTCTAAATTTACATGGGTTGTTCTCTCCTACCCTACCTGTCTACCATAAAAGACAACTTTTTTATGGTGTATATCTTCACCACATGGTTTTCAATCTTCTCAATCTTGATCTACCCCATACCATATAGTATATATATAATCCTATTATACAAATCCCAAACCATGACAATCATATACCTTATACCACTTTTACACCTTTTAAACCTAGAAGTTGTAAACTCATCAACCCATCTACATCAATGTTGGAACCTAAAATTATGTTCCACATCTTAAAACTAATGTTCACAATCCTCTTGTTACACCCATAAAAATATCACTAAGCCTTATCACTTCCCAAAGTAACATGGTTGAAACCACTCAAATTGATAATCTAGATGATTCTCAATTATTCAAAAACCTTTATGATAATACTATTTAAACTCCTAAGAAGAATGGTGGATTTAACGAGATTCCTTCTTCTTCTACCACACTTAAGACAACTAATAGTAATGTTGGGAATCCTCCACCTACAAAGAATCATCCTCCCATAAACACTAACAATCCTCTTCATAACAACACTAATTCCCCACCTTCAAATTTACAAATCAACACAACTCAAATTCTTACTCAAATAGTTCATTAAATGTACATCATGAAAATAAACAATCATTCTAAAATGATGCCAATATAGTAACATTTATTACACATGACTAGTCAACCACCTCAAGTCATCATGTCTCATCTAAATCCAAATTTTATCTATTCTCCTCTTAGAGATGCTAATTGGAATATCATTTATAAACCTACAATGAATCACAAAATGGTTCAAAATCTTCAAAATAAACCTTTAGATCCATTTATTACATCAATAAATATTGGAAACGGTTCTCCAACTATTGCATATGATGGGACTAAGGACACTACTATCTTTCTTAAGAATTTTAGTGATATGTATAAGGAATGGGTCCAAACTAATACCTTTGCTACCACCAATATCTTAGCTAAAACTTTTGTCAGTGATGTAATTGAATGGTACATCCAAATTCCTAGACATTCCATCTCACAACTAGAGGATTTAATCAATTCTCTAATGAAGGAATTCCAACATGATGACCTTCCTAAAAATTACCTTAGCCATTTCATCAATACCAAGTAACATCTTAATGAGTCTGATCACACTTTCATCAAATGATGGAAGTATCTGGGTCATAAAGTGAACCATAACATGAACGATGATTCTCTTTTAAAAATATTTGTTACTACTCTTAAAGCTTCCCTTTAATATAAAGTTTTAACATTTTCCCCTAAAACTTTAGATGAATCCTTAAACCAAGAAAAAAGGTAATAATTTCTTATGACTCAATTTAAAACACCTCCAATAACTACTAAAGAACCTTTTCAATCATTTTATCATAGCATTGATTCATCTAAGCCTCCCCAACCTCAAAATGGAGCATCTAATTCAGCTAATTTTAACCCAACCCACCCTCCCTTGAGTCTAGAACAACTTAAGAAGAAATTTCCACCCTCTAAACCCATGAGCTTTGATCCTTCCAAACCTCCTCCAAAATCATACAATCCTGATAAATTTTGTTGGTGGCATGATACTATAGGTAATTCTCATGATTCTTGTCATGATCTTCACCTATTTCTTCTTTATTCCTTGATTGGTCCACATTTTAATCTTGATACTCTCACAAAACAACATTATCAAGACTATCTTAAAGCTTCTCAAATTCAATCTCAAGAACTAAAATCACATTAACATCAACTACCTAATGAAATATAATAATTATCCCATACCTATACCTCATCTACTAATGTTTTTCAAACCATAGTTGATCCTTCTTCCTAAACCAATACGAAAAGGATATATAACATGAAAAACTTTAAGCATATTGTTGCATCCATTGAACCTCGACCTCTTAGGTCACATAAACCAAAGGAGTACCTAGTTTAAATGCTCACTCCAAAGTATATCATACATGGTCCTCCTTTACCTCCTCATACCTCTCATACACATCTTATGTCATATTAAAAATTCATAAAATCTAACAACCCAACACATTTACCTATCTCCAAATGCACCTACCAACCAAATTAAATTCATTTTAATGGTTCAATGTTACCTCAATCCAACTCACATGTCAGGGCATCTTACGATGCCCATCCACATGTTCCTTTAGACTTTGGGTCATCTTGTGATGTCCATACCTATATCCAATTACACATTGTGGCATCTTTTGATGCCCACGCTTATTTTAAAATTCATAATAATAAACAAATTCAACTTCAAAAAACCTTTTGAGACTTATAGACTTTTATTTCACATGTTCATCTTCGATACAGATGTTAGCATAGATCTTACTTGTTATTTTTTGTCTCACTTTTCTTTATTTTTATGTATTTTACTTATTTTAGTTTCACTTTATTAACATCATTATTTTCCTTTATGTTCTTTAGTTTTCTTACACATTACATTTGGCATTTTTTTTTCATTTTGTCCTTATATATCTCTTTTATTTTATTTTTGTCTTTTTTATGTCATTATTTGCCTTAGTAGCTTTATGATTATTTTTCCCCTTATTTATCTTTCACCTCATTGGTTTTCACCTTGTGATTTGCAATGCAAGACCATGGATAAGACCTATCTTCCTCATGAATTGCCTCATTAAAACATCTTTAAATCACTATTTGGAATTATTACTACATTCATTAGTGCTTATGCTAGATTTCTTGTAGGTTAGTATTACTTATCTAGTGACATGACTATCATAACATGGCCCCATACCTTTTATAACACTATTTACCTACTTGTGATTAGTTATTAGAATATTCATAATTGTATCACTTATTAAATAGATGGATCTCTTATTGTTTCTATAAATTTTATCCTATACTTCAAAAAAAGGAGAAGAAACTAAATACAGGTATGTTTAAAAAACCTATTTGATTGTGCATGCATTAAATCATAAGATTGTGAATAACTCCTCTTTGTCTTGGGAGGATGACCTAAAAATAAGATAACACTAAAGAAAATGGTTGGTTAGATAGATAGCTGGGTGGATTAACTAACACTAGCTACATCCCTAAAGCAGGAGCTTCTTTGGTGGCTATCAATCCACACATTTTAAACCATCAAGTTTGTAAATACAAAGATAAAGTAATTGAATCAATAATAAAAAATTACTAATATTGAATACAAAAAATGTATGATAAATAAATAGACTAGAAATGACTAATATAATGATAAACAAGTCAATACTAGTGTTAAATGGTTTGGGTCTATTTCAAAAAATTAGGTAGGGGTCTATGAATAGGTAGAGACACAAAAAACTATATTTGGCTAAGGATAGGTAGGTGTAAATAGCTTGCTATAATTTTATACCATAGTGACCATTAGTGGTTGATGTGATGATTGATAGTTAAGATGACCATCAGTGATTGGATAGACCATCGGTGGTCAAGATGACCATCAAACATTACTATGTGTAGGTTTGGATTGGTAAATAGTTGGTTGATAAGATCCCAAATTTAGATTTTAGGAGATGTGTTGGTGCTAATCTGAGTATGAAAGGTAAATAAAGTAAATGAATATCAAAAAATAAATACTTATCTTACATAAGGTAATCAGGTGGGTGTTTGAGGTGGTTGGCCTATTGGTGGATTTTGACATGATTCTAAAATAATAATGGTACTTGATGCTTTGGCAGAGTGGTGGTGGAAAATTGGCTCTCTAACATGATGTTTGGATGATTAAATTGCTGATTATTATTGAAATAAAAAAAGGAAATCTGGATGCATAAGCTCTTGATCATAATTGCAAATGGATTTCACCTTTCTACTCTCTTTTTATATGTAAGGAAAGAGAGTTGTAATAAGATGTTAAATGGGATGTCCAATTATAACTTGCACATGTAATGGCTTAAACATGGATTTAGACAAGTTATTTTTAGAAAATCAAGGTGGATGGTTTGTAATTGCTAATTAAGGATGTGTTCCCTAGTCCTTGATGGTCAAAGTGATCATTAGTGGTCATCTTAACTATTGATGTTTGAGGGTGAAGGTAAAGAGTGGGTAAAAGGGTAGGTTAATCTATTTGGTCAAACTGACTATGGTTAGTCTTTGTTTATGATCAAAGGGTAAGATTGGTCCCAAGGGGGTCCTAAGGTGGTCTAGGGGAATTTTGACATTTAGAATCATGGTGTGAAGATTTATGATGTCTACATTTTGCCCCTTTTTATTATGTGGCTTTGAATCAACAAGCTATAAAATAAAAAAAAAATTATGGTTGAAGGTTTGGTTACCTTGAGTATGGAAGGAGATATTGCCCCTCAAACTAGGAGTCGATGAGGTAAAATAGAATTAGGTGTGGGTTTGATAAGGTGGAAGAAGGTGATGATAAATGTGGATGTCATGAAGGTGGGTGATAGGTTAGGTACTTAAGGTGTAAATAAGTTCATAAAGTGAGATAAAAAGAGTGATAGCCAAGATCATGCACTGACTAGGTTACCATAGTTATTAAAAATATAGTGTGATACTAGAATGACAAGGGGAAAATGGACCACATGACCATATTTAGGCATGATAGCTAGGTACACTCATAATTATCCTAAGTGATGTCTAAGATTTAGTGGGTATCTAAGGTAGTAAATGATCTTGGTGAAAACACAAACTGGTCAAGTGTCATGAGTATTTGTGCTAGGAATTACTCTTGATAAGACATAAGTGGTTCTTACAAGTACTAGGTGGTATAAGCTTAAAAATTAGTCATGGCAATGTTGTCACTACGGTCAAAATACTAGGCAAAATTCATCACAAAACATGTGTTAGTTGGGCTAAAATAGACTAATAGCAAGATGATGAGGTGATTGGGTTAGGTAGAGAAGGTTGTCTCTATGGGTGGGTAAATGATTTAGTTCTATTGAGGAAAAAAGGTCTACTTATAGGTGAGAGAAAAAAGGTGAGCTTCCTGATCATCAATGGTCAAGGTGCTCAAGGGTGACCCTAATGATCGATGATTAGGGTGAAAACCCTAAAATTCTAATAGTTAAAAGTACTTATGAAATTTATTTTGTTCATTTTAACTTGTTAACCTTGAACTCTAGATTTTGGATTATTTTGATCAAGAATAGTGTTGATGGTGATTGTTGAGAGGTGAGAGGTTGTTGAGTTGGACCAAGGGGACTAGGGAGGATGCATGGAGCATGTGGATGTAGATGAGGATGTGTAGGGGTTTCATGGATTCCTTGTCATTGACGGTTGAGGAACAAAGTAAGGGATGCTACTCAAATTAGTAGATTAACTTAGTTCTGTATATGTTGATGCAATTGATTTGTTAGTTGTTTTACTGGGGTGGGATTTAGGTTTTGACTTAGGCGGGTTTTGGGTGAATTTTTCTAGTTAAATTTGAAATTGATAGGGTGGGATAGGTAGATTGGGGTAGGGGTAGGTATTAGGTTAGAATTTAGGTAAGATTATACTTAGTTTAGGAGTTTCTTGGGTAGCTAGGGTTTTAGGTGTTCACTATTAAAACACCCATAGTGACTGTTGATAGTCTAGATTGATCATCCATGGTTGACATATATATAAATATAGACACCTACCTATTAGCTATTATTGGTTGCCTAGCAAAAAAAAGTCCCTCATAAACATTTAAAGTTGTTATGGTATAGTAGGAATTACATGGTATGGTATAGGTTGACATGTAAGTTAAGTGGGTTGGAATGTGAGGTTTGGGTAGGTAAGATTTGAATGAGTAATAAAATAGTAATGTTAGGTAGGTTGAAGGAATTAATCATATAGGCAAAAACAATAGTATAGGTGTCTAAGCTTATTGATATAGATTTCATGCAGACCTGAGACTAGATACAAATTCATGACTAGGTGTCATGCATCTTCATAGAGGTTCACTAGGGGATAACCCCTATAGACTAGGCACATATAGAGGAGGTTAGCCTTAGAGTGATGAGACACTACCAGCATATGCCCTATGATGAATTTATGATCATTGCCCTCATTAAGAGACAAGATTCTACCATGAACACTTTCTTACTACCCACTGGCAAGCTCATGATCTTGCCAAAGGATGCACACTAGATTATATGATTATCCCTTTAAGGAAAGCTGATATAACATATTGAGTGGGATGAGAGGGATTATATACTATAAATTTTATTTGGATATAACTAAGATCATGTCAAATGACACATTAGGGGATTTATTTACTCTATGCTCTATTAAAGGGTGAGGGATGAGATGAGATTGATGACCATGATGATGATGGCCATTTCATGCTTTTCCCTTCCCAACTCAAGTAGTGGGAGGTTTTCATACTTACTACTAGTGGTGTTGGTTTAGATTTTGCTTGGAAGGATAGTGTTTTTTTGGGTATCAATATTACTTATGCATTTATATAGAGAGTTGTGGGGTTTCAGGGCCCACAAGATATATGGTATCAATGTCAGCCTGGTTCTACATTGTTAGCCCTATGAGCACATCTGATTACTAAGGATAGTGGGGTTATCATGGGTAAGATACACTCAGATAGATTTCTTAACTATATGGATTAGAGAGGTGACTTTTCTACTTCAAGTGTGGGAGGAGGATCCCACAATGTTGATTGGTTTAGGGGTGCTTTAGGTGAACTAGTGATTAGAGACATCACTTAGAGACCATATGTTTAGTTTCTAGTATGGATTGACTATAGGAGGTAGATATTATCCTTATAGAGTTACAAGTGGGTTCTTGGTAAGAGGGATGGAGAGGTAGAGATTATCCCCTTTGATAGGGTTCATAGGTAGTTTGACCTTGTTTAGGGTATCTAGGGTGCATTTACCAATTATAGGAAAGAGGATGTGAAGTTCCTATTACTAGAGCCACATCCCATGAGGACACGACTAGATCATGAGGAATTGATAACCAAGCCATAGATAGATGATATCAACTTTGTAGATGGGTTCATGGCATGATACTAGGCTTTATATGTAGATATAGATTTTGGTGATGGTGATGGTGTTGGTGGAAGGAGACTAATGGATGTGGACCTAGATAGTAGAGGGGAAAAGAGGGTATAGGTATAGGGGATATCCTTGATGGATAGTCAGGAATGATGCTAGCCACTGCATAGGCATAGGTCATAGCATTACATGGGTAGGTCTCTATATTATAGGGTGAGCTAGCCACTATGACAGGTGAGAGGGACCAGGCAATGGCCATACTAGTGTGAATTACCCAAGAGTGAGGCATTCTAAGATAGACTAGAAAAGAATCAATAGTGCTATTAGGTTCAATAGGGACCATTTATATGTAGAGGTACATAGCTACTATATAAGAGCTATGGTATTATGAGGCCATAGTCTTCACTCAATACCTAGTGGAGCCTTGATGGGGTGAGTACAGGGTGAGTTTGGTAGGTGGTGCTAGTGTGGCTACTCTAAGTCAGTAGGCAACATATGTAGGTGGATAGATAGGTACATATAGGGGATAGGTAGGTACTATAGTATGGAAGGCACTAGGACCTAGTGATGGTCTAAGAGATAGTGGTGCCCCTAGGTTATAGATAGGGCATAGGTTATGACATACTATATTATGATGTATATCATTTTTGGCATATGATCTAATGTGGTGAAATGTACATTTTGAGATAAAGATACATGTATATTTTTTGTATACATTATGATGTTTATTTTAGTCACCAACTATATATATGATCTTTGTTTACTGCTTATACTCATGGTCTATGATTTGTGTTGATGTTTAATGTTTACGATGTGATGTTTATATTGATTCTGGATTATACTAATGTTATGATTGCTAGCCACTGATGTAGACTTACCTAGCTAGGCATGAGATGGTGTTTATTTATGGTTATGATTATGACATGCTAAAATTTAATGAGTATGTACTTCATTATTTATATTTAGACATGTGATGAAAATGGTTGATTTCTTTATTTCTCATAGATGCTATGATGTTATTATGTTTGTTATGGTTATGATTATGGTTATCATTCTCTTATGAGACATCTGCATATGCTTGTTGTTAATTTTTTTAAGGTAAAACACATGGGTTAGTTTAATTAACAATACCAGATGGGTGAATAAATAATATACTCAAGAGACAAATGTTGTAATGAAAATACCAACTAGTCATGATAGGATAGGAAGAGGGCACAATGATTCTTCTTTGATAAGGACTAAAACAAAATTAAATTTTGATTGGCTTAATGAATATGAGCCCTTTGAATGTTTTTCATTAGCATTCATTAGTTGGTTAAAAATGTGTCTTGACCACATAATGTCAAGTAAGCTCAAAATCCCTTGCTTATAGTGTATAAAGGGGAGACGGATGAAAGTTGAACCTTCTTGTTAGATTAGCATGCCTCTTTTATAAGTGTCTGAAGAGTCAATATAAACAAGTCTATGTCATACAAACTACTTATTCTTTGATAAGGACTAAAATAGAACTGAAGTTGGATTGGCTTAATGAATATAAGACCTTTGAATGTTTTGCATTAGCATTCATTAGTTGGTTAAAAAGGTGTCTTGATCACATAATGTCAAGTAAGCTCAAAGTCCCTTTCTTATAGTGTATAAAGGGGAGATGGATGAAAATGGAACCTTCTTATGAGATTAGCATGCCTCTTTCGTAGGTGTTTGAAGAGGACACAATGATTCTTCTTTAATAAGGACTAAAATAAAACTAAATTTTGATTGGCTTAATGATTATAAGCCCTTTGAATGTTTTGTATTAGCATTCGTTAGTTGGTTAAAAAGGTGTCTTGACCACGTAATATCAAGTAAGCTCAAAATACCTTGATTATAGTGTATAAAAGGAAGATGGATGAAAATGGAATCTTCTTTTGAGATTAGCATGACTCTTTTTTAGGTTTCTAAAGAGTTAGTATAAACAAGTCTATGTCATACAAAGTGTAGACCAATCAATGCAGGACATCTAGTTATGAGATTTGATTACAATTTTCATCTTATTTTGTAATGTGAGAGCTAATATTGGCTTTCAATATTAGTTTGATTTTGTTATGATTTTTAAAATGGGTCTTTTGCATTGTGGTTGTATATGGGAAGCTGATCGATGTGGGAAGATTCCAAGAAAGTATTACACTTTTGACAAATTCTTTACTCAGCCATCCTTTGAGGGAGTGGTCTAAGTTTATTTCCTTTGTTTAAGGCTATGTGATAGATATCCTTCAAGGGAGCTATCTATCATATGTGTAATTTTAGTATGCTCATGTAGTTATCCTTTGAGGGAGTAGTCTATGAATGCTTAGGAATGACGCATGATTACTATTGGTTTGGATTTTTATTTTTTTATTTTTTTATGTTACCTAACATAGACATGCTTATATAGGCTTAAGGGTTCACATATATGAAGGAAAAACTAGAAGCACTAGAGTTTGATTAGGTATAAAGATGTTGAGGTGACAATGATCATGGGAATCCATCCTAATAAAGAGGTGGAAATTACTATGAAAATCATGTCATGTGTATAACAACAATACCCATTATTCAAGATCAGGCTATGACTATGATGGATAATCACATGATTCAGTTGTAATTAGTTACCCCTAAAATAGGGAGATGAATGTGGTTGAAATCAAGGGATGATCTTAAGTTATACAAAAGGTGAACTTGATCCATTTTTAATAAAATAACGGATGCATATGCAAAGTAGTGAGGGGATTAGGTTCTGAGTTGCCTTCAAGAGAGGATAACTAGTAAGTTGTCAATCCATACTTGTGGGTTATGATATATGGCCCAATCCAATTGAAAGAAAACTTTCCCCACTTCTTTTCTCCATATTAATGAAATGTTGAATTTTGTTTAGGATGAGGTCTTTAATATTGAATTATCATACTCTAAAGTGTTTGTTATAGGCATGGTTGATGCACTCTTGATAGACATGAAGATGGGTAAGGGTTACTAAATGATGCTCATCAAGTAGCTCAAGATGGGCTTAGTAATGCTGATGATCATCATTCTAAAAAATGAAATCCTATAAATATACACAAAAAGAAGGTATTTAGACTTTGAAAGGAAAGATGGACTCTATTCTAAATATAAGGGAGAAAGGGGTAGCACCCATAGGGGTTTTGATGATAATACAATATGCCCATAACATGAAGGGGATGTGAAAATGCAAATCTTAACCAGATGTATTGACCATTTTAGTGAGAATGTTTGTAAGAGTTTTGTTAGAGGCCTTAGCCTATCCATTCACTTGAGGGAGATAGGGTGAGGAGAATCTTAACTGAATGTCAAATGTGTCACATAGACCTTGGACTTTCTTTTTCTTAAAATATTAAAAATTATCAATGATAATCTTGTAAGGAACACTGAAGTGATAGATGATGTGATGGTTGATAAAATTGGTAATCTTCTTTTACTTAGTTGAGACTATAGGAATAGCTTATACCCATTTGGTAAAATACTCAATTGTAGTGATGATATAATGGTGTCAATATGAATAATGGGGATTAATTTCACCAATAAGGTCTAGACCCCATTGTAAGAAGGGCCAAAAATGAGTAGAAACATGAAGGTTATGTCTAGGTGTATGATGAAATTTGGCATGTTGTTGACACTTAACACACTTTTTCACATAATCATAGTAGTCTTGGTTAAGGGTATGCAAATAATATCCAAGGTGAATGATATGTTTAGATACAACAAGACCACTAAAGTGTCCCCCACTAATCCCATTGTGTATTTCTTTGATAGTATGAGAGGCTTCATGATTACATAAGCAATGGAAGAGGAGACCATTAAAGCCATGTTTATTAAGAATTCCTCCCATTAAGGTTTAGCATGAGTTACTCTAGATAAATGATCTTTGGGCATTCCTATAGAGGCTATAAGGAATGATGGCAAGGTTGAGATAGTTGAAGGTCTACTTATACCAAAGGTCAGGTTGGGTCTCTTCCACATTAAAAATGGTGGGATAATCTAGTTTGACATATGAAGGCTAGGAAAGTCTATGGATGATGAAAAATAGGTTAGAGTTAGAGGGTGTAGATAGGATTTTAGAGGTAAGGGAAGCCATGGTGTTGATAAACTTGTTAGTAGATCATGGGGTTGACTAGATGTGGTAGTATTCAAATTATGTTAAAAGCTTATCAACTAGTTATTTTTGCTATTACAAAAAATCATTCATACACTAGTAAGATCCATTGATTTGGTTGACCATAAGTTATGAGTCACCAAAGATGTTGTTGTTTTTTACTCCTAGGGATAAGGTAGTCTGAAGGCCTATCACTAGGGTTTCATATTTAGCCATATTGTTGGTACATTCAAAATCAAGCTTGAAGGATAAAGGAAGAGGTTCACTATCAAAGGGGATAAGGATAATACCAACTCCCCCACCATGTTGACACTTTGATCCATCAAATAACATGGTGACTTTATAGGTGAAGTCTACTTGAGATAGGGTCATGATGGACTCATTCGAGAACTCAAGAGGAGGTTGATTGTCTAGTAATGGTACTTCAGCTAATTAGTCAGCAATAACTTGAAATTTAATTAAATTTTGTTGAAGGAACTCAAGATTAAACTCTATTAAAAGCATGATCCACTTTGCCATATGTTGGTTTTGTTATGGCTTGGAGTGCATATACTTGAGTGGGTCAGTATTATTTATGACATAGGTTTTGTTGTTAAAGAAGTAATGGCAAAGCTTGGTGGCCATGAAAACTATATATAAGAAAAGATTCTTGGTGTGGGTTAATGAGTCTTGTACTCTATAATCATGTGGATAATATAGTAGATGGCTTTCTCTCTATGTTGTTCATCTCAATGAGCAAGCATTACCCCTAGGGAGTGATCAAATGTGGAGATATATATGTATAAAGGTTGGTCATCCTTAAGAGGGGTGAGGATAGGTAGAGACAAAAGGTACTTTTTGAGTGAATCAAAGGAATTTTGATAGTCATTATTCCACTTGAAATGTACATCCTTATTTAAAAGGTGGTGGAAGGGTTGGCATCAATTCAAAAATTGGGAGATAAAGCGATGAATGGATTAGAGTTTCCCATATAAACTATGGAGTTTCTTGAGGTTGATTAGAGGAATCTTGTCAAGGATGGCTTTGATATTGGCTGAGTTAACTTTGATTCCATGAAGGGATATAATAAAGCTAAGGATCTTTCCTGAGAAGATCCCAAAAATGCACTTCTTGGGATTGAGGTGGATATGGTAATGGATAAGCTGCTTAAAGCTGATCTTGAGAATTATTAAATGATCTTTTTAAAGTTTGGATTTTTTAAGAAGGTCATCCACATAGTCCTCTACAATCTTGTGGATAAGGTCATGGAAGATATAAGGCATGACACGTTGATAGGTTTCACCAACTATATTTAATTTGAAAGACATGATAATGTAGCAAAAGTTTCATAATGGGGTGGTAAAGCCAATCTTATATTGATATTCAAGGGAAATTAGGATATAATTTTAGCCCAAGAATCCATCCATGAGAGATAACATCTCATGGTTGACTGTAAGATCAAATATTTGGTCAATACTCAGTAGAGGAAAGTCATCTTTGGGGAAAGTGAGGTTGAGCTCATGAAAGTCCACATATATGCATAGTCCTACTATGGCTTTAGTGATAGGCATGATATTTGATATCTATTGAGGATAGTTAATGGGTTGAATGAATTTTATAGATATAATATGCTGAAGTTCTTATTTGATGAGAAGGGATATGCAAGGGTGCATGCATCAAAGTTTCTAATTGATGGGCTTGGTGTCACCGTGGGTGACTATGTTATGGGTGGCAATGGTGGGGTCAATTATAGGAATGTTGCTATAAGAACAAGAAAATTCTATGCTACAATCTTAGAATAAAGAGTGAAAGTCTTGAAGTTCCTTGCATTCAATGATTGGCCAATTTTGACAATGTGGGGGTTATCTAGAGTACCCAAGTTGATATCCATGGTGTATTCATTCCACATGGTCAAGGTTTTAGAAGGAAGTAATTTATCGATAGAATATTTTAGGGCACTAAATTAGGTGAGAATATAATCATCATCTTGGCATTGAATGATATTAATAATAGGAGAGTTATCTCTTATCATCTCAAGATGAATCAAAGGGATGGTTATAATTTCCCCCTCCTTTTGAGTCAAGGGTCCTAGGGTGATCATGTGGACAAAAAATGTTAGGTGGGATGATTTCATCATCCTCATACATAGGTGGAGGAGAGGTTGGTGAGGAAGGGGCATCTTCCTTGATAATGGTGGTGGTAGGTGGTTTGGTTTACTTCCTGGTAGGCAGAATTAAACTAAGGCCATGTTTATCATTAGGATTTTTGGTCTCAATGGAACTCAACTCATGTGGGCCATGATCATATTTCCCAAGACCAAATAATTTCTAAACACACTTATGGAGGTATGTTTTGGCAAAACTCATCATGTCTAGGTAGGAAAAGCTAGAGTTAAAGGGTTGGGGAGAAGAGGAGGTGGTAGAAGAACCAAGGGGCTTGTAAAGTCCCCCATAGATGAAATGGGTTTGATAGTGCGAAGGTCCAAAGGGAAAAATGATTTTGACATTGGGGTCATACCCAAGTTGGGGGTCAAGTTTCCCATACTCTTAGGGAGTAGGGAAAGCATCAAGGCTAAGGAGACGATATTCTCCCAATGAAATATGTTGGAATATGGATTCTAAAGGGTGTAAGGTGGGGATATAATTGAAGGTATGGATGAGATAGTTGATGACTCATTGGTAGAAGGAGGTATGACTTCATTTTTCATGATTGAGGTCTTACCTTTGGTTAAGGAAGGTGTGGTAGATGGTGGTAAGAGGATGTCATTAGGTCAATAGGTCATGTTGTATGTCAGAAAGGGACTTAGGTCATCTTGGATGGTGATGACCTAGCCTTCATGCTCAAATTTAATGTAATGATTAAGGGTAGATGGGATGCAACCGATGGAGCAAATCTAATGTTGCCTTATAAAAACATTACATTAGAATTTGCCTTCCACTATGTAAAAGAGTTTGGGGAGTGTGAAGGGTCCTAAATGGATATGAAGGACAATAGTTCCTAGGGTATTGGTCATGGTGTTGTTAAAGGATAGGAAGATGGCTAAGGTTTTTCACATGACATTTTTCAATAAGTTGAGTTAGTTATAGGCATGGAAGGAGATGATATGAATAGTAGTTCCCTCATCAATCATGACCTATTTGGCATGGGTTTCATTGATGTAAGAAGTAATAAAGAGAGGAAGATTTGGGTAATCAAAATGGATAAAAGGTATTTTTTAATCTTTGAATGTGACAAGGTTGGAAAATTTAGAGAGCACCAACAAAGGTAGCCAGAGGTTAAGGGTCCTTAGGTTGGACCTCTACTGATTGCAATGCCTTTATCATTACTTGGTGATGATGAGGTAAAGTAGTACTAAACTCATATAAGCTCATATTTGTTTGGTTTTGGTGGAGTTTTTTGTGTACCACTCTCCTAGTGGATTCAAATGGGTTAGATTTGGAGATACCTAAGGTAAATATCTTAGGTTTGGTTAGGAAGTGGAAGATGGATATGTATATGGAATGGATACTTTGACCTTCCCCTTATCCTTCAATTGAGCTTGTGATCATGTGACCACATGAATATTATAGATAGAGGGAAGATTTGGGGTAGGAGAGTTATTCAATTATATGTCACTCTGAGGTGAGAGTGGAGGAATAGGTAGGCATTGGGTAAAGGGTATTATTTGTTGGATTGGTTTAGGGATCATAGGAGGTTCATATATTAAAAGATCATCCTCCTCATAGATATAATGGATAATTGTTTTGAGAGCCTTAAAACTCTCCATGTCATGCCTTAGTATCCTATGACAAGAATACACATGGAGATCATTATACCAAGTGGGCTTTGAACCAAGAGGGTCAAATGGTATGATAGGGGGTAAGGTTAATCAAGAAGCTTTTAATAAACTTTATAAAATGGTTAAGTAGGATTAAAATAAAGGTGGATAGGGTTTAGAGGTTTTGGTATTCATTAGTAAGGTAGAAGCCCTTTTGGGAGTGGGTTTGGTGATAAAAGGTTTGGGTAAGGTGGTGCACTTGGTTGGTGGTTTTGGTTTTGGTAAGGTGGATGTTGATAGATCAAAGGTAGGAGGTTTCAAGGTAGGTAGCTTGGTCATTACTGGTTCAGTGAAGATAGGTGTGTTAGAAAGAAAGTGTACCAATGTAACTAGAAATGGTGGTTGGGTTTTGGTTGGGACAATTGGCTTCTTAATCAGAGTGGAGGGATGAGGTCCCAAGATAGAGGGAAAGGTTGATGGAGGTAGGAATTTGGCCCTTTAGTGGCTTCTCTTCCTTGGTCAATTTGGTTTTGTGGTTGGTTGTTGGGTTTGGTGAGGTAAGCTCCACTTTCATATATGGGAGATTAAGACTCTATGTAGGGAAGGTGCTAGGTTCTTGGTTGGTTTGGTCAGATTGGCTAGAGAAGTTGATTTAGTTGTTTGTGGTTTAGTTCTATAAGAAGGTTGAGGAATTATTATGTTGGTAGGGGCTTCCATAAATTTGGTTGGTAAGATAGGGGTTTGGATAATAGGATGGGTGGGTTGATCTATCAATGGTGTGGTTAGAGGTTATTTCTTGGTGATATAAGGTTGTCCTAATTACTACTAAAAGGTGGATCAATCCATGTCAAAGTTAGAGACAAATTCCAATTTTTAAGAGAATGGTTTATATACAGGTTTTGGTCCCTGGATAGTGGATTTGAAATACAAACCCATAGGTTGAGATAAAGGTATGGTAACCTCATCCTTTTCCTCAATAAAAGGATGAAATATTTAAATAGGTGACTCCTCAATGAGAGGTATAGATGTGGGGGATTCCTCTTTGGGAATGATCTCCAGAGGGGTAGTAAATCACTTAGTGGTTGGGGGGGAAGGTAAAATGGGCATTTGTTTTGGTATGTTAGTGGAAGGAGTGGTTGATGGATCCACCACTAAAATAAGTGAAGGAGGAGAAATGGGTGATTCCTCAGTTTGGGTCTCTAAAAGAGGAGAAGGTAACTCCACTACCTCAACAAGGGGAGAGGGTGAGGAATAGATAGGTTGGGTGATAGGTTCTCAATTAATGAGTGTGCCAAGAACCATGTTAATAGTATGGGCATCATGAGAAAACTCAACCTTGTTTCTCTCATTTTTGGTAAGTGCATGACTAGGGAAAGGTTGCCTAAATATGTCGAGGGCTTGGTTTTGAGGTGTATTTGGGTTATCCAACACAAGCTCCCCCTTATCAATGAGATATTAGATAATGTTCTTGAAGGTATTAAACCTACTAACATCATGCCCAACTATGCAATAGAAAGCACATAAATAATTCTCATTGTACCAACTAGGTGAAAGATAAGAAGAATAAAATTATTGAGGTGGTTTGATAGGGGTAAGCTATATGATGTTGTCCTTTAATAACTTATCTAGGATTGAAGCATAAGATTCTCTTAGTGGGGTGAATTGCTTTTAGTTGTTCCAACTTTGGTTCTTCATGTTTTATTTCAAATAATCAAAGGAATTTGGTTGATTAATGGATGAATAAAAATAAAATTTAAGGATAACCAAATTTTTAGTTCCCTTGATTTTGGTCCTAGTGTTAGTTTGGTTGCTCAGTTTGGAGGAGAAAGCCTCAGTATTTTTATAGGTAAAGTTCTTATTTTTCAATTTTAGCTTTCCTTCATTGATGGCTCTATTCTATAATTTACATGCCATGGTAAAATCCTCATCACAGGTTTGGAAGCTCTAAACATGTAATGTGGAAGAGATGTGATTGGTACATGCCCAAGCAAAGAGTTTGATCAATTCAAGCTAGGGCAAGGAAAAGGAAATTTGGTTGATTAGGCTCCTCTAACAAGCTAAAAAATCAATAATGGATTCATCATCAAATTATTGTATGGAGTAGAGGTCAGTGATGGAAACCTTCTTGGATATATTTATCAAAAATTGATATAAGAAGGTTTGGGCTAGCTAGGTAAAGGAAAAGAGGGAATTCTTAGTTAAGGCACTATACGAATCCAATGTCGGTCCTCACAAAGACATAGGAAAATTATGGAGGAGGGAATTATCATTAGCAATCAAATAAGATGAGTGCCTAAATTCCAAAATGTGTTATTAGGGATATTCCTTACTCAAAAACTTGGATAACTTAGGATGTTCACATTGAGGAGGATGTGGTTGGATAGGGATCGATGGGTGAATGGGTTCATTACAAATCTGATCATACGATAAGATGTTGTGAGATCCAAAAATAGATGAATATAAGGTATTCATCTTATCCATGAGCATCTTCATGAGGTTTGCTTGGGGTTATGAACCTAAAAGATTGTAAGATACATATTATTGTGGTGGTTAGGTGACATATTGATAGCGGGTAAGAGGTTGGGAAACCAACACATATTGGTATACAGAGATCAGTGGTTAGGTGGAAGATATGTAAGGGTGGTTAGATTTGGGTGGTTGGTTATTAGGTAGAGGTGTATGCCCTTGTGGGTTAGGGATGCGACCTAGGTTTGGTGTAATGGGCACTATTGAGTAGAGGTGGTAGTTAGGTTGGTGATAAAATGAAGGGTAGTGACCTTTATGCTAACTAAGGGTAAGGTAGAATTTATAGGAACCATAAGGTTTTGAAGTGGGGTAGTGGTTAGTAGATTATAGGTAGTCAATGGAAGGTAGATAATGTTAGTGGTAGGTACTCCAAGGATAAGGGGAGAATATGTGGATAATGGTTGGGTTGATCCTGAGGTGGAGGAGTTATTTGTAGGGGTGGAAGGTATAAGGGTGTTTTTAGGTTGGGTAGGATGGTTTTCCATAGTAGTATTAAAGGGATTGTTGGTTTGCCATGGTTTTCCATAGTAAATGAAGAGGCTTGTGTAGCTAATATTTGGGTAATGACCATGGCAATAAAATTATTTCCCATGATATAGGAAGGTGTTCCATAAGGTGGGTCCATAAGATGAACTAAAGTAGGGGTATAATGAGGCATAATGTTAAGGTAGTGTTGGAGGGCCATGGGATTGTTATCTAAGAAGGTGGAAAAGTTTTCATCTCCTTGGGGAACCTCTTAAGGGAAAGGTAGACTTCTTAAGGGGTGAGGAGAGTCTACTATTTTAAAGACATAGTTCATACATGAGGAAGTAGAAGAGGTTGATTGGGTTGGTGATGGGTTCTACTTTGCTAGGTTCTTTTATTGTTGGCAAGTTAAAACTAGCCAAGATAAGGGAGAGAGAATGCACAACCAATCTCACCAATCAAAAAAAGAGAAGATAAGAAATGATCAAGAAAATCAATCACACTTTAAAATGTACATTAAGTCCTAAAGGTTATTTTTAGTCTCTCTTTTAGATAATGCCTTAAGCTTTCATGAATTTAAGTGACTGAAGTTGGATTATAGAGTGGGTACTAGAAAGGGAGTCTATGGTTAGTTTCTAGTTGTTTAGGGGCTCAAAAAGAATCTATATTGGGAATCAATACATGTCTTAGTATTTTGGCCTACCTCCTCACTTCACACACAACAACGATAAGGGTGTCATGTGCTTAGCCAATATATATTGATTTCTAGAGTTTATACTCAACCAAAGAGCTAAGTTAGTTCTCCCATTAGTAATGACCTCCAAGTAGGATCATCAAGAAAGGGTAAGGTGATCGTTAGGTGATGAAATCCTAGTTAGACCTTGTCTCAAGTTTGTTTTATGTTTAATTGATGAAGGTGGTTTATTTTAGTGTGTGCAACAAAAGTGATGCTATGATAGGATTAGTTTAATTTAAGTTAAACTATGTGAGCTAAACTTACAATAAATTGATGTGTATACTTAATTTTAAGCTTAAAATAAATTTCAATTTTGTTAATGAACATAAATAGAGAAAAGAGCATATAGATGCAAAGAAAATAAACCTAAAGTAAAGACTCAAGGTCCCAATGGGTGTGCCAAAATGTTTCAATAAATTTTAGCTTATACTTCAAAAAAGGAAGAAGAAGAAACTAAATATGGGTATGGTTGAAAAACTTGTTTGATTGTACACATGTTGAATTAGAATATTGTGAAGAACTCTTATTTGGCTTGGGAGGATGACCTATAAATAAGACATCACTAAAGTAAATGGTTGGTTAGATAGATAGCTGGGTGGATTACCTAATGCTATCTAGATCTTAGAATTAGGAGCTTCCTCAGGGGTTGTCAATCCACATGTTTTAAATAATCAATTTTTTAAGCAAAATGATAAAGTACTTTCATCAATAATCAAAAGGTACTAAAATTAAATAAAATATATGCATGATAAATAAATAGAATATAAATGACTAATATAGTTATAATCAAGTAAATACTAGTGTTAAATATCTTGGGTCTATTTTAAAAAATTAGGCAAGGGTCTGTGAATAGGAAGGGACACAAAAAACTAGATTTGGTTGAGGATAGGTAGGTGGAAATAGATTGCTAGAATTTCCTGCCATAGTGACTATCAGTGGTTGATGTGATTGTAGATGGTTAAGGTGACCATTAATGGTTGAGTCAACCATAAAAATTTGGATAGACTATCAATAGTCAAGATAACCATTGATGGTTACTATGTGTAGGTTTGGATTGGTAAATATCTAGATGAGGGGATCCCAAAGTTGGATTTCAAGAGATGGGTTGGTGTTGGGCTAAGTACAAAAGGAAAATAAAGTAAATGAATATAAAAAAATAAATACTTGTCTTACAAAAGGCTGATAGGGTGTGCCCTTGAGGTGGTAAGCCTATTGGTGGTTTCTGGCATGATTTTGATAGACTAATGATATTTGATGCTTTAGTAGAGCGGTGGTGGCAAGTTTGATCTCTAACATAATGGTTAGATCATTAGATTACTAATCAAAATTGACTTGAAAAAAAAGGAACTCAAGATGCACAAGCTCTAGATAATAATTTTAGATAGATTTCACCTTCCTACTCCTCTCTTCTTATAGGTAAGGCAAGAGAGTTATAACAAGACATTAACTAGACTATCTAATTATAACTCGTGCATGTAATGGCTCGCACATGGATTTAGACAAGTTATTTTTATAAAATCAAGGAAAATGGTCTACAGGTTGCTAGTTGAGGAGGTGCACCTTGATCATTTATGGTTAAGGTGACTATCAGTTGTCATCTTGACCATCGAAAGCTAAGGGTGAAGGAAAAGAGTGGGTAAAAGGGTAGGTTAATCCAGTTGGTCAAATTGACTATGATTAGGATTGGTTTATAATCAAAGGGTGAGATTGGTCCCAAGGGGGTCCTAAGGTGGTCTAAGGTAATTTTAACTTACAAAATCATGGTTTATGTATTTTTTATGTCTAAACTTATGATCTCCATATTTTCCTTACTTTCATTTGAGGCTCACATCAGTCAATTTTGAGATTTCACACTTACTTTTGGGCAAGTCTTGGAGTCTTTAGACACCTTGGTATTTAGGTCCTTTTCTCTAGTAACAATTGATCACTTTTACCACAAGTTAAAATAGATCAACCCCCTATAGTTAAAATATTAAATAGGATCTGATTATAATGTCATAGGGTGTGTTGTAGTTCATATAATGTCATTTCATATGCCATTCTTTTTTTGTCATTGTCTAATTTAGTTCTTGTGTCATTTGATATATTTGGGTCATTTTAGAGTTAGATATGAAAGTGGAAAGTTTTCATAGTGTTTAAGTAGTCAGAGCATGGAACAAGTTTGCATAGCTCTTAGAAGTTCATCAGAGCCTTCATCATATCAATTGGTGGTTGATAGAGCAAGTCCAAAATTCTTTCAAGTTTTTGGCTAAGTGTTAGTGACTTGTTGGGGAAATTGCCTGAGAAATTTTTTGAAAGATAAAATTCTTTAGGACATTTTTATCCATGGGAAAAAGTCTAGAACAAATTGTTTTAGACATTTTTTTCAAAATAAAAAATCCCAAAGACCCAAGTCTCTCAAAAAAATTGTTTGCCACAAAAGCTCCAATGGAATTGAATTATTTTAGGAGAAATGTCTAAAACATAATTATTAATAAAGGTAGAATTATTTCAAAGTGTTTAATAAAAATAGTTTGATGCAAAAAATATTGAAGGTTTATTTATTTAAGACACTTTTTCCACAATAAAAGAGCCAAGTCTGATTTATTTCAGACAAATTATCTGATACAAAAGGCTAAGGACATATTATTTCAAACAAAATGTCTAAAACATAAAGCTCAATGACCCATATTGTTTCAAAAAATTAGTCAATACAAAAGGTCTAAAGCCATCATTTTTATAGATGAATTGTCATAAAAACAAAGATCCTAAGGAAACTACCTGTAAGAAAATATACGATAGAATTGAATAATTTTGGGAAAGTTGATCTATCAAAGTATTATGTTTTTGTAAATGTAAAAAATGAGCCTAGGTAAAAAATCATTAGTGTTTAAAAAATGACAGTCATAGAGACATCATTGATAGTCTAGCAAACATCATTGATAGTCTAGTAGACATTATTGATGGTCACATAGATGTCAAATTTAAGGCATGGCAAATAATCAATGGGGTAAAAATTTTATGGTTGTGTACATGTCAAATACGGTTATGTAGATGTCAAATGATGGGAGCGCAGATGTCAAATTTCATCCATAATAAATAGTCATTTGGGTTCAAATAGAGACAAATCCAATTGTCAACATTCTATTGTACACCAAGATCAATGGATTGGATGATTTGATAGTATCAGTGGGTCCCAAAGATATATGGTGTGCATTTGATCATGCAAAAGTAGATTGATGGTGTGAATAGAGTTAAAATGTTAATGGATATTGAAATTAAATCACATTTGAGTAATTTGATCATGATCTATACCTCATGTTCAATTATACATCTAGTTTTAATAGTGTGAGTGGGTTAATACATTATAGGAGCCTAGAATGAATGTAATAATATGAAATGTCATAATTTTATAACCTTAGATCAATAATAGATAGACAAAATTGAAGGTCAAAGCAAAGAGACTCTAGGTGAGTTCAATTGGGTAGATTCAATTGATAAAGAAGATGGGTTACATGTTCAAATGATGATAGAGAAAATTATAAAATAGAGTGAGCAATGTGAAAGGAATCCCACATAGTCATCCATGAAAGACCAAGGATTTTATGACAAATTAAGCTCTTCAAACTCATATGCTACCATGAAAGCATAGTCAAAGTCCAAGATAAATAGTTACTACCAAATGTAAGGAATCAAGGTCCAAAATACTAATAAATATTTGTAGATGATAAATACAAGTGTCTAGATTATAGTTATTAGCTAACAAAATGTCTATGACTATCATAACATATTTGTCAACTCTCCTAGTTTAGTTTCAAGTACCTGAGAGATGATCCATGATGAAAATAGTTTCATGAAGGCTAGTTGAAGAATCTTTGCACCATTTTGGAGAGTTTTTCATGATTTATATTGACATTTGTCTTAAGAGGAATTTATGCTTTGTTTCACACTTAGTTATATTTGTAAAATAATTGGTTCTCATGCCTGGACATGTGTACCAGTGATTCTTAAAATTATTTATTTTCTCCTCTCTCTGGAGTTATATAACTAGATACCATTTTAGCCTTTTAATCTAATACCACACCATGTATGGTGAGGCCATACTAGTTTTGACATTGTCCTTTTCCTTAGAAAAATAAATTCAACCTAGTTTGAGTTCATATATTAAATTGTCAAAGTGTGTGAAGAGATGTATAGTGAATAGTTAAGAGATATTAATCTATCCTTGCTTTCTCTCAATCCTTCCATGTTTGATGCAAGTGATTTCAACCTAGCAGGTCATATGAAGTGTAGTCAAGTGTATGAATCTATCTCAAGTGTATAATGAGCCTTAGTTCCTAAAACTGATCTATGGTCTTATTTTCCTTAGAAATTCTTTGTGCATCTCACCTTCATATCAAAACACTAATGCTATTACATTCTAGGACTCTTAGACTAGTGTTGTATGCCTTATCTCTTTGTGATAGAGTATGATAGTCTTATGGAAAACATATTGGTGCATCACACTTTTAGAATAGGTTTATTTCATGTAATTTATAGGCCTTTCCCCCAAAATCAAGCATTAGATAAGTGGTAAGATTTACAAGATACATTTAGAGAGCTATCCCTTTAAATCTAGAGGCTCACTTCCACTATAGGTACACCCACATACCTGGAAGTGTTCCCATGTTGCCAAAAAATATAAGAGGCTTAAAACCCCTCTTTTAGGGTAAAATATTTGGTGACAATAGTTCTAGCACACCCAATGGGACCATAATCTAAAAGATAGATTGTCAAGGTGAATTCCAGTATTAACAACATCACCAAATTGGTGTATTACTCAGCATTTGGTGACTCCATCAAAGTAAATCTGGCTCAAGGCCATTGTCCTGATTAAATTTTTTTGTCATAATTCATAGTTCTCACTAGGTCATCTTATAGAAGAGTTATTAATGCCATTGACCCACTCTTTCAGCCTAAACTTCCCCTTGAAGTTTAATATCCTTAGCCTAATATTCCCTTTGGAGAACCATTAGATTTTTATAGAGAGGAAGAGGTCAAAGAAATTGAGGAAATTGAAGATACTAAATATTTTGAAGAAGATAGGGATATAACTCATGCCTTTCCTATATTAATATATAAAATACAATTCACCTTTAGGAATATGACGCCACTCCTCCCAATGCCATAAAAGGTGTGGCCTTATTCAATGACAAGAGTCATGTTACACCTAGTGAGCACATTAGAGATGTATCTAACTTTTAAAGATTCCTTAATATCACTCAAGAAAACATTTCCATTGGACTCCTTTTCATGTCCCTTAAAAGGAAGGATCTTGATTGGTATTAGACTCTAGAGGGTGGATACATCACATCATGGGATTAATTTAGAGTGTTTTTGACATCAAGATTTAGAAATGAGAGTGACCATGCCTCTCTCATACACTAGCTTAACATGATTAAAGGAGGATCCAAAGAAATAATGCATGATTTTAACAAGAGGTTATAAAAGACTTATAATATATTACCTCCTCATAATAGGCCACCTCCAAAAATGTGTTCCCAACCTATTTTAGAGATATTGGCATTGCAATTGGTATCATGCTTCAATATATGGGTGGTTCCACCCTCCCTGAAGCATATGAGCTTGTTATCAAAGTTAAAAATAATATCATCCAAGATAGAATATTTCCACCTATAGTGTCTATACCCCCATTTTCTAATAATATTACTAATACTCTAGATACATCCCAAGTTCCTAATGTCAATACCAAAACTAAGGTTGCTCCTAGGTAGGCAAAACATAATGTTGATTAGAAAGCAAATTTCTTGGCCTTAGAGGCTCAAAATAGGCAAATAAATATGCAGCAAGGTGTCCATCATAATTCATACCCTTATCAATATTAATATGGTCAAAAATATGGAAGATGAAAATGCCAACGGCATCCTAATCCCAATAGGCCTACCAATGCATACAAACCTAACTCTACTATGAATGCAAGGGAGATGATACCTATACATAACAACTTGGTGAAAGGTGAGAATTGGTAGCAAAGCCAATTTATGGATGTTAATGAAGGTAGAGAGAAATGTCTTATTTTTCAAGGAGATGTCACTCCCTTATTATTATTTGAAGATGAAGTTATGATGCTAACAAGTGAAGGTGAGTAGTTTCAAGAACAGATCTTCACCAATTTCCTAGTTAAAGATACTTTTATTCTTAACCAATGAGCCTCTATTGTAAAAAAAACTAGATATAAGAGAAATAATTTTAGTACAAATAGTAATGTGCTTATAGGCTCATTCAATCCTCATAAAAAGAAACAAGGTATGGCTATAGGTGTAGTAGCTTTGAATAACTCTAGACATCTTCCAAACTATAATGTTGGAAGGACTATTCAAAACACTCCAAATCATTAGGTTCTAAGCACTTAATAACCTCCAATAATTCAAAAGAATGTATTTATGTCTTATTTAAACATTTTCAATTCATTAAAGAGTACTAAAACATCTATTTACCTTTGGAATGTTCTGCATATGCCTGGTTAGAAAGAGCTCCTACAAAAATAATTATCTATTATCCCAACTAGTGTCCCTCCTTAAAATATAAGTCAAAGTCATGTTTTCCTTGTAAGTTTCCATAACACCATTGTTGAACCATCCACTAGAACTGATAAACCTCCTCCTTTCTATCTCACCTTCATAGTGGGTGACATGCTAGTCCATAACTACATAGTTGATAGTAGATCTTCAACTTTGATCATGCCTAATGTGGGAGATGATAAATTGGGTTTGAAGTACGAGATTAATTTTAAAGGATTTATATAGCTAGATGGTATACATACCAAGATATTAATACTGATAAAAGGCTTGAAGGTTTTCTTGCATGATTATCCTAGTTTTCCTTTCTTTCAAGACATAATTGTTGTTGATCTTCCATCCCACTTTGCAATCTACCTATTAAGGGACTTCAAAACCAAGATAGGTAGATATCTCTCAACCAACTAGTATTTCTTGTCCTTTATAGTAAGGTATGGAGCCAAGGTGACAATTAGGACACAACCTCTTTTAAGGTGTCATATATAACCTTACATTGAGACAAGTTCTAATTTGAATTGTGTTGTTCATGAAGAGAAGGATTATATTATAGATGATGGCACTTCCTCCAAGCTTGAAGACATTGCATATTTGTTTATTGATTAATATGTTACTAAAACTTATGATCATGATACTTATGCTCTCATGGAGGAAACTTATCTAGGAGTATATTGTATACATGAATAAGGAATACCAACACCTCTACTTTCCAAAGAAGAGGGTAAAGAAGATGAGATGTGGAAAATGCTTTTTGATGGTTCAAGAAATAAAATTAGTGCAAAATCTAGTGTTATAATAGTGTCTCCATCCAAAAAATATATATTATGTTTCATATATATCTAATTTTATTTGTATTTGTAATATGGTAGAGCATGAAGGTTTGATTCAAGGCCTTTAATGGGTAAGAAGAAAAGGAATCAAGAACTTGCAAGTATATGGAGACAGTGAGTTGGTTATGCATCAAATTAGGAATGTGTTTTCTATGAATAACCCTTTTATAAATTAATATAATCATAGGTTATGGTATTTTATTGCATACTTAAATTCATTAAACATACAATCAATCCCAAGGGAGCAGAATAATCATGTTAATAGACTAGTTGCCATAGCATCTCAATTTGATACTACAACTACCATTAAAGGAAGAGGGGAAGCACTCTCACATTAATATCATTATCAGACCTTTTTTACCTAATAATGAAGTGGTTTTTCAAGTTTTTTATAATTATAAAAACATTTCATGCTTCTTACAAAATGAAGCTAAGTTTTCTTTAAAGAATCAAAAGAGGCTCCAAGAACAATTGGGTCATCAGATTGTTTAGGTAAGAAAAAATAAAATACCTAAGGGTATGGTGACCTTAGAACATATATTAAATGAAAATGATCATAAGAAGAAGTAAAAATTGAGTATGTCTAAAAAAGAGGATAACTATGAAATACTATTAATCTTTAAAGATAAACTCCTCAAACTAGGCAAGGTATGTTCTACATTAGAAAAACAAGCATTCATTGATTTGCATAGAGAGTTTCATGACATATTTTCTTGGGAGTATATGGACCTAAAAGGATTTGATCCTAGCCTAGAAAACCGTATTATTGAGTTGGAGTATGGAATTAAACTAGTAAGGTAGAAACAAAGACCCATTAATCAAGATTAAACAACTGATGAGGTTAAAGCTCACTAAACTCCTTGAATTTTAAATGATCTTTCCTATCAAACATTCAAAATGGGTAGCTAATATTGTGCCTATTATAAATAAGAATGTGGATATAAGAGTTTATGTGGACTTCAAGGATCTTAATAGGGTGTCACTCAAATATCACTTTCTTTTACCCTCAATGGAGTTCAGCTTCTTAATGTTTCTCTTTTCTAGATGGATACTCAGGTTATAATCAAATTTGATTCAATGAATATGATCAATTTAAGACAACATTTACCATTAAATGGGTAAATTTTTATTATAGTAATATCCTATTGGGTTTGTCAAATGCTGGTTCTAACTTTTAAATGGTGATGGACATAGCCTTCAAAGGTTTGATTAATGAGATGTTATTGTTTTATCTAGATGATATGATATTGTTTTATAAATATGCTAATAAACATATGCAATACTTGAGACAAGTTTCTAAAAGATGTAGGTAGTATGGAGTATCTCTTATTCTAAACAAATACATCTTTATTATCCATGAAGGTAAGCTCTTAGGATACATTATTTACAAATACGGTTTGGCTATTGATCTTGAAAGGATATAGGTGATTTTCAACCTCTCATTTCCCTTGAATAATAAAGGTCTTCAAAGTTTCTTAAGCAAGATGGATTTTTTATGGAGGTTCATACCTAGTTTTTCATCTTTGGTAAAACCTATCATAGCTATGCTCAAGAATAACCAAGTCTTTTCCTAGACTAAGGAAGGTAAGAATAGTTTTGAATCCATTAATAAAGTAATTTCACAAGCTCCTACTCTTGTGAATCCTAACTTTTCTATAGACTTTATGTTGTATTCATTTTCTAAAACTGATACTATCTCAACCATGTTAATGCAAAAGAATAATGAGGGTGTGGAGCAACCTATTGCATTATTTACCCAAGGTTTAGAAGATTATGAAGTCAAGTACACCTTTGTGGAAAAAAAGTCCTCATTATTATAAGGGGATTAAATGAGTTCATGCATATGGTTTCAAATAATAAAATTCATGTTATGGTTTCTCATCCTAGTACCAAGGAGTTTCTTTTGAGCATAGACCTTAGTGAGAAGAGAGTAGGGTGGACACTAAAGTGATGGAATATGATGTTGATATCAAAGTAATAAAATTTATTAGAGGTAAATTAATTTGTGAACATTTACATTTATATTTTCATGACTAAAAATAAGAGGTTATAGTCAGTCATGATTTCTCCCAACCAGCTGATTCCTTGCATATATAGAGTAGGACACAAGATGTGATCAAATTTATTCAAAAATGGTTAGTATCTTAATAATATGAGTAGATCACAAAGGAGATATTTTAGATTGTAATTTAATCCCTTTTGTCTTGTGGATGGTGTGATTTTTAGGAGGGACATCAATGGTGTGTTATTGATGTGCATTGACAATGATCAATTTGGAGTGTTTCTTGAGAAGTTTCATGATGGGACAATAGGAGGTTATGTCTCTCTAAGAACCATAACTACCAAAATCATGAAGTTAGGCTATTAGTGGTCCATTTTTTTAAAATATTGTTGTTTGGGTGAGAAGGTGTGTACAATGTGATTTATTTGTAGTAAAACATAAGCTTGAATCTCTTCCTTTGGATCATATCCAAGTTTATCAACCTTTCATGCAATAGGGTCTTGATTTCATTAGCATGATAAATCCCACATCAAGTTCTAGTCATAAATGGATACTCATAGTAAATGACTATTTTATAAGATGAGTTGAGGTAGTATCATTGAAGGAAGCTAATGAGAATGCTATCTTGGATTTCTATGAGAGCATTGTAATAAGGTTTGTCACTCCTACTATTATTTCAGATAATGACCTTAATTTTATGTGCACTAAGACATTTGATTGGTAAAATAGTAATATAATATTTATGATCAATTCATCCAAATATCATCCTCAATGTAATGGTTTGAATAAGTCAACTAACAAGAACTTAAACAAAATCATCAAGAGAACCTTGGAACATAATTAGAAGGCTTGGCACACCAAACTAAAGATAGCCTTTTGGGATGATAGGATAACTCCCAAGAGGTCAATAGGGAATTTTCCTTTTGCACTTATCTATAGAAGAGAGGCCAAGTTGTTTATTTCTCAAGAGTTCTCTGCCTTGGAATTGACACATAAATTAGAGCTACTGGAAAATACTCTAATGGAGTTGAGATTGACATAATTAACGGATTTACAAGAGACTAGAGATAAAGTTCATCAAGTTATGGATCATCACCAATTAATAATGAAGATGTATTTTGATAAGAATTAAATTCCAATATCATTTCAATAAGGTGATATAGTGTCGAAATGGGATGAAGATAGAGTAAAACCAGGGAGGCATACCAAATTTTATACCCTATGGAGTGGACCATATTTCATCATCAAGTACAAGAAAAGTAATTCTTTCTAATTAATAAGGATAAATGGAGAAGAGATACTTATCCCTATGAATGGGATACATTTTAAACCTTTCTATTAAGTGGTATAGTTCATTTTATAAATAGTAGATTAGGTGTGTGTTTTATTTATATTATGTGTTGTATTCCTTGAATGTTCCAATTCAACATATGTTTATTTTTGCTTTGTGTTTTGTGCTTATTATTTCCTATTTTTGTGTTTTTAGAGGAATTTATGTGTCAAAACTATTATACATGTGACTCCATAGCCCAATGGATAGGATTAGGCAACTGGTCATGGTATAGAAAGCATGCCACCCTTGGGAAATTGCCAAGAATGTTGACCATTTTTACAAGTTAAAATAGATCAACCCCCATATAGTCAAATCTTAAATAGGGACTGATTATAATGTTATAGGGTGTGTTCTAGTTCATTTTATGTCATTTCATTTGCCATTCTAGTTTTTGCCATTGTCTAGTTTATTTCTTGTGTTATTTGATATCTTGGGGTCATTTTAGAGTCATTTATGAAAGTGGTAAGTTTTCATGGTTTTCAAGTAGTCAATGAATGGAAATTTTTTACATATACCATATAAGTTCATTAGAGCCTTCACAAGATCAAGTGGTGTTTGATAAAGCAAGTCCATAATTCTTTTAGGTTTTTGGCTAAGTGTTGGGGAGATGTTAGGGAAATTGTCTAAGTAATTTTCTAGAAGACAATTCTTTTGAACATTTAATGCATGGGAAAAAGGCTAAGCACAAATTGTTTTGGACATTTTATCTGAAACAAAAAATATCAAAGACCCAAGTCTCTCAAAAAAATTATCCAACATAAAAGCTCTGATGGAATTGAATTATTTTGATAGAAATGTATGAAACACAAGTCCTGATAAAGGTAGAATTATTTTAGATAAAGTGTTTGAGAAAAATAGTCCAATGTAAAAGTTCTTGAAGGTTTATTTATTTTTGACATTTTGTCCACAACAAAAGAGCCAAGTTTGGTTTTTTTATGGAAAATTTTTCTGATACAAAAGGCTAAGGATGTATTCTTTTGGACATAACATCTGAAACATAAACCTTGATGACCCATATTATTTTGGAAAAAATGGTTGATGTAAAAGGTGTGAAGCCATCATTCTTGTGGAGAAATTTTATTGAATTAAAATATCTCAAGGAAATTACCCACAACAAAAGCTCTAATAGAATTGATTTTTTTGGGAAATTTGATCTAGCAGAGTATGACATTCATGTGAACATCAAAAAATGAACCTATGCAAAAAATCATTGGTATTCAAAAAGTTACGATCTGATAGACGTCATTGATGGTCAATTAGATATTGAATTTAAGTCATGGAATATAATAATTTAGGTAAAATTTTGACAATTGTGTAGATGCCAAATATTATTGTGTGGATTTCAAATGATGGGGATGTAGATGTCAAATGCTGGGATCACAAATGTCAAATTTCAGCTATAGTAAATATCCATTTGGGTTCAAATGGATCCATATCGAAAGGTCAACATTCCATCATAAAAAAAGATCAATAGATTGGATTATCTAACAAGATAAGTGGGTCTAAAATATCTATGGTGTATATTTGATCATGAAAAATTATATTGATGGTGTGAACATAGTCAATATGTCAATGAATCCTATAATCAAATCATGTTCAAGAAACCAGATCATGATCTATGACTCATGTTCAATTATACATCTAGATCAAATGGTGAAATTGTGTCAATAATTCATAAGATCCTAAGACAAATTAAATGCTTCAAAATGTCATAATCTTAGGAAATTTTATCAATAATCGATAACCAACATTGGAGGTTGAAGTGAAGAGACTTTAGGTGAGGTCGACTGGGCAAATTAAACTAATAGACAAGATGGGATACACGTTTAAATGATGATATATAAAATTATAAAATAGAGTGAGAAATATGGAAAATAATTACACATAGTTATCCATGAAATATCAAGGATTATGTGATTAAGATTTTTAGACTCATATGGTGTCATGAAAGCATAGTCGAGGTCTGAGATAAATAGTGACTATTAGATGTAAAGAATCAAGGTCCAAAATAATAATGAATGATTTTAGATGATAAATACAAGTGTCTATAAATAGTTAGTAGTTGATAAAATTTCTATGACTATCATAGCATATGTGTCAAATCTCCTAATTCAATCTCAAATTCCTGAGAGATGATCCATGATGAATTATGTTTCATGAAGTCTAGCTGAATAATCTCTACACCATTTTGTAAAATTTATCATGATTTATATGGACATCTATCTTAAGAGGAATTCATGGTCCATTTCACACTCAATTTCACCTACAACATAACTAGTTTTCATGCCTAGACATGTGTTCTAGTGACTCTTGAATTTTTTAATTTTCTCCTCTCTCTTTAGTTCTATAAGTAACTTCCACTTTGGCTTGTAATCTAATACCACACCATGTATGGTGAAAACCTTATAGTTTTAAAATTTTACTTTACCTTAGAATAATAAATGTAATCTAGTTTGAATTCATTTATCATCTTGTCAAAGTGGTGAAGAGATGTATAGTGAATAGTTAAGAGATATTCATCTATCCTTGCTTTCTCTCAATCCTTCCATGTTTGATGTAAGTGATTTCAGCCTAGTAGGTCATATGAAGTGCAATAAAGTATATGAATCTATCTTAAGTGTATAATAATCCTTAGTATCTACAACTTATCTATGGTCTTATTTTCCTTGGAAATTCTTTGTGCATCTCACCTTCATATCGAAACAATAATGCTAGTGCATTTTAGGACTCTTAGACTAGTGTTGTATGTCTTGTCTCTTTATGATAGAGTATGATAGTCTTGTCAAAAACATATTAGTTCATAACACTTTTATAATAGGTTTATTTCATGAAATTTATAAAACTTTCCCACTAAAATAAAGCATTATATAAGTAATAAGATTTGCAATATAAATTTAGGGAGCTAGCTATTTAAATTGAGAGACTCAATTCCACTATAGGTACACCCACATACCTAGAAGTTTTCCCATGTTGCCCAAATCTGGAAGAGGCTTGAGCACCCTCTTCTAAGGTGTAATATTTAGTGACAATAGTAACCAAATGTAGTCTATATTATGTTTGCCATCTTTAACACCCATGTTTAGTTCTCTAAATATGTATAGAGAAGGAGGAATATAAAAAAGCCATCAAGAAAGTTAAAAGAAAATTCATAAAATACAAATAAAAGGCAATGATTCAAAGGAAAAAATAATCTTAAAATTTATATCACACCAAAGTACATGATCTATATTTGGCACATCTCCTATCATAGTCAGAGATCAAACTCCATAAGTGGCCTCATGATAGATATGAGGTCTATTGGGGTGTGGTAGGCCAGTAGATTAGGGTAGGAGGTCTTAGTATATCATATACTATTTAGTGCCACCTAATTTCTCATGTAAGTACCCAATATTCATAATATACCAATGGATTTTTAAGGGGTCCTGAGGAATGGGAAACACATTATGGTAAGGTAGGTCCATTTTATTTTTCATTCATATAGCCTTCATGGGATGATCTATATACTTTACTTGTTATCCCAAGCTTTGTGTTCATTAATCAAAATTCATAAGTCCTTGGTGTTGATATTTCTTAGTCTTTCTCACTTGCCTAGTGTATCTCATTCTTGCTAAGGATGTTCACATCACCCATGTGGCACCTCACATTCCTTATTTACATCATATTTTCCTTATATTCCCCTTGTTAGATATTGATTTTAGTTGATCACATCCTTGATCACATCCACCTTATTATGATTCTTGGTTTATAATTTGTGAGTTTCATTTTAAGACCTTGCATAGGACCAAGCCTTATTCACAAACACACTTACACCATTTTTTTACCACACCATCTCATTTTCATACTAGTCATGTCATTAGGTCATTATATTTTCTTACATTTCATCTTAGATCAAGCACTAAGTTTGAGTTTTCATCATTTAGAGATTTTTATTTTCATTTATCCATCATGTTCTTATTTAATTTTTGTGGACTTCACTTATCTTACATATGACATTTGGCATTATAACATGTTTCTCTTTATGTATGACTTCATGTTTGTCTTACATCTTGAATTAAATTTTATTTTTAGTCATTCATGTTTTATGTATGTTTGATTTGACATGTTTGTATTAAATGGGGTTACTTTTCACTTACATATCTTTGTTATAGTTTTCTTGCATTGATATTTGATTTTCCATTTATGTTTTACATACTTCCCAACATGATTTAGTATGTTCCACATTCCCTTTTGCCATTATTTTACATGCTTTCCAACATGATTTAGTATGTTCTACATTCCTTTTTTCCATTTATGTTTTCCATGATTTACAAAATGATTTAGTGTTTTATACATTAATTTTCCATCATTTATCATTCATTGACCATAATTTTGTCATTTATTTACCATTAATCATTTTGTTCTAACCTTTCCTTAATAATTCTAATTTATGAATTTTCCTAAGACCCTCATATCTTTATCTCTACTAACTCTTTTTTCACACCATAAAATGTTTTGGAATCCTGATGTCGTAGTGAATATTTTTCACTACTATATGACTATATTCCAATTTTTTTGATCTTTTGCTCTTTTTTTTCACTAATCTCTACAAGTTTGCCTAATATTCTTCACATTTGACACCTTCACTTCTCTCATAGCCTCCTTATTTATATACAACACTAAGGTAAGTAAAGGTATGTATTTTTCAATTCTATCATTTCATTTATCTTATTTTCTGCTTACTATATTTTACTTAGCATTAGCATTATGTGTTGTCATGTTCTATTCCTGAAGAACCATCCTATGTTTCACTCATGTGACACGTGATGAGATTCGATTGGGGCATATGTATACACGTAATATTTTCAAGATTTTATCAATTAATAACACTCTTTATCTTGTAGGAATGTGTTGATTTCCAATCTCTATGAGTGCATGTCTTAAAGGGTTCACCAGGAAAGGGGTGGATATACCATTGGTGCTTCATAGGATTGTTATCCCTTTTGACACTTGTTATCTACACACTTGCCTCATAAAAACCATATCCCTAAACTTTTTATTCTATTTTGTACCCTCCTCTAGTCATTTTACACCTTCATTAGCCCTTCCCTAACCTAAACCCCTTCTTGACAGTTTACATAACTATGTCAACTATGTTGACTCTGTATTGTTTTTGACATCAACTTACATTGAAAACTTAGTTCATTTCAACATGTTTCATTGTCAAATTCATTAGTAGGTTTAATGGGTCAATCATATCATCCAAAACTTTTGAAAGGGATTAGGGTTAAATCCACCTATATATACAAGATCATTTTTCCATTATTTATAGAAGAGAATAAGAAGTAAGAGCTAGTATGCATATGGTTATCCACCATTTTACTTGCGGAGAAAGGTTAGGGTTTCATACCTTATTTGGAGATACAAATCTTATCTTGTGGAGAACTCTTTTGGATGAATTAATAGATTGTGTACCCTAGAGTTGATTTATCCTTGTCATCCTTATATACCATATCCCTAATCTTGTTCTTTTCTTTTGTACCCTCTAGTCATTTTCCACCTTCTTTATCCCCTCACTAACTTAAACCCCTTATTGATAGTTTATATAACTATGTCATCTATGTCAAATTTGTATTATTTTTGACATCATCTTACATTACTGACATAGTTCATTTCAACATGTTTCATTGTCAAATTCACTACTAGGTTGACTAGGTCAACCCTATCATCCATTATTTATAGAATATAATAAGAATTAAGATGTATTATGCATATGTTTATCCACCATTTTACTTGAGGAGAAATCTTAGGGTTTCATACCTTCTTTAGAGATACAAATCTTATCTTGTGGAGAACTTTTTTGGATGTGTTGATAGATTGTGTAGCCTAGAGTTGATTTATCCTTATCATCCTTACATAACACAACAACCTCTTGTAAATAACCTTAGAAAAGGGAGATATTGAGGCTCAGTGGGTTTGTCTTTAAAGGTAAGTATTCCTAACTTTGTTTCTCCTTTATAAGATAAGATAGATATGAATTTTTACTTATCTTCCATGCATTAGGTTCTATATACATTTATGTGATTACATGTCTCTTATTCATGTTTAATTTTATTATTTATAACCCCCACTTTGTGCCACAAGCTTTGGTGAACATTATATTAGACTTTAATTTACTTGTTATTAGTTTAATGAATATAAAACATAGGACCTACCTAGGGTTATTGTGTGATTATGCTTGACTAGAGTCTTTGTAACCCTCCCTAGAATTGTGTATTATGATAAGAGATACACTAATTATTTCTATTATATCCCCATATTGGTCATGTTTTTTATTATATAATATATCCCCAATCAGAAGTGTAAATATGATCTATCTTCTTTGAGTTAGGATTGATTTATAGACATGATGAATTTTTTATTACATATAAGTTCCTCTTTAATAAGCGAGATTTTGGAAGGGAAATTGAGTTCATTCATTTTATATGGAGTATTAAGCATGATAGTTTTCTCATGAATAATATTTAGAGTCTTTATATCAATAGGATCATCTAGGGAGTCTCCAAGGGGAGGGAAAGGAATTTTTTTAAATCTTATTCATTCTACTCATTTCACTTGGAAATCACCATTGTAGTGTCATCATTTAGGGATATTTTTTTAGTCTCTCTCACTCCTAGTTAAAATATTTAAGCAAATTCAAGCTGTGGGTATCCTATAATGAGGTTGAACCTCTAGAGAAGGTCGAATTCCTCTTGGTAGATCACCTAAACTAATACTTATACTTGGAAAAGGGATATAAAGGGGGTATATTATGAATAATAACAATAAAAATGTGATGAAACAAATTAAATTAAACTATAATAATATTTTAAAAAACACTAATTCAACATAAGATAATCTTTACTCACATAATCTCACAAACTAGCTAATTTGCATAAGTATTTCTTAAACTAGGCTCACTAAGTAATAGATGAAGCAAAGAGGGGTTATAAAACTCACACTAAGCATACATTAATGGTATAAAAATATAAATTTAATATCTGAAAATACCTAAAAAGAGGAAAGAAAGAAGGACAATGAACATGGAAGAACACTTTTTCATGAAGCCATCATACACAAGCTTGTTAAACAGAAGTTAAAGGCAAGAGATAAGTGAAAAATTATCTTATTTACTTCAAAAGGTATTTATTAAAAATTTTAATAGGATTTATCATTTTCAAAAGAGAATGTATTTTTAATTAAATAAAATTATTTTTTACCTATCTCTTGCCTTTAACTTGTGTTTAGCAAGCTTGTGTATGATGGCTTTGTGAAGAAGTGTTCTTCCATGTTCATTGTACTTATTTATTTCCTCTTTTTAGGTATTTTCAATCTGTTTTCAGGTTTAATTGAGATTTTAAACCATTAATGGATGCTTATTATGAGTTTTAGAACCCCTCTTTGCTTCATCTATTGCTTAGTGAGCCTAGTTTAAGAAATACTTATGCAAATTAGGTAGTTTATGAGAATCTGTGAGCAAAGATTATCTTATGCTGAATTATTGTTTGTTTCAAGTATTATTAGAATGCCATTTTATTTTTTGAATCAAATTTTTATTTTTATTATTCATCCTTACCTAATTTATATCCCTTTTCCAAGAAAAATTATTAGTTTAGGTAATCTACCAAGAGGAAGCCAACCTTCTGTAGAGGTTCAACCTCATTACAAGATACCCAAAGCCTAATGTTGCTCCAATAGTATATATGAGAGTGAGAGAGATTTAAAAATACTCCTATAAGGGTGAAATTATACACTACAATAGTTTTTGTCATTCTTAGTGGTATTACTTTTGAATAAGATTGATTGAGATTGATGCTAGTCTTGAACCATTTATAACAACTATTACATCCACACTCTCAATATTTGGAAACTATGACAAACACTCAACATTTTGGCGGTAGAGTAGTACCTATATTTCATGCCAAAGGTGACTATAAGATTAGCTTATAGAGTTATTCCTTTTAAATTTTTTGAATTTCATTTTAACTCAGCAAGAAGATTGAGGTTTGTTAACACTCTCCCATACATGAGAAACTTCCCTCCTAAACCAATTTACAAGTTTACCTTTGCTATAAGATCTTTGTTAGCCCATTTCATTACCATGGATCTCCATAGATAATTACCTTTTGTTAATTTAAATGGTCAAAGTAAATCTAACCTCAATCACTATGATCTTATTCCATTGGCAACTCTAAAGAGTGTGGCTTACTTCATAGGAGGAAATTATATAACCCCTTTTGAGCACCTCAGAGATATGGCCAACTTTTTCAATATTCATGGCATTAATAAAGAAAACATGGCTATCAATTTTTTGGCCATATATTTCAAGGGTAAGGCCATAGATTATTTATTAACCTTAATCCTAACTCTATCACATCATGGGATTAGTTAGGTGATGCCTTATGTAAGATGTTTTAAGATAAGAGAAACCACTTGTCACTTGTAGAACAGTTAACTAAAATAAAGAGGGCTCCTCAAGAGGTTATGTAGGATTTAAATAATATATTTCAAAAGACATGGGATAGGATTCTAATCTCTATCAAACCTAATTAACTATGCTTTCCTCTATTATTTAAAATATCTCAATAATGGCATTGTAATGATGATTTAGTCTATAGGAGGAAACACACTACCAGATGCTTATGAGGTGGCAATCAAAGCATATAATAGTCTAATACAAGATGTAAATATTACACATAGGCCACATATGAATTTATTTATTTATATTCAACCACATCCTATTGCTATTAATCCCATTAATACCGTTCCTCCTTTTTTAACACTCATTACCATACCTACACCAAAATAGGAAAATACTTCAACTAGTCAGTTTAGTGACTCCAAAGAGCACAAGAACTTCCAAGAACTCAAGAATATGTTTCAAACCTTGGGAAATAAATCAGTTAATGTGAAGAGGTATAAATATAAATATAATAGACCTTATCAATCCCTATATCAGCCCTAGTAATCTTACCAAGCTAATAGGCCACCCTTCAAGGAAAATTTCCAAGGATAAGGATAAAGGCAGCCTAACTATGCGAGGAAAAACAATTATAATCCTAATAATAAAATTAATTCCAATAATCTGGCACCTATTAAAAAAAAATTATCAATAAGGTGAGATTACTATGCCTTGGAATAAGTCATTCAATCAAAGCATTGTCCAAAACACTGAGTTCAATCAAGATTTCAATGATCAGTGGCATCAAGGTGCTAGTTATGGTTTCAATCAAGCTCTTATGTCTTAGAATACATAGGTGCCTATGATGACAAAAATATAATAGCCTCAATAATTCCAAGTTCCTAATTAAGGACCAATAATTTGGGTTCTATAATGGTTAACTATGAATAAGAAGATTTCTATGCTTTCAATTAGCAGGTTAGTACTAACCAAACAAACATTCTAGTGGCATCGAACACAAGGTTCAAGAGAAGGAACATGGAAGGAAAAAAAGAATCATTAAAAGAGTATCTTAATATTATTCTATTAATATAAAAGCCAAATGAGCCTAATACTACCCCAACTTTTCTAATAACTCAAAAAAATTAGAACCAAGGAAACACCTTTATACCCCAAAACTCACAAGTTCAAAACACAGTTATGGCCCCCAAAGTGCAAGCAAAGGTTGGTAGTTTGCCAATAAATATTATTGAACAAATAAAGAAGTATAATGTGAGTGTGCCAATGTGGGACATGATTTATTTGCCTAGTTAGGTGGATATCTTTCAAGATGGTTTGTCAAATATCATTGTTTCTGAGAGGCCACCAAACAAGAAAAATGTAGTTCTCACCAATGAAACCAAAGGGCCTAATGAAGTAAAATCAAACAAGGTGGTCAAACCTCCTCCCTTATACCTTTATATAATCATTGGAAACTCCTTGGTACATAAATTCATGGTATATAGTGGAGTAATTACTTTGATGATGCCAAAGTTAATAGTATATTAGCTTGGTTTGAAGTATGAGCCCCAATCTAAGGGAGTTTTGTATCTTTATGGATCTTTTACCAAATTATATGGTATTATCAAATGTCTAAACTTGACCCTACATGCTTGTCCTTGTGTTTTAGTGGCTTAGGATGTGGTGGTTTTAGAGGTGCCTTCTCATTTTTTTAATGCTTATCTATAGAATTCACAACTAAAATTGGAGGTTACCTAGAAATAGATTGGTCTTGCATGACTTTTAGGACAAGGTATGGGACCAAGGTGTATATCAAAGCTAAGCCTATTACATAATTTCACATTGATCCTTATGGGATAAGTATCTCAAACATAAATTTTACTATTCTAGATGAAGAAGACCATTTTGATGGTCAAGAACTAGACACTCATCTTGAGGGTATACCTGCTATGTTCTTAGATGAGTTATGGAGTGAGAGTCAACTACTCGATCCTTTGGAAGGTGTTAAAGAAATAGACATGGGAATCTATTAATTTCATGAATAGAATGAGTTAATTCCATCCCTCACTAGGCCATAAGAAAATAGTTGTGGTTTGTGGAAATTATTCTTTGACGGCTTAAGGAGTAAGCATGGATTAGGTTTAGGTGTAATGCTAATATCTCCCTGCAATGACAAATAATTTTCATCTTACATATTCTAATTTAGTTGCTATTTTAATGTATCTGAGTATGAGGGACTTATCCAAAATCTTCAATGGGATATTAAGAGGATAATTAAGTAGTTACAAGTGTATGGGGATAGTGAGATGATAGTACATCAGGTTAGAGGTTAAAACACAATAAAGAAACCCTTAATGAAGTTGTACAAACATAGAGTGCGTGACATAATTGAATAATTCAAAGCATTTAATATAAAAATAGTGTCAAGAGATAAAAAATAGCATGCTGATAGGTTAGAAACTATAGGGTTTCAATTTGACATCCCAAATGAGTTGAATAAGTCTAAATTATAACCACATGTCAAAGTGGTAGTTGGACCATTAGTTCTAGATAATGAGGCTCATTGGCAACTCTTTGATAGTGACTTGTAAATTTATTGTTTCTTGTAGTAAGAGGTAAAGTTTTCCTCAATAAACCAAAGTAAAATCTAGCAAAAATATGAGGATCAAATTGATTATCTAAAGTCTAACAAACTTCCTAAAGGGATGGTCACCCTTAAGGGTCTTTTCCATGAGGGATATCAAATGAGGGAAGACATGGTAGTGATATATATTGATGAATAAAAATATGAGAGAGTAATCATAACCTAAATAAACTATTTAAGGTCTCAAATTTACCAATATAATAGGTCAAACATCCTTTGTTTTATCTTAGAGGTCAGGTACTCTTGAAAATCAGACATCTTACCAACCTAGTGAGCAGTGCAAGTTGGGTTCGAATACATAGTAAGAGGTCTTAGAAACATTAGGGAGTGATGTGTGAGGTGTTTTTTGAGGTTATTAAATGTTTAAGATAACTTAAACATGCTCATAATACATAAATATACTTCAAGGATTCAAAAACTCAACCTAGTAATACCTACAACCATCTTTTGGTTTGGATAGTGAGTTGGAGTTCAAGATGGATTAGATTTATTTACCAAGAAGGTTGAAGTAATTAAGAATTTTTTAGAATATTAAATAAATTATAATATTGAAAAAAAATAATGGAATTGGTTTTCATCTATAGGGGACTGTGTTCAAGTTTTGGAGATGTACAATGAAGGCAGAACTATGAAGGAGAAGCCTGTGTGAGGAATGGGAAGGATGTGGGATTCAAGTCAGAAATAAAATGAATTTGGAAAGGTAAGTGATCCAAAAATCAGAATTTATGGTTGATAAATATCTCAATAGCATAGAAATAACATAGTAACAATGAATTCTCTAAGAAGATATGTAGTATTATTCAAGATCGCAATACAAATATATGCTTATCTCTGGGAAGAGATGTTTGTCTTCACATTTCAGGTTGCCTCTTCATTTATACAAATTTTGAAAGCATGGGGATAATTTGGAAGGTCAAAAATATCTAGGGAGATTAATTGGTTCAACTTCCAAGATTTAAAACAATACAAAATTAGAGGAATTACTATTTTTAGAAACTTATTTTTAGATTGCACTACTAAAATTAAAATTTGAGGCACTTCCATTGGGTTTTCTGGGGTCAAAATTCATTGAGAAAATCTCAATGACATTTAAAAATATTATCCTCATTATTATCTTTCAAACGGTTCAAATGGTGAGTCAATTGGAGCTACGGTGCAAAAGTTATGGCTCCCAAAAGTTCTATCATCAATTGGGGTGGAACTGTCACCCGAATTGTCACCTAAATTGGTGCCCGGATCAGTAAGGGAGGGTATTACAGACCTTTTATAGGTCATAATTTATGAAAAATTTCCTATAACCAAGGAGATATACCTTATAACTCATGAAAAGTACAAATAGGCCTATAGAATGCTTGTTTTCTTACACAGTCCAACATAATCCTTGTTACAAAAGTGGAGAAGAGGAGGTAAGAAGGTTTTATAATGAATTTATATGGAGTATAGGTGATTTTTAGAGATAAAAAAATATTAATAGTGCAATAAAATTCCTCACAGATCTCATTTTCCATTTGTTACCCCTCTTAGGTCTATGTAGTAATTTTAGTGTGTGGGTAGAGCATAATGAAATTCATGTCTATAGTGTGATGGAAGATTGATAAAGTAGAGTTTATGTTTTATAGAGTTGTAAACAAAGTTTAAATACTATAATATGGCATTTATAATGTTTATATGTCAAGGATAATCCTTTAAATCATTTATAAACCCTCTCAGGTCTGTGCAGGTCCTATAAACCCTAGTTTGGGGCTAATGACATAAAAACTAGAATATCTATGGTTTGAATAGGTCAAACTTTGTGAAACTTGGTATCTAGATAGTTTTTGATATGTTTGAAATTATTTCAAGGTTTTATGTCCATACATAACTATATGTACAAGATATAGGTGACTATGCAAGTATAGGGTGTAAACAGACCTAATAGGGCTAACCTGAGGCCTTAAAGAGATGATAAAAGTGGTTTTGGAGATGATTTATGGAATTAATATTTGAGAAACGATATAAATGGATAGAGGGTGATTTAAAATGGTTTTGGTTTCTTGGATTGATGCCATTATTAACCATACAAGGTGAAAAATCCCTAAAAAATGTTACAACGAAAGACTGCAACAGTGGTCATGAAGTAGAGTATGCAACTAGGGTTGTTGGAGAGGTTTGTAGATTGAATGGGATGACAATTAGGACCTATTGAGAATGTTAAGGGTGAAAATAATTTTCATATAGACACATGAAAATTTAATTAATTTTGGGAGCCAATGATCATGGTGTTCTTACCAAAGAATGAACAAAGTCAATCAAGACTAAAGTGCAAGTTAATAAGGGAGAATGCCAAGTGTGATTGTCATGAAGGATGAAAAATATTAATAGAGATTAATATTTTTAAGTAATTGAAAATTAATTTTCAAACCAAATATTATATCATAAATATCATAATTTGGGGTGTTTAAACAAGGATATATAATTAGTTCAACCTTAAGAGGCACACCTATAACAAGCTAGCAATTTTATTCAAGTATGTAGCCTAAACTATCAAGTAAACCATGAGAAGGATTTTGATTATGTTATTTGAGTTATATAAAGTGTGTACCCATGTTTGAAATAAAATTAAGGATTTTTGGTAATGACACACATGGTTTACATTCATTTGAAGATCACACATTCATATAACTTTAAGCTCCACTTATAGCCTTCTCTAAAGCACACAATATTTCCTTCAAGTTGGGGTTTCATGACAAAATGATGAAATTAATGTTAATTTAAAATGGTTAAAAGAATAATGATTATGAAATGAGGTAAATTAAACATGAATAAGTACTTAAAACAAGAAAATTCAAACTCAAACTAAATTTCACACCTACATTCATGTTAACACAGGCTTATATGGAATTTGATAGTGTTGGAGGCCTAAAACAAGTCAAGAAGATAGAAAGGGATGAGAGGTGAGTTTGAAATAGTTTTATTCATAATAAAAACACTAATTATTGATGATAGGGATACTAAACATATTTAAACCTCATAACCATCACCTAAATCACTATAAGTACATAGTCAAAATGTGGTTCTTGAAGGAGTTATGGCCATGCATGAGTTACATAAGGTTGAAATTTGAAAAATTAAGGGTGAAATATTTTAAAATAATATTGTAATGGAATTTTAAAATAATTTTCACCTTGTTATAACTCAAACCAAGGTGGAGAAAAGAAAAAAATAGTCTTGAAACTAGACCAAGTAGGCAGTTCAAACTAAGTTTTAGTAAGAGAGGTCTATAGGCCAAAATATGCATGATCTAATCATTAAATTTGGTGGAGAGACTCATAATGAAATAATATACATATAAAAAATATTTTTGAGGTATTTTGATAATGGTAACCATTCACTATTTTATCACAATTAACCTCATGTTTAATCACAATCAACATTAGAGCCTATCTTACAGGAATTAGCCATTTTTGGGCATCTATAGGTCAAGTAAACACATGAAATTTGGTAATAATAGTTTAAATTACATATTAAATAATAAATTTCCATTATGAATTTCCTAAAAAATGTTTAAATACTCGTTTTTCTTACACATAACTCTTGTAGCTAGTAGGCAACCATTGGAGGCCAAACAAAGCTTTTATCAGGTTTGAGTGCTAATTAGGAGTTTAAGACTTAAAGAGGTCATAAAATGATTGAATATTATGTTTTAAGTATAATTTTATATATTTAATTTATCATATTCAAATTTTCAAGTAAAAATTCATTGAGGGTAAGTTTAGGCATGAAGGAAGCAAACATTCAGCTCAGGGTAAAGTTTGGGAAAATTCATCTACAAGCTAAAGTATGCATCCTCCAATCATGAAACTTGTTAGGATTGGTAATAATGACCTAATATACATATAAATAATATTTTTAAGGTAATTTGACAAGTTTAAGTCCCACTATTTTGACATAGTCCCCTTTATGTCTCATAACAGTCACTATTGGTGCAGGCATGCTTCTTAGAGGTTTACGGTATACTATAAGGTTTCAAGATTATTTAAGTTTTTTAAAAGAGTAATAGGATGATTATTAGTATTTTAAACACTTTTAAATAGTTTTAAAACTCAAAACTCCATCCAAACATGTAGGCAAGCTAGAAACCCCATAGGCAGTCTCAAAGGCATAAAGAGCAAAGTTGGATTTTTAATCATTTGAATAGGATAATGCAAGTTGAATCAGGTAAATAACATTTCAACATGGTGTTTTAACCCCATGTCATCCTGAAAGTGTCTAAGAACATGAAAATTCAAATTTGGCCAATTAGGCCTTAAAGCTTATTTGAAGGCCTATAGCAATAAAAGACACTCTCAGACCTTCCAATGAAAGGTGACTTAATGAAGAGGTATTATGAGATGTTTCAGGTTTCATGAATATTATTTAAATAAAATAATATCAATGGGAATGTCAAATTGGTCCTTTGAAAGAATTTAAGATTTTCAGTCTTAAGACACCCAATTTTAGGCCCTCTTCAGATGTTCTTTCATACCATGAGGAGTTTATCCAAATGATTTTAGTATGTTTTTATTACCAATATGTAATTTAAATTAATTATGGATTGAGGCTGGTTAAGGGCCTTATTTTTTATGAATAATTGCTTAGAGCATAAACATGTCTAAAATGCTTGTAAATCCTACAAGCAATTATCTTTATGTATGCATATTTTCATACCTTATGCATGAGAGCCTAATATTTTTAGGGATGTTCAAGATATATGTGGAATAAATATCCATGGGAATAAGTTTTGGAATGGGATTCTACATTTTATGAACAATCATCTTGAAAGTGAGCTTGTTTGGGCTGCTAAAAGAGATTTTTGATTAGTTTTGGTTTTTTGGACCCATGGGTCCATAAAATGGCATATAATCACTCAAAAAACACATATAACATGTATATGACTCCATTATTATTGTGAAAACCCTATTTTACATAATAATTTGGCATGTTTGGGTGCTTAGGAGGCCTAAAATGGCCCAAAATGGCTATTTTTGTAGGTCTTTGAAGAGAGAAGTGGTCTAAAGCCATGGAAGAAGCCTAATGGGACCTAAATCATCATTATAAGGAATTTTAAAACCTCCTCAAGGGTTTATATGGTGCATTTCTAAGTTGAAGGGTAAAAACCTAAGTTTTTTGATAATTTGTGAAATGTTGTAGGTTTAATGGTGATTTACACCATTGTTTTAGGTCTTGAAGGTTATCCAAATATTCATTTTATTCCACATATTATTTTTATATAAATTTTAAAGTATTATACAAGTGTAGAAGTGTATCTTATGGTTCCAAATGGTCTTGGGAGTAGGTTTCAACGAAACTAGTTAAAGGTGGCTCAAGCTTGAGACCTCCATAAATGGAGTCTATGATATGTGTAGGTTTTATGGAGTTTATTTTAGGTTGGATGATAAAATAAGAGTTTATTATAAATGAAACATAAAAAATTAAACATAAAACTTAACCTCCATGGTTAGTTAATCATCAAATGCCAAGTCACCTGACCATATACCAAGCATCCTCTAAAAGTATAAGTGGAAGGGGGTGTATAAGTCTAAGAGGAGAAGTTTGGAGGTTGAAAGAGCAAGTGGATCATTCAATGTGTTTTCTAAGTCTTTGAAGACTTTTCCCATGTGAGTGGATCATGACATCATCATCCTCAATTTTTTTTCTCTTCTAGTGTCTCTCGAAGCCAATGAGATGGCTTGAAGACTTTTTGGACTAATGAAGGTTAATTTGTTGAGAAGAGATTACTGATAATTGATCCAAATGTGGTTAAGACTCTATGGAAGGTGGTTGTGTCTCATTTATTGATTTTTGAGTGCTTGTTCTCCTCTTTATCTTCCCTTTTCTCCTATATCTCCCATTTATCCCTCATTTGTAAGAGATATTCTCATTTGACAAGGCAAAACCCTATCAAAATTTGTAAGAAATACCTTTTGAAGAAAATAAGATTATTTTTAACCTATCTAAAATTGACTTTTATATACCATTAATGGATGCTTAGTGTGAGATTTAGAACCCCTCTTTGCTTTATATATTGCTTAATGAGAATAGTTTAAGAAACACTTATGAAAATTAGTTAGTTTTTGAGATTATGTGAGCAAAGATTATCTTATGTTGAATTAGTATTTATTTCAAGCTTATTAGAGTGTCATTTAATTTTGTGCATCACCCTTTTAGTGTTCTTAGTCATCATTTACCCCCTTTATATCCATTATCCAAGTATAAGTATTAGTTTAGGTGATCAACCAAGAGGAAGCCAACGTTCTTCAGAGATTCAAACTCATTACAAGATACCCACATCCTGAGGTTGATCTAATATTCTAGTTGGGAGTGAGATATCCTAAAAAAACTATCCCATAAGGATGAAATTCTAGATTAAAACAATCAATTTACCAAATCCTAAAGTATCTTCATCCTCATGGATAGATTTGGATTGAGATATGGGTGAGGATCAAGTAGAGTTGTAGGAATGTTAAGTCTCTTGAATAGGTATAGGGTTTTACTCTTGATTACAACTAGGGAGCTCCCTTGGTTTAACTTGAGAATGGTTAATGACTTCATGAGGATAAGGATCACAAGAAGGATAATAAGGGATACAAGAAGGATATTGAAACATCTGATCCAACTCACTTTATGATCTTTCCCAAGTCTCCATATTCTCTAATACAAATGAACATAACTAAAACCTCTCTAATAGATCATTATAAGAGATAGATTCATCTGGAAAAAGCCCAATCACATCCTCATATTGAGAAGTTTAACAAACCATTTTTTCATAGGCTAGTATCTTTTTCTCCATCTCATCCATTCCATCTTGATAAGATTGGAAAGATAGTGGAGGGGGAGGAGGATACCATGATTTAAGACAAGGTTATTCATATGCATCACCATAGCCACATGGGAGAAGTGTAGGTTGATCATAGGCTTGATATGGATCATAAGGAGGATAAGAGTGATACTCTTGATCATAATGAGGGTAACAAACTTGATAAGGCTATTAAGTCATATAGTTGGGGTAATATGTGGGGAAAGTATAACAATCATAATATTGATATAGATCATGATAAGGCTGACAAGGTTCATGGTGAGGTTGATAAGGATTATTATAGGATTGAAATTCCTCATTAAATTGAGTGAATTTGAAATTTACTTTAAAATACACCATAAAAACCTAATAAATATAGTGAATTGAAGATATAACTTGATTTAAATAAGTGTATTGGTTTCTATAGCTAGTTTATAATCTTGGTGTCACCATTGATGTTTGTTGAATGCCGCCAAAGGAAGATATGTGTAAGGATAACACCAACAATATTTCAACCACTTTGGACCTTTTTCCCACTAGACATGTTAGAGATGTTATCACCCAAATTTTCACCCTTGGAAGGTTGTTTAAGCCTTCCAAATTTTGGGTAACATGGAGAAAATATTATGATATGGGTCACCTAATAGGTGGATTTAATCTCTAGGTTATAGGACTATCTCTCCTTAATGTATCACTTAGGTTCATTCATTAATATATCAACTTGTTAGGAAAAAGGAGAGAACCCTACTCTAATAGAGGTGATACACAAAAACTAATTGACCACTACCAAACACCTACATGTGCACATCAATCATGAGAACATATTGAACATACATTACTCCTAATCTACATCACCTACATCAACTCTTCATTATGGATGTTTTGATAGATGTTTCGAATAGGGGACTAATCAAGAGGTAATATAATGAAACTAATGACTAGAAAACTCACTCAAAATTCACACTTCATTTTAAAACTTCACATGACCTAAAAAGTAGATTTTAAATTGCATATGAGTGTTAGAAAAGGATAACATGTCAAGGAAGACTAAGAAAAACACTTGACAAGATAAACTAGTCATACACACACACTAAATATAGTCAAAGGAGGAGGTTAAATAAATTGTATTTTATTGATTAAAGGTATACAAATGGGTGGGACTCAACCATACCCAAGTGGAGGATACATACAAAGCCAAAAAAGGCAAAATTTATAGAGAATGAAAATAGAGGAGAGATAAAGGCATAAAAGTGAGAGGTTGATAAGTGTCTTTGCAGGAATTACAATCAAGAAGAGCTTGAAGAAAAATTTCATAATAATTTTAAGAACTTGTGTTTATTCCTTGAAGGTGGATCATCTTAGAAATGGCATAGGAGTTTCTCCCTTTGCTTGACACCTCTTGCTTGTCCTTCAAACTAACCTTTTATTGGATTTGAAAATAAAAAATGGCCTTCTTAATCATCAAGTCATGTTTAAATTATATCTTCCCTTGTTCTTGACACCTTGAATCAGTTTATAATCTCCTTGTATTGACATTGAAATGATTATTACACCTTCTTAGGTGTCTTGAATCCCATTTGACTTCACTATGCCTCTCCTTGCTTGAAAGTATAAATTTTTTATTTTGTATTTATAAGTGTAATAAAACTATATGAAATGATTATATAAGTCATAATAAACTTGAATCAACTCCTTTCAATGTATCAAACACTCTTAAAGACCTCATTTTATACACAAAACTTGCATTTGTCTTCAATTCTTTGTAACACTAAAAAAACATAAGGATCCTTGTGTCTAAAAATCCATATATGATCTTATAAAAATAAAAATAATTTTTATTACCAATTATTACCTTACATAATTTTCCAAATTTCATGACCATTCATTATGTGTAAGTACACTTATCCACATGTTTTCTCTCTCTAATTAGGCCTCAATTAGGTCTCTAGGTCTAGAAACTATGTTTTGTCTCAAATTAATACCCATGTGGGTGAAAATAAATTAAAAAATTTATTAAATTTCTTGACATCATAACCATTCTCCATGTCAAATTTGAGGACCTGGGACCTTGTACAAATGGGTGAACCATGAAATGGCTAAAACCCTAGCTTAGACATTTATACATACTCAAGTGGCAAATGGAGTAATTTTTAAAGAAATTTTTAGGTATTAACAATTTTAAATGGTTTTTTTAGACCTAAAACACCATATTATAACTCAATAAATTTATATTAATGTCTCTTAAAGTACTCTATAGGTCTGCATATAGGCTTCTTGGCTAGTAAAATAGTTCATTGTCCCTTTTGACCCCACTTAGTGACTTGAAAATATCATATAACTTATTAGGATGCCTAAAAAAGTGTTTAGAGTACTAGGTAACCTATTACAAGTATTTTTAATCCTCTATACTTGATTTTAAGAGCAATTCTTACCCTAGAAACTCTTAAATAAGCCTGTATCCATGCATTTTGATCATTTCCATACAAACTACCCTTAACACATGCCAACCAATGGCTCATTAAAGTTTAAATTAGGTCCATAAATTTTATATTAGTTATTTCAAGATCAAAAATTCCATTTAAGGAATGTGAAGGCAAGTCTCTCTCATCGAGTCATTAGAAGGCTTATTGGTAGCCTAAAAGCACTTTACAATCTTAACGATGGTTTATAAAGATGAGGCCATTGAGTTGAGAAACAATGCCTAAAATTTTGAGGTAATAATCCCTGATAAATACCCCTAAGATATTTTTTCACCATTCAAGTTTTCAAGAGACATTTGATAAATGTTTAGGATCCTCTCAGGCTAGTACACTATGTGAATGAGGTTGAGAGAGAAGTCTTGAACTTAAATTTACAAACTTGAAGCCTAGTTTGATTTATGAATAGTATAATTAGGTCTTTGAAACCATTATAAATTTTTTAAAGTGGTAATATTTTCTAGTTATCATATCTAGAAATTTTTTAACACTCATTAGCTCATACTAGGGTTTATGAGCAAATTAGTATTTTTGACCCTAACAGCTATGTTTGAGCCATGTTATCTCTTTAAAACTAAGTTAAATTATATTAAATAAAAATATAATTTTTTTCATCTATGTAAACATCTAAATATTCAAAATATTTCAAAATATGCAAGCTTCTATCATATTATACATAGGCCTATGTAATCTTCACTAGATTTCTTGACTAAACTCTTGAGAGTCCTCAATTTGCATGGTTTTATCCTTATAACACCTATGTACACTTTTATAAATCCCATAAGGGCATTAATTAACTCTCTTTATATATGATCTCCAAACCTACTACAAAAACCCATACTCTTCCAACTTTTAGAGGTAGTCTTGGAATTTTGATTAGGTCTGTAGGTTTGTAGGGTTTAGGATTTGTTAGGATTCAAAAGTGAGTCTTAAACTTATAATTAAATATTAAATAAACCTAAACATGTCCATAAATTTTTTTCCCAAGATTAATTCATTTAATATTAGACCTTTTCACACTAATTATCACTTCTCTTACTCCATGCTTGAAAGTGAGTTAATTACTCAAGCTGGCCTGTAGGTGATAGTGGAATGTGTGATTACAAGCTTAAAGTGGATTATGTTTGTATTAATAAATAATTTATTAAATATAATATTAGTCCTTAGGTCTTCCATTATTTATAATTTACCATCACAACCTCATTTTTTAATGTCTTGTATTTCATATCCTCTTTCAATCTTGAAAACCAACCTAAATTCTTAAGTATGACTATGTGTTACCATTTAGGCCCCTTAGGCATTATATTCTAATAAAAACCTTCCCCATTAGTATTTATATTATTTAAGGATATATACACTACATTTTTCTCACCTTTTAAGTCTTCAAAATCCATTTCTTGATACACCATTCAATGCATTTACATGAAAAGTAGACCTGTAGGTTTGCAGACCTAGAGGTTTGAATTTTCATGTTTTAAAACTTTTTTTGAAGCATGTTCAATTATTTTCAAACCTAATAAGGATTAATTATTTACCAATTACACTTCCCATGAGGTCATGACCTTCATATGACTCTAATAATACAAGGTTAGACCCTTTTTGAACCATTTTTATGCAGGCAACCTACATATAATCTTTAAAGTGAGTTATGATGTGACCTTTTAGAAGACTAGTATGGAGTTATCAAATTTTTGGAGATATATTAATGAAGTGATAATATAATTAAAAAATTTAACAATCATTTAGATTTATTGGACCCTGCATAAAACTTTAAAACCTTAGGTGTAAACCTATAACTTCACCTTAAGATACTCTTTGGTTCAATCTCCAATGCCACACATGCCAAACTTGGTGGATGAAAATGTTATATGGTTTTTTAGACCCCTCTAAAATTTCCCATATTGTTATCATGCCTCCAATAGACATTAAACATCAATTTTAAGAATAAAAATGAACATGTGGGGTTTATGTAGGGTTTAAAAACCACCTGATTGTATTAACAATTGTTAATAAATGAGGGGCCACAAATATGATCATTATGTCCATGAATTTCAATTTCATTAAGACCCCCTCTTATGTTAAAAATTTTAGGTCCCAACTCCCACTATACCATACGAAATGAACACATGAAATTTGCCTTTGTGAGCTTGCCAATCAAGTAATGGAATAGAGAGTGTTTTTTGAATTTATAAGAATTTTACCTACATTTAAAGCATTTAATTGACCTATTAAATATTAATATAAACTCCTAAACCATTTACACCTACAAATGGATCTCCCAAGTCCATACAAGTGCCTATGAATGCCTTTTTTAGAGTGATTTTCTCTCTTCTAGATGTTGAACCTAAAAAAATAAAAGGATCTGACATTATTTACATATTTTAAAGTTATATAAATCCTTAAAAATATTTGACATGTGTGATTTTATGGATATTTCATCTTGCAGGATTTTTTATGCATTGAACTTGACCAAAAGTACCTTTCTCTTTCATAACACTCACCTTAAGCTTAACAAATCAACCTTAAATTCTCAAAACATGTATGAAATTTTTATGCAAGGTTATTAATGGTTATGATGACTTAATGGTCAACCTATAAATATTTGACATCATTTATCCAACCTTATTCACTTCATGGTATGTATAAACTAACACAAGACTAATACAAACCATTACCTTAATTTTTTCAAAATAACCTTAAATTTTGATAATAAGACCTCAAAATGACCATAATAATACCTCATAAGGCATTAAATGGTTAATAAAAATGTTATAAATACATGAAAATTCAAGTTTCAAACTATACGCACTGACCTTTTGATCTAGGAGTAAAAAATGGTCAACAATTAGTAAATTCAGAAGATAGCTAATGATGTCATTGCTATAAAGAAGTTATTGTTTTATAAATTAAAATATTAAATATACTAAGATAATTCTATAATTAATTTAATTCCACACAATAATCATCCTCATATATAAGATTTTTAATACACCATTTTCATTAAAGCTCCTCCAACTTCATATTGTCTTCTAAATTTAGCACTCAAAGTAAAAGAAGTATATGAATACGAGGAAGGTGAAATTGAAAAATAAAATTTTAGTTTTAAATATTTGAAATTAAAAAAAACTAATGGATAATCATAAAATTTGTGTCTATAATATGTGTTTTAATAAGAAGACTCCGATTGTGTTGTTGGTGTATGAATGGCCAATATTTCACTAGTTTTACAAGATCATAAAATCAAAACAAGATACTAATAAAAACTAGGAAGATGATAAGTCTATTGAGAAAGATAAGACTAATAAAAAATAAGTTTCAAAATACATTATTCAAATTTCATCCTTCCTTGAGGTTATCCAATGGAAATCCAATAAAAAAATAATAATTTTGAAATAAATTTATTTACATCATCCCATATTCCTACTATTATTTTAAAAACTAGTGCCACATTTAGATATGACACTATCTAATTGTTTACCTTATTTTTACATCATTATTCATGTAAAAATGTCCAAAATATATCACAAGAATAGTATCTAAGGTTTAACCCTAACCAATTCGATAGATTGAAAGGTTTATAAAAATTAAACACCTTTATACCTAAATTCTAAATGAATCCATACAAGTGAAAATCCAATTCCTCATGATTTCATGGTAGTTTATAACTCAAAATATGGAAAATTTTAACCATTTTACATATCTCTCTTTTTTATCATATTCAAACTAAATAATTACATTATTGATACTAAAGTTTAATATAATATTATGCCAACAAATTTTGATCATGCACTAGCCTCACATGTACCTAAAAATTCAGTAAATGTTTCTCATTTTGTAAAAAAACAAATACCTCTAGTATGAAAAATTAAATATTTTAATCAACCTGAGTATCATTTCCATATAAAAAAATAAAAATGACCATTATTTCTATAGACATTCATGTAACTTATTGCATATTGTTGTGAAGTATTTTTTGTAAAGAGTTAGGTGGAGATATTTAAGTGAATTTATCCCATGACATGATTATATTTAAATGAATAAAATAAATACTTGAATATTAACTTAAATGTAGGTTCATATTACAAAAATCATATGATTCTCATGTAGACATATTGTACAAAAATGCAAGATTTGGTAATTATATGAATAATTTTGAAGATGACATAAATTTTCCTTTGCTAATGAAAGAAAAGTCAAATAAATTTTAGACTTTTGAGTTTGATGGTAACTAATATTACACAAGTTTAAGTACTATTTTTATGATTGTATCACCAAATGAAAAAATGTTTCTCGTATCCTATGAATTTAAACTTTAAAGTATCAATAACACAACTAAGAATGAACCATTGATTCTAAGCCTCAAGGTAGTAGAAAAAATGGGCATAAAGAAAATAAATTCATAAGGTAATGCTAAGATGATTATCAATAAAATCAAAAATAAATTACAAGTGAAATTTTTTAATTTGAGACATTACATAAATAGGGTTTGGGATTGCATAAAAGTTTGGAATATTTTTACATCATTTTAGTTTTAATAAATAATAATGATAAAATATATAATTTTAGTAGTTTTTTATTCACTAATGATTCCTCATATTAATTTTGGTGTAGACAAGTATACCATTGAGTTGGTTTTTCAACCAAACATTCTTGACAATTCTAAAAAATTGACAATTTTTCAATGATGATCATTATATCATTGCATTCTTAAAGAAAATGGATAACTTCAAAAAACATTATTTTGAATGTGGTGACTCATATTACATCATATTGATTTATAAAAACAATGAATAATAAGATAACAATTAATATAATGAAGATGTCGTGATATGATTAAAATGGAACAATATTCTCAAAGGTCTAATTTCACTTGAATAAATATTCAATAAAAATTTTAATTTTCTCAATAAAAATATGATAAAATATTATTTTTGGTTTTAATATTACAAAAAATTAAAAATTTGTTCCAAATAAAAACATATAATGGTCAACATTGGCAAGTGTTATTCTCCTAAATAAGGTAGAAAGTTTATCTCACTTCTCAAAAAAGTATATAAATATACTAGCATAATCATATCTTGATTTGAAATCCTTTTTCCCCAAATAAATGCAACACACCTTTCCTCTCAACCCATGTGTGAATCCTTTCAATAAAAAATAGAAACATTAAAAAGCAAAAATAGTTGGGACTATTGTTGATAAAGTCCACAAAAAGTTAAATGTAAGAATAATCTTTCTTATTCATCATTCCACATGGGCTAAAAACTTGTGCCTTTACATAATAAAAACGGTGAGATAAGGATTTGTTTTGATTTTTAGAATATAGATAAATCATTATTGAATATAATTTATCCATTTCCTATCATGGATGAAGTGGTACAAGTTGGAAAAGGGTTGGATATTTTATCAATGTTTGATGGTTTCTCGGGGTATAATCAGATTGAAGTTATTGAAGAATATCAACACAAGATTGCATTTATAGACATGTGGTAAATTTTATTATATAAGTATGTAGTTTCATGTTATTAATATAGGTGAATTTTTTCAAAGAGAAATGAATATGGATTTTCATGATGTGAAGAAAAAAAATAGTACTATCTCTTGATGCTCTAATAGTATTTTCCAAGAAATGGGAAGATCATTAATGAAAATTTGGAGAAATTATTCAATATATGTTAACTCCATGATATTTATTTAAATCATTAAAATTTTATTTTTGGAGTCATACAAGTAAATTATTTAGGTCACATAGTATATAAATAATGAACAAAATTTTATTAATAAAGTATCAAAGCTATTTTGATATTGTCTCTCCCAATAAGCAAACCTAGCATTCATTCTTTCTTTGGAAAGGTGAATTTATTAATAAGGTTCATTCCTAGATATTTATTATTGAAAAGGAACATATATGATATAACGAGAGGAAATAATTCCTTCAAATGGATTAATAATGTAAAATAGGCTTTTGAAGAATGGAAGTTTCCATTTCCAAAGAACCAAATCTTGTGTGCCTAAATTTTAATAAATATTTCATCATATTATTCTATTCATCAGAGTTTACTTTGTAATATATACTAGTTTAGACTAATGATTAAGTATTTTAATATCATATTAATTTCATTAAATATTGTTTTAATAATCATGAGCTCAGGTATTAATTCATTAAACAACATACTTATACCATTGCCAAGACAATAAAATAGATCTATTATAATGGTTATCGACACTGATGTCAATTCCTTCTTCATGTAATAATAAATTGGTTTGAAGATATGTAATTATATATACAAGGTTTAATAATATGAAATTTACATTAATATGACCAAAATTATTTGAAGGATTTATGTCAACTCATATCAAAAATTGAATCTAGTAATGAGGATCTTTAAAAATCATAGGAAGAATATGTGCCAGGTGATTTACATATTACTTTGTTTATCAAATCCAATAATGAATTTTATTAAAATATACCATACATACTAGCCTATAAATAATGCCTTTAAAATATTAATGCAAAAGAGAAGAAAGTATTTAAGCTAAGAGCCACAAAATATGTGATATGGGACAATATACTTTTCAAAATAGGTCTTGATGATTTATTATTAAGGTGTGTATATAAGGAGAAAAAAGAGGTTATATGATTAATTTCATACTAAATCATGTGGTGTTAATTTTCATTCCCCTATTATCATGCATAATGTTTTTATATCCCATTACTATTGGCCTACACTTTTCACATATACTAAATAATGGGTTTCTAAGTGTGAATCCTTCCAACAATTCATTGAGAGACTAAAGCTTGATGAATTACCATTAAAACTATTTGGGATTGAATATATTTTTGAGTAATGGGGCCTATACTTATTTGGAACACGTGATCCACAATCTAATGTTTGACACACATGTCCAAACTATAACTAACTACTTTATTAAGTGGATATAAGCTATACATGTCAAGAAACTACTTCTAAGGTGGTTTGAAATTTCATCAAAGATAATATTCTAATTAGGTATGGTGTACTATATAAGATAATACTAGACATTACTTAGAATATCTCATATATTAAAATTAGTGGATTATGTTATGGATATGGAATATCCCTTTCTCATTATTTAGACTATTTTATATAAGGAGGATAAAAATATTATCATTATCATTAAAACATTGGTTGATGAGAATCAATTAAAATGACATAATATGTTGTACAATGCATTATGAACTGATTACATCACATCTAAAAGAGATATTGGGATGTATCCTCTCCATTTATTATATGGAAAACATTGTACAATGTTTATTTCCTAATAGCTACATACACTATATTTATCCATAAAAATTTAAAATGGAAACTTCAAGAGTTCATTTGATAAAATAGTCATGTATATGAATAAGTTGGAAGAGGAAATAGTAATAGCTATCGACAAGATTTATAAACATAAAAAAATTAAAAATATATTTTAAAAGAATCTAGACAAAGGGATTTAAAAATAGGTGACCTTTTTATACTATGGGATAGGAGAATACAACACAAAGGAATTCATGGCAATTTTAACTCTTTTAAGACAAGTCATTTTAGGATTTGACACTTTTATAGAAATAAAAAGTACTACTTGCCTTATAAGGATGATACACATTTTATTACCTTATAGTGGGAAATGTTTTAAACATTTTTTTCACTGAAATAAATTTTTTCCTTACATGCACATAGGTGAATTAATATTTTTTGATGTGTCTACTTTCCCATTTTATCTTTTTCATTCCTTTTTCTATGTTTCCTATTTGTCCTTTTATTTTCCTTTGTATTTTTAGTGACTATTATAAAAATTATTTGAGATATTTTTTTGAGTTTATTTCTCAATGAATAAAACATTTTTCATCAAAACTATAAGTTTTGAGGTTTTCCATTACACTTTTCAATCTAAGTCCCTAGTTGAAGCCAAAATGGAACTTCCCAAAAATTCCCAAATTTTGTGTCATTGTGTAGAAATTTTCAAAATGCAAAATTAAACTATTAAAAATTTGTATGATTTTTATTTTTCACTTATAAATTAGGCTTATCATACCTTTTATGAACTCATGGAGCTTATTTTAGTTCGCACAGTTCTTGATTTCCTGATTTCTCCACAATAAATTGATGATTTAAGCAATGCTTGATTTTTATGAATTATCCAAAGTTATTAATTCTCTTAACATACCAAATTTTATTTTAGTTCTCAAATGTCTTTATCCATTCTATAATTCCAAAATATCCTTATGAATTTTACATAATTTGAAATTGAATCAAATTAGATCGGTAGTTTCAAGTTTGTAGAGAATCCATGGAGGTTTATGTGGTGTTTTTAGTATCTAATACCTCAAAAAATCCCATCATATTCTAATTTCAAGCATATTTTTGAATAAATTTTTAAAATATTATTCCTTTGGTCCTTAAAAAATTTAACTAGCCTTGGAGGCATCTTTTTTAGCCTTTTACAAATAAGTCAAAAATTATTATTTACTAACCAAAATTTAAATAAACTCTTGTAAAACATTGGACATTGACTTTTCCTTAAATTTTATCATGTTTCTCTGTTGGTATTAGATACTAATTACATTTTCTCTCTAAGGTCAATATTTTATACTTTTATTCTTATTTATTCTAATTAATTTATCTCTTTGTTTTCCATTATTTATTTACTAAATATATGTGGTGTTGAGACCTATAAAAAATCTTGATATAAACTCACAAAAATTGGAGGAAAAATTAAGATAAAATTATGACATTTTTATGTCCATTATACTACATCCTATCAATCCAATCAAACAATTTTTTCCATCCTTACCTTTCATTGAACAACTTGTCATTGCTTTCCAAAGTTTCCTTCCTCACAACCATATCTTTTAAAATTTAATTACCCTATATGGGATAAAAGTCTATTTCCACCCTTAGCACAAACATGTTTTTGATCAAAAATAACTTAATGGGTCACATAGATAATGAATAATTAAAGGAGATAATGGAAGATGGGAAAATCATTTTTTTGGTGAAATACCTCATTTATAGTGTACTTTCACATGCTAAAAAATTACATGCATCCTTTGAGTCTATGTAATTATTTATGGCATGTGAAAAGTAATATGATACTTAGAAAAGGTGAATTAAGTCTCTAAAATATGTTTTGATTTACAAATTGCTATAACCTTTAGGACTACACCTCATGATAAAATGGTTGATATCAACAAAGATATTGGCCATAATTTTTTGGGTCAAAATAAAGAAAAATGTATGAATATGATAAATTAAGATTTGTTAAGAAATAATAAAAAAGGGCCCACTAAGCTATCCCAAACCTTGTATAGGTCTAATTTTTAGTAGTTATCAAAATTGTAATATTTATAAATAGATTTGTGGGTCATGGTGATGCCATAGTGGGATGAAATGAGAAGATTAAAAGGATAGGTTCAAATGCATGAAAATTAATTTGTATGGAGTAGTTAAACTTGAATAAATAGCCAAAAAATAGAAGAAGCTTAACACACCAAAAAAATTATATTAATGAACATTATCCAAAATGTGCATAAGAAGATACATTATATAGTGAATAATTAAGTCACCCAAAAAGGTAATTAACTCAACTCATAACTATAAAATGAAATAATTTTTATTTACCCTAATTACCTATTATTAACCTAAAAAATCAAAATAAGACCATGTATACAAAAGCCCGTGGTAAAAGGGTCTACACCAACAACCCCACTTAAGTATAAACTAGGTGGGTATAAGAATTGGGTCTTAACACAAACTCATGGAGAGGTACCCAAGTAAAGAGAGATGATCCCCTAGAGGAGGAAGAAGATAGACCTACTTGAACCCCATGAAGACCCTAAAAATGAAGATATTTTCTCTTAATGAAAGATTTGGTGAATATATCAGTAACTTTGTCCATTTTTAGGATCTATCAGATTCAATGAATTGCTCATGGATGATCTCCCTAATGAAATGCATTTGAATATATATATATATATATATGATTGTTCTTTTGATGGAGAAATAGGTTCCTATGGATCTAGATTATGTTTTGTTTTTGGTAAAAGATGTTTATTTGTCATTAAAACTAAACTTCAAACTCAATGAAAATCCCCTAGAGTCAAATAGGCTTAGTGGTAGCATTAATAAATCCTCTATATTTGGCCTGTATAGAATATAAAGTAATAACATTTTAATTTTTTCTATACCAATTAATAATACCTAAATTTAGGGAGAAATTATAGCTATAAGTAGACTAAAAATTCTAATTTTAATCATCCCAATCTAAATATATATTCCCAACTAAGATGATGTCAATGCCCACTCCATAACAAATCCTAAAATTATGATTACCCTAAATGTAGTGGAGAATATACTTAGCTTCTTTTTAATGTATCTTATGTGGTTTATGTATAAATATTGATACCATTCCCATTACATATGAAATGTCATGTATAATTTGTATAAGGGAGATGAGATTGCCAACAAATTATTGGTATAAGATACCATCAACTAATGGAGATGGAAAATTAGCCTCAAGATTTACACTAGATAGAAAAGGATTCAAATCTATCTTACAATCATCCATGCTAAACCATGTAAATAAATTAATAGCACAATTATATTGTTCAATAGTGATCCTAGATTCTGATTGAATAATTTCATTCTCATGGAAGTAATGCAACAAGCCTAATTTAGTCATTGAGAACATTTTAGACAAAGTAATTTTAAATGCTATGATGGTGGTTGGATAGCTTCTTATGATCAATAGGTCATCCATGTAGAGAACTCAAATCAATTGTAAATCATTCTAACATAAAATGTAGACATTCATATTTGAATGGCATCTGGTGAACCCAAATGAAATAAGAAAGATGTCCTTCTTATCATACCAAGCTCAAGGAATTTGTTTAAGGCCATAGATAGTTTTCTAATGTTTGAAAACTAAGGAAGAATATTCAAGAAATCCTTGTGGTTTCTCCATGTTTATTTTCTCTTTGAGGTCACCATGAAAAAAGGAACTCTTCATATCCATTTGATAAACATCCCAATTATATTTTGTGGAAAGAGCGAGAATAAGTCAGATTGAGTTCATTTTGGAAACTAGTGTAAACATAATGGTGTCGCCAATGCCAATCACCTAAGAAAAACCATTCACTACCAAACATGCTTTGAAATTATCTACATACCCATCTACTAAAAAAATTACTTGGTAGATCCACCTACATAATTCAAGCTTTTTCCCTTGGGAAGTAGGATTAAATCCCAAGCATTGTTCTCATGCAGGGAAATATAATCTTATTCTAAATCAATATCCCACTTATGAGTACCTAATTCATCATGAAGTTATTATGGAATGGAAGTAGATACAATGAAATTATGTAGGGAATCTTATAATTATGAACATGTTCACATGTTTTTTGATGGATATCCAAGACATTGGCCATCACTTTTCAATTACTATCTAGATCCAAGAGGACTAGTGATCATAGAGTTAGGAGGAGACTCCTCATATTTTTTATATATTAGATAAGGAAAATGGTAATCCTCATGAGTTATCTCATCATCAAAACTAGAAGAAGAATCCAGATCATCAAGAATTTGATCAGGCATATCTAAATCATTAGAACTATCATCAAATCCTAGTGTGTCCAAGGGGAAGAGATGTCAAGTGTGGAATTTAGAGGACCCTCTTAAAAATAAACACTCCTCTCAATGAAAAAATCATGAGTGGTGTTGATGAGAATATTGTATCCCTTAACACCCTTAGGAAATCTAATAAAGATTCAAGATTGACTCTGAGGTTCTATTGACTTATATTTATTCTTTGGAATATGGGCCATAGTAGGTGAACTAAACACTTAAAAATATTCAACTATGTCCTTTTGACTTTTCCAAGCTTCAAAAGGAGTGACTCCCTTCAATGATTTATGAGGAACTATGTTTTAGATGTAAAAATCATAGTTGATGGCCTCGACTTAATACCAAGGTGAAAGAGACTTGGAGTGTAACATATAGTTGGTCATTTCCTTTAAGGACCTATTATTATGCTCTACAACACCATTATATTGATGAATATATAGAACCATATGATGTATTTCAATTATATATGATTTACATAATTTCTAAAAATAGTTGTTAACATAATCACCACTATTTTTTATGTGTAAAATTTTGATGGGTTTACCTAAATATTTTTCCACAAGTGCATTGAAGTCTTGAAAATGGTCAAAGACCTCAAGTTTCTTCATGAGAAAATACACCTAGGTGTACCTCAAATAGTCATTGATGAAATTAAACATGTATTTAGTCCTTTGGAATGAAGGTTTTGGAAATGGACTAGAATTTTTACTTTGAATAGCCTTAAATATCTATGTTAGTCTCTATGATTTTCCCTTGTCACACTTATCCTCTAGATGATTACCACAAATGAAACCCTGGTAAAATCCATCAAAAATATTAACTCATTTCAACCTTAAAACCATCTCTTGATGATTGATTTTTTATAGGTATCAATAATTGAGATGGACTAATCATCATGAAATAATTTACTCAACCCATCTAAATGAGTGAGCAATGTAGTAGAGGGTTGATCAGGAGAAAAATGTGAGAAAGTATACAACCTAGATTAGTTATTTGATTTCCCAAATGATATAATGGAGTCAATGTCACCTTCCCTAATATCCATATAATTGGGTGTTAACTCAACTCTCTTGCATGAATTGATGCAAGTGATCTAATTAATAGATAGGAGATTAGTGGATAAAGAGAGAAAACATAAAACATAATGAAATATCCCATCATTCACTTAAACTAATCCACTCTAAATAAATTCCATAAAAGTATTATCACTAAATAAGATGGAAGGCATAGAATAAGGATCCAATGATGAAAACATGTCTTATGATTAATCCATGTGGTGTGATGCACCAAAATCAATAACCCATGTATAAGGATGGGATGAAATTATAACAAATGATTTGCTATTAGTGATAAATGGTAAATGTCAAATTAGTTCTATGTACAAAAACCTCTTATGGTAATTCCAATTGTATTATGATTTAAAATTTTTTAGGATTTGTGTTGAAAAATTGGTGGTAGTGATGTGTTTTCATTGATTTCAAGTGGCATTGGTGATGACAAAGTGGCATGAGAGTGATCTTGGTCTAATATGCATGATCTTAGTGCTCAGCTCAGTCTTAGTTGCTAGTGAAAGATTGTGGGTGTAGTTGTTTCTATGGAAGAATGAGTGGATGCAATGGAGCATGAAGAGAGAGTACATGGAATGTCCATGTGTTTAAGAGAGAAACTGAAGTCCTTACAAGTAGTCTTTAGGTGGAGTGCAAGTCATCTTATGCCTTGTGGGTTTGACCATGTGTGGTGGCATATGAGGTTTTGAGTACTTTGAGAGATATATCATGATGAGGAAATTAGTATGCTTGTAATATTCATGTTAGACATGTATATGGTGATAAGAGGTAAGTTTTATGGTTTTTAAGAGGTATTTTTTGGTCTATAAGATAGTTTGGTTATTGGCCTAGTTGGCCTAGTTGGGCTTGTGAGGCTTTGTGAAGGGTGAAAGGTTGTTTGTAGGTTGGTGAAGATTTTTTTTAATGAGATATTGTAAGGAAAGTTTTTTCAAGTATTTTGATAAGGTATAAGGTCAGATATTGAGCTACAAAGTCATAAAGCTGGTTTAGAAGCTTCAAAGGCTGCTAGAAATGAGTGTAAGGAGCCCGAGAGGAATTTTCTCATGCTTTTTGGCACATGAAGGGTTTCCATGGAAGCTAAGATATTTGGAGTAGTTTGGGAAGGTGCCTAATAATTTTTTACAAGAATTTTTTTTAGGAGTTAAGGGTTATAAATTTATGAACATTTGTTAAGAATGTAAACTAGTTAAAACCCTTTATAAACCCTCATAATGGAGTGATTGGAAAGATCTTTATAAAAAGGACCCATAATGGATTTATTTCCAAATTTTGACTATTGGAAGGTATATATTACTCCTATATACATCTCCAAGTGGTAGTGGTGTGTAAAGGAAGTGAGTAAAAGGTACATAAATATGCTTATTTCTAAAGATTTTAGTACTACAGGTAGGGTTGACTAAGTCAACACATGAGAGTCATTGGAGCTTGAAGGTCAAGTCTTATTATTGAGGTATATGTATTTATTTGGGAAATTTATGTGATATATTTACATTATCTAATTCAATAAATTTTCCCTATCATTAATCTGCTAGACAGTGAAAATAGTGACAAAAAGCTGGTATGAGTGAAAATCAATTTAGGGATGGTGTGTAGGTGAGTAGGGATGAATCCAATGGTTTGGGGTATTTTTTAAAGACATATGACTTATGTTAGATTTATTTTTATGTGATTTTTATAACCATACATGTGTAATAATATTCCTTCAAGATGACTTGTCGGAGTAATGAGGACAATAAAGAAGTATGTCTCATAGAATGATCTATATATTTTGTATATGACATTAGACATATATATGTTTGTGATTGGAAATTTTATAAGTTTTTTTTAGGATAAAATCAATTAATTGTAACATCAATAAAGTGTCTACATAAGTGTTATATGTCATGTTCATCATGACTAGTTTTTATAGCTTGTAGGCAGCCTGGTGTGGCCTGTTTGGAAAGGCTAGTTTGAGATTTTATAAGTAGAGTTTGAGGTGATTGAGAGCTTGGTGATATTATATAAGTGTAAAATATTAAGCAAATGGATTTGTTATTTATTATTTGTCTCTATTTTGGTTGGAGTTATCAAATATCTTTACATCACACTAAAAAGAGATATTGGGATGCATCCTCTCCATTTATTGTATGGAAAACATGCTAAAAGGATTATTTCCTAAGATCTATATACACTATAATTAGCCATAACAATTGAAAATGGAAACTTCAAGAGTTTATTTGATAAAATAATCATGTATATGATTAAGCTGAAAGAGGAAAGAGTAATAGTTGTCTAAAACATTTATAAATATAAAGTGTTAAGAATATAATTTAAAATAAGCTATAGAAAGGGATTTTAAAATTGGTGACCTTTTTTTGATATGGGATAATATAATATAACATAAAGGAATTCATGGCATGTTTGACTCTTTGTAGATATGTCATTTCAAGTTTTGACACTTTTATGGAGATAACAAGTGCTACTTGCATTATCAAGATGATACATATATCTTATTTACTTGTAGTGGGAAATATTTTAAATTATTTTCTCAATGAAATAAAGATTTTCCTTACATGTACATAGGTTATTTAATATTTTTTATGTGTCCACTTTCATATTTTATATTTTCCATTCCTTTTTCCATGTTTCCTATTTTTCCTTTTATTTTCCTTTGTCTTTTTTCTGACTATTATAAAAATTATTTGAGATATTTGTTTTAGTTTATTGTATAATGGATAAAATTATTTTCTTTAAAACCAATTTTTTTAAGGTTCTCCATTACAATTTTCAATATAAGTCCCATATTGAAGCCAATTATTGTCACCAAAAAATGGGACTTCTCAAAACTTCCCAATGTTTATGTCCTTATGTAAAAAAATTTCAAAATAAAAAATTCCACTATTAAAAATTTGTGTGATTTTGATTTTTTCCCTTATAAATTATGCTTATTAGACCTTTTCCAAACCCTTGGGGCTTATTTTAGTTCCCATATTTCCTAATTTCCTCATTTCTCCATACTAAATCAATGATCTAAGTAATGCTTAAAATCTATGAATTCTATAAAGTTCCTTATTCTCTTAACATTCAAAATTTTATTATAGTTCCTAAATGTATTTATCCACTCAAAAATCCCAAAATATCCTTATGAAATTTACATAATTTAAAATTAAATCAAATTAGATCAGTATTTTTGAGTTTTTAGAGAATCCATGGAAGTATATTTGGTGTTTTCAGTGCCTAGTGCCTAGTGTCTCTAATAATCATAACATATTTAATTTCAAATCACATTTTTTGATAGTTTTTTTAAAAAATAGTTCCTTTAGTCCTCAAAAAATATAACTAGACTTGGACGCATCTTTTTTAGCCTTACATAAATAAGTCAAAAATTATTATTTACTAAAAAAAAATTCAACAAACTCTTGTAAAACATTGGACATTGAATTTTCTCATGTTTTTCTATTGGTACTTAAATACTAATTCCATTTTCTCTCTGAGGTCAATATTCTATACTTTTCTGATTGTTCATTTTGATTAGTTTCTCTCTTTGTTTTCCTTTATTTATTTACTAAATCTATGTGGTGTTGAGACCTATAAAAAATCTTATAGTCTGTCACAAAAACTAGAGGAAACATTAAAATAAAATTATCACATTTCTATGTCCATTATAGTACATCCTATCTATCCAAACAAACATTTTCTCCCTCCTTACCTTTTATTGACAATTTTTCATTATTTTTCTAAATTTTATTTCCTCACAACTATGCCCTCAAAAATGGAATTCTCATATATGGGCTACAATTATAATTCCACCCATAGAAAAAACATATCTAAGATAAAAAATAACCTAATCTATCACATAGATAATGAATAACTATAGGAGATAATGGAAGATGGGAAAATAATTTTTTTGGGGAAATAACTCATTAATAGTATACTTTCACATCTTACATGTTTCCACATATACTTATAGTTTATGGAATTATTTATTGCATGTGAAAAATAATATGATACATAGAAAAGGTGAATTAAGTCCGTAGAATATGTTTTGATTTAAAAATTGGTATAACCTTTGGGATTACACCTCATGATAAAATGGTTGATATCAAAAAAATATTGGCCATGCATTTTGGGGTCAAAAAAAAGAAAATTTTATGAATATGATAAATTAATATTGTTAAGTAATAATAAAAAGGACCCTCTAAGCTAGCCAAAAACTTGTATAGGTCTAGTTTTTACTAGTTATCAAACTTGTAACATTTTAAAATAAATTATGGGTCTTGGTGATGTCAAAGTGGGATACAATTAGGATTAAATAGATAGGTTTGAAGGCACAAAAATTAATTTGTATGGAATAGTGAAACCTAAAGAATAACTCACAAAATATAAGAATCTTGTCTCACAAAAAAAGTTACACTAACAAGAATTAGTTAAAATGTGCATAGGAAAATACATTATATAGTGAGGAATTATGTCAACAAAAAAGGTAATTAATTCAACTCACAATTATAAAATTATTTGAAGTGAATTTACCCTAATGACCTATTATTAACCTAAGCAATCTAAATAAAATCATTTATACAAAACCCAGTGGGAAAAAAGTCTACATGAACAACCCCCCTTAAGCATAGCTTAGATGGGTATAAGAATTAGGTCCCAACATAATGTCATGATGAGGTACCCAAGTAAAGAGAGATGATCCCCCAAAGGAAGAAGAAGATAAATCTTCTTAAACCCCAAGAAGAGCCTATAAATGAAGATATTTGTTCTTAGTGAAAGGTTTGGTGAATATATTGGTAACTTGCTCATTTCTATAGATGTATCAGAGTTTAATGATTTGATCATGGATGAGATCCCTAATGAAATACATGTGAATATATATATATATATATATATAACTAGTCCTTTGATGGAGAACTAGATTCATGTAGATCTAGATTGTACTTTGGTTGTCGTAAAAGATGATTATTAGTTATTGAAATTGAACTTCAAAATCAGTGATAACCCCTAAAAAATATCCTTAGTGGTATCATTAAAAAATCCTCTATATTTGGCCTCTATAGTAGATAGAGTAATAACATTCTTCTTCTTCTTCTTCTTCTTCTTATATATATATATATATATATATATATATATATAACTAGTCCTTTAATGGAGAACTAGATTCATGTAGATCTAGATTGTACTTTGGTTGTTGTAAAATATGATTATTAGTCATTTAAATTGAACTTCAAAATCAGTGATAACCCCTAAAAAATATCCTTAGTGGTATCATTAAAAAATCCTCTATATTTGGCCTTTATAGTAGATAGAGTAATAACATTCTTCTTCTTTATAGACCAATTAATAAGCCCTGAACTAAGGGAGAAATTGTAATCATAAGTAGACTTATAATTATAAATGTCATCAACCCAATCTAAATTTATATACCTAATTAAGTCAATGTCAATTCCCTTGTTGAGGTTAAAAAACCCCATTTCTAAAAAATAGTGACCCTTGTACATACTTTAAACCTTGACACTAAAAGCTTGATATGTTTTACACATTATTAAAATTTGAAGATAATACATGCTTGATAAAATTGGCCCATTTTTTCATGGTTTTACTTTAACTTTGAAAAACATTACTAACAATTGACCCTCATGTCTTAAATTTTAGGTTTTCATGGAGATATTATTAATGAATCATGTTAGGATGTTCATAGTTTTATCCTCATTTAGGCTTTTACTAGCCTTTGGTCTATGCGAACTCATAGTTGGATTCATGTTCTAAAATCCTCCTTCAAAAAACCCTAGCTTAGACCGTTGGTTCAAATTCAGATTTGGTGGGAAGATTTTAAAACTTACTTTATACTTAAGCCTAAATATTATATTAAGGCTTGGTCATGTTTGTTAACATGACCAAATCTTAGCCTAAAAATTTATGCTTGGTCCTTTTATATTCCCCCATTTTATTCTATTTATTTAAACAAGGTCTAACATTTATGCTTGTAGGGTATTTTATATTCCTAACTTGGTCCTATTTTTTACATCACATGGTCCTCTTTGTTACATACTTAGCCTAAAGCCTTAATCTTAAGGCCCCATTCATGTTTATTAACATGAACAAGACATTACCCTTAAAACTTTAGCGTAAGTTCCTATATTGACCTGAGCCCTAACTTAAGCATCTTGCCTCCTTGTAAAATTAATGGTTCTTACTTTATCATAAAGGATGATCAGATAGAGAAAAATAGACCTGATGAATCTAAATATTTAATTCATCCAACTAATCCTATGTGATCACCTGAATCATGATTAATGATCCACACTTGGGTAAGATTGATGATCGAATGGTACATGATCATCTTCAAGATTAAAGGGGCCCATTTTTATTAAATATAGACTTAGCCTAAGTTTTACCCTAAGGGCTCATTGTATTTATTAATACAATAAAACCTTAAGATAAGACTTATGATACATCTTTAAGAATTTTAAAGGAGCCAATAATGATCAAGTCCCAAGATCATGATCAATGATCTATGGCTGATCATGCAAATAGATTTGATGGAGTGAATGTGGTGTTAAAATGTCAAAATCCTAAGGAAACCCCATAAAGATGATAAGTGTCACCATCTCGAGAACCTAGATCTTGATCAACACTCCATATACCTTCCTAGGGTCAAATAGAGTCAAAAGATTAGGATTCCCATGGAGTCACCATATGGAACTCTCACATTTGAGTTTAGTGTTAAAAGGGCCCCATTCATTAAAATGTAGAATAATCTAAGTTTTTTTCTCTATGGCTCATTGTATTTTATAATACAATAAAACCTTAGGGTAAGACCTTAGATTATGACTATAATATTTGGAGGGACACATTTTATTATGCTTTGAAGACTTAAGCCTTTAACTTAGACTAATTTTCTTTCATGACCCTAAGCTAACTTGATCCTCTTCATGATTGTAGGGAATAAAGGAATGTGATCTTGATCAATGGTCTACGCTTGATTGGGACTAGATGATCTAATGGAGCATGTTAAATATAGGATCTAATGACCTGATAAACTCCATGAACTTAAATTTAACATCGTGGTAAATGTCATTTGATGCCTATGAGGCTATCAAATTTAAGCTCATCAATCATCTTGCTTAGACATAAGAATATGATTTTAAAACGTTGCTAAAACTTTCTACTTGTGTTATAAATAAATGGGACCACCCTTTGGGAAATATAAAAATAACACTTAGGGTCTTTCAAATTAATGATAAAATGATCTTGTGGTCTAATATTCATAGACATAAACTTAATCTAAGTCTCTATCCTAAAGTTCTAATTTAATATTTTTAAAATACAATAAACCGTAGGCCAAAGAATTATATTATGTTTTATTTTAATGATAATTCCCTATGGCATAAAAGTTATATTAAAAGTTTTATCATGTTTATCAACATGATAAAACCCTAGGTTAAAACCTTAAATTAAGTCCACTTCTCATTCGGGGGGACCCCTTTGGGTGTATTCTAAGACTTAGCTTTAATTTTTTAGACTAAATTTTACATCATGTTTATCAATATGACATAAACCTTAGCCTAAAATATTTATCCTAAGTCCCTTTTATATCCTAATGCTAATTAAATTTTATGCACCTTTCAATATTGATGGATCATTATTAATCAGAGTAAGCTGATCAGACAGAGCACAATCGACAATGACTATACAATGAAATCTCCAAATGCCTATGAGATCAATGCATGGTGAGCACATGTTCACTACATGAATAATGGAATGGAAATCCTAGAATAATTTCAAAAGTGTAAAGTGACACAATCATGGAGCTCAATATAAAGATAACAAATAAAATGCAAGCCTTGGGATCATAATCAATGATTCACATTGATCAATGAGAAAAGATCTAACAACATGAAACAAAATAAAGATTTTAAAGGACAAAATCTATTTCCTTTAAAGAATTTATTAAAAATTTCATGAATTCTTTTAGATGGATGCCACATAGGTGCCACACAAGAAAAAAATGACAAAATCAAAGACTAGGTGGGCACAAAAAAGCAAAGGTATAAAGGTGGGGTCTAAATAAAAACCAAGGCATGAATTTACCCAAGTCTAAGAAATAATCACCATTAAAGTTGTAAAAAAATCCCTAACCTCCATAAAATGCCGTATTTTTAAATCTAATCAATGACATTCAATCCAAAAAGAGTCCAATTGTTATCTACATGAGAATAAACTGACCCAGAGGTTACTTGCAGACCACTGGTGTAAAATTTATAAGTCTCATAGTCATGGAAACTCAAAGGTAGAAACAAAGGGATGACATATAATTTTACTTAGATTTAGGAAATAAAGGAAGAATCTTAAAGGATACTAACTTTGATGTTATAGTATTAAATACCATAAATAAAAATTGGTCTAAACTTTTCTAGACTATTGAAGGGATGTAGGCCATCATGAGGGAATAGAAAAAGAATGCCATAATATTATAGAGATATAATGACCTAGTCTCCATCCAAATGAATAGTGTCTACTATTCTACTACAAAACATAAGGTATTGCACTGTATCAATGTTATTCCCCATTTTCAAAGATTATGAAATTGATCAAGATTAGATAGTTCATGAACATAGTTTTAAAAAGATAGCATAAATTTCCCCTCTTACATTTGAAATCTACTACAAGCTATACAAGCCCTAGGTAGACTTGCCTATAATTAGAACATGGATTTCTAAAAATGACATGAACATTATTTTTCCCCCATGGCAACTTGTTGGAACCCATGTGATCTAAGACCCCACTGGAAAGATCCCAATTATATAATTTAGGGAAGGAATAAAAATAATCATGACCTTGTTAAATAAATAATGTGGAGCCCCTTCCACCAAACATGTTACTAATATATAGATACCTTATGTATAATTCATGGTAAAAAAAGGACTCACTCCCCTAATGGGTGAGATGATCAACATTTGTTGGAAACAACAATTCTCAGCCATGAAGAAGAAAACTAGTATCCACTTATTTATGATGTCTTATCTTCTAGATGCCCTATTGAACACCACCAAAATCCCTAACATAAATAATTGGTCACCTGAAGAGAGATAAATTATTTCCCATCACTATTCCAAATTGTACATATTCAAGTATAGACACAATGTAGAATTAATTTATGATTGTGTATAGCCAACTTTGGTAGAAGCTATTATAGGGATCCTCATGGGTAGGGTTAACCCTTTGGTCAAGAAGTATGTGGAGTTAATTGGAGACATGTTATTTTATCCAAATTACATAGTGATTAGAATAGATGGGACCTTAACTCATCCCTTTAAATAACCAGTCCATGTGCCTACAAAATTGATAGAATAGGAGATTATATACCAATTTTTCCATGGTATAGATAGTGTATACAAGATCAAAAGGAAGGAAATCCTTCACCCTCTTCCCTTAGCCATTAACAAGACTATATTATAGAATTGGGAGCATGTAGATGTCATTTCCAAACATAGAGACTCCTTCAACTTATAGTTGGATAAATTAAGGCAATGGGACCCTCATGATAGGGTTACCAAACATTTGAAATAAAAAATAATAAGCTACCCTTATGAACACTAGCTTGGTGTTCATGACATAATGTATATCAAGGACTCCAATTTCATAGAAATTTTGGACAAGTTAAAGAAGTATAATAGAAGGTTTGAGGCTAGGATGGATAGAGATGAGAAACCACCTAGTGAGATATGTTAGATATCCTCCCTACAATACCCCTTGTTACCTAGACCCTCTTCTAGGCCCTCTCTAGAACAACCACTACAAAAACCTCAATCACAAGTTACACAAGGACTTGAGAAGGAAAAATTGGAAGAAAGGCTTGGTAAAGGGAAATTATCTTCTACCCAACATGAAAGGCTAGAGTCCCTAATTGAGTTCTATGACGTGATTACACTAAGTCATAGGGATATAGTGGAGGATGAACTCAAAGTAATTATTGAGGCATATGGGTCAGATGAAAAAGAAGAACAAGCTAAGGAACTTTAGGCCCAAACTAAGGAGGCAGAATAGGAAAAGGGTAAGGAGATAGCTTTGAACCTAGTTCTAGTTGCACCCTTGCAAAAAAAGAAGGCTAAGTTGGCATTAGTCCCAGTTTGAAAGAATAAGACAAAGTTAACCTTAACTCATCCTTTGAGTGAAGTTAACTTATTCAATGATGAAAATACCATTCATGGGCCAATCATCCCTAAATGGTTCATTTATGGAAAAATGAAAAATATTCTAACCTTACACCATTCATGGGCCATGACCTAGGTAGTTAACATCACTATCCATGATGATATAAAGCCATGTATAGTGGATCTAATGAAGGAAGAGTATGAAAGAAGGATGAATACCCTTGGGGAGTCAAGTGGCATTTAGGTAGGCACTCCTAGAACCTCAGGCAACACATAGATGGAGATACAAAAACCTTTAAGAATCATAGAGTCATTATTTAGTGTGTAATTCAACCTAGAGATAGTGGGCTTATAAAGAGTAACAACAAGGAAGACCATGGTTTGGATTGAGGATCTCACTTTTTAGAGAATTAAACCATTCATTGGCTTAACTCTAGTGAGAGGTTAGGGACTTGGTAAACACCCAATCCATGAAGAAGATATATTTGGATTAGCTGATACTCATTTAAATCAACTAAAATCAAGCATTAAAGGCCTTCTTAAAAAAATAGAGAACTTATAGAAACAAAAGAAAAATATTGAGATACAAGTTGTTCTATGAATCCTAGAGGAAATGATCGAGATGTTTGAGGCATATTTTTATGACATGTTTATGTCCTTGAAGGAAATGAAAACATGATAGATTTAATTAAATTATCAAGATGAAATAGACAAGGGTTTGATATCCCAATGGTGGGGTTCAAAATATAGAATAAAGGATTTAATCAACCTACTAGCTGAGGATAGGATCCCTAGTTTCAAAACTATTATTCTGGCCCATTTGAATATTATTATGGGAATAATTGTGGACAAGATCTAGGTTCTAAATGCATGGTTAAAGATCTTAGAGAGGGTCCTAAGGGATGACAAAGATCTGATGAATAGAATTGAATAACTTATTTGAACCATATTTTCCAACCCTACCACACTCAACTCCCTAAGCATCATTATAGATGATGAGTACAATCACAAGGTCACCTTAGTTATGCAAAAATTTTGAAGCAAGAGCTAAGGTCAGTCTAGGGGTGATAACAACAAGGTCATGGGCATGATCCTAACTATAGAGGAGAAGATTTATGAGGTGAGGAGTATCAAGGAATTAATGACAAGAAATAATAGGGATTTTGATGACTTGGCTGACTAAGAAGATGTGTACCTCTTAGAGCTAGTTTTCAACTTAAGGTTGGTTGATGAACAACATAAAAAAGTGACAAGGATTCTTTAGGAGAAAGAAGGTAGTTATTTAGCATAGGGCCCACTAGCTAGTTAATAATATTGTACTTTGTTAAGAAATTTTTTAATATTAAAAAGTAGAATATTATATTTGTAAAGGCATGTGAAAGTGTGTTATCACATTTGTCTATAGGTCAGTCCACTTTGGAAAATGGAAATGTATTCTAGAACTTTATAAAAAGGATAGCTATCCTTTCCTTTGTACATTTTTAATTTACATGACTGATCGGTAAACTAGCTTAGTCTACTATAAAAGGTAGTACTACCATTTTGTAGAGAAGGGAGTTTTAGAGATAAAAATATTTTGTATACTTTGAGAAATTAATGAAAGCAAGGAATACTGAGAAGTTTATCCAAATTTGTTTGTGTCAATTATTACATGGCTTCTCTCTCAACTATATGTTTGGATGTCTAGATTTGAATGGTTTTCATTTATTCTTGATGTGCATATATGAATGTAGAGTTGATAAATTGTGTTTATAATAGGTTAATTGAAATATCTTAGGTTAATTTAATCTCACTTATTTCTCTTATAGATGTACTAATGCAATTTGCTTGTGAAGTAATTCTTTAAATTGAATCTAGTTTCTTACTTAGACATTTACCTAGTACATGGTAGGATCTATGTTATAGCTATTTAATGTCATATATTGGTTTTAATGTATGTCTTGGTGAAATATAAGCTTTTTCATAATATCTAGACTAAAAATTAGAATACCTTCTTTCTACCCTACCCTTCTTTTTGCTTTTTTTATAAAAACCAAATCACTCTAGTTTAAATTCCATTGTAAATATTCATTTATATTAATCTTTAGTTTATACATTAATCAAAAATTCACTAATAATATCATAGATATCTTACATTTCACTTAGATCAGCCATGGTGGCTCTCAACCACCAATCAATGTAAATATTGTGGAACATTTTGTTACTCTATCACTATTTATTCATAGTTAACTAGATTACCATAATCTACTAGTCATGCTTTAAATTCCCTAAATTATAAAATGAAAAGTTTTATTTAGACACTAAGATCACCTATGATACATCTAGAGTAATCAACATGATGAGCTCCACTAATGCTAGAAGGAGGGCCATCTTTCTGAATTTATAGGATCTTTGCTAATTTTAGTGTGTTTTGATCAAATATTGGTGTTATCTTTACATATTTCCATATTTTTTTGCTCAAAAATGTAAATATCATTGATATTCATGGTATTTGACCCATCTTTTTGTTTCCTTTAGAAAAAGATAAAAATTCTTTGAGGATAGATGTGTAATTATGGTAAAGATAGATTGAGATCTAAGAATCCAAAGTATTTGAGGTTAGAATAGCTTGTTATGATCAAAGATTGGTAGATATTTTATGAATTTGAGTTTATTTAAGCTTATAATTGTAAATATCGATCATAATTATGTAATTAGACACATATTTGAGCTAACTTAGTTAAAGGTTATCTTCTTTTGTTATTTTTTACGTGATTTTTTTGTAGTATTTGCTTAATGTGCAAGTTTGATCCCTATTCTTCATAAAGGTTGATCTGACACATCATATTTAAAATAGGATCCAAATTACTCAAGATATAATTGCTAAGAATCCAAACATGATCACATTTAGAGACAAGAGAACATCTACTTGAATTAGAATTTCATAGGAGGGCTAGATGAGACAAAGGTAGACGTAGGCATTCAAATTCCTTACTGACTTCACCAATCCAAGGTACTCTTGTATTCAACCTTCATCAAGGTACATCTTGGTTAGGAATTTCTCATATTAATGTTCAAGGTGTGGTTCATGACCTTCCTTGAAATCTAAAAAAATATTTGACAACTTTTAGTCCTAGGGGTATTTTAACAACAGAAGAACATGTTAAATCCTTTAAATTTGCATTAATATTGCTAAATATTACTCATGAAGATGTAACATGTAGGTTTTTTCCTTTAAAATTTAAGGATGTTTCATATGAATGGTTCTTTAACCTACTTGATAATTACATGACCACTTGGGATGAATTCAATAACATTTTCATTGACTAGTTTGGAAAAATCATCAGCCCTTATGTCTTGTACCAATAATTTACCACCCTCAAAAGGGATGACAAAGAGCTTATAAGATATTTTAATGCTAGGTTATATAAGATGTACATTAGGACCATTGACCCTTATAAACCTAATCAGGCATTAGCCTTAGAAATATATAACAATGATCTTGATCCCATGACTTTAGTATTCATAAAGAGGGCTATAGGTCCTATAAACACACTAGCTTTAGCCTGTGCTGAGGATGTGATCATTAATGACCAATTACAACCTCAAGGTTAGATGTCCTACACTATTCCCAATGTCAATCTAAATATGCCTACCTTGAATGTCTTTCTTAATAATAACTAGAATGTGCCTACTCTCAGCCAAATCCTAAACCTAAACCAATTGCCTCTAATACATGTTATTCCTAACTATAATTTGGGGTTCTTTAATTGCCCTGATACTAATGGATTTAATGTAAATTATCAAAGGATCTTAGTACCATCAATTTGTACTAATAAAAACTAGGTTCATAATTTATAAAACCCCAAAAATGAGAATGAGCCTATTCAAAAAATGGTCCAAAAATTGAGCACTAAATTCCTTCAACTAAAAAAACAAGTTGGTAATATTGGAGATAATTCTGGTAGAACATTCTCATTCCAAAGGTTCGATAGGCCCAATAATAGGTTTAATAATGAATGTTTCCACAATAATAAGAATAGTGAACCATATTCTAAAAATAATATTATGGATATTAATCTTATTGATATTATTTTGCCTAGTTATTGTAGAGTCTATTATAATGCTAAGCATGGTGAGATTGATTGTATTGAATTTTGTAAAGTTTTTGAAGTATTTCAAGAAGAGTTAGACATTTTTAAGGTCATACCTAACCAAGACAATGGTGTAGGTACTTTAAGATCTTTAAAATCATCTGACCAAGCCATTATGGTGGAAAATTTTGATTTACCCTTATAAGAAGACAATGAGCCTAATGATGTTCCTGAAGAAATCTACTCTTTCTAGTAGTTCTTGAAAAATACATCCCCTAAGGAACATGGAGTAGAAGTAGCACTTAACTAATTCCAATCCTCCAAAAAACTTTGGTACTCCTCTAGATACCACTTCAGATAATAATATAGAGACTCTAAAGAGAAATAATTCTAATCTTGGTACTAATAATTCCAATTATTCCAATAAGACTGGCTATAATATTGTAGAGGATATTAATAAAATCAAAGCTAATATTACTTTTCATGAATTGATGCATATCACAGAGCAAAGGGACCTATTACTATATTCCTTATCTAGGAAACTTGGAAATCCACCCAATGTTGATAATGCTAATGTAGCCATGCATAAATCTAAGGTAGAATCCCTACCTTTCCTACTTATAGTTAAAATATTTGGTAAAAACATGCATAATTTTCTATTAGATTTTGGTCTATCTACAAATATCAGGTCAATAGGTATTTTAAAGCAAACTAGTTTGACCCCCATTAATTCTAATAGGATTTTCACCCAATTAGAGAATTATAGGGTCAAGATGATTAGGTAATTGTTAAATGTTCACATGCAATTGGCCTCTAAGCCAAGAGTCCAATAATTCATAGACATCCAAGTGGTGGATATCCCTAATGCATATGGACTAATTATAATTAGTTAATGGACAAAGGATATAAATGGATATATGTCCATAGACTATTCATATCTATGGCTACCTTGGAAGGGAGTTCCCAACCAAATCAGAGTTGAAAGGGAGCCAAGAATGAAACTCATGATCACTGAATATAATGTAGTGAATGAAAGGGTCAACACAATTGATTTTTATTTAGAAATTTTCACCCTAGAAACTACCAAGGTATGTGATCCTAAAAATTCTCATGTTATGCCTAGGTTATGAAAGTTTTATTTTGATGGTGCTAGATGTAAATCTAGGTCTAGGATAGGTATTATTCTAGATGACCATGTTGGTAATAAATATCATGCCTCTTATAAAATATAGTTTCCATACACTAATAACCTTTTAGAATATGAGGATATCATCTTAGATTTACAATTTTCCATCAAAAACAAAGTCAAGGAATTACTAGTTTAGGGTGATTTAGAACTTATAGTCAATCAAGTGAGAAGCAAGTATCAATGCAAAATGTCATACTTTAAGAGTTACAAATTTAGAGTTTGGGACCTTATGGAATCTTTTGATGCCTTCAATATTATTTCTATCCCTAGGGAGGAAAATAAAGTTTCTGATGAGCTAGCCTCTACTATAGCTACTCTCATGCCTGACCAAGATTCACCAAACTTTAGCATTGAGATGATACCTCTCCCTTCTATCCAAGATAGTGAAAACCATATATAGGTCTTTAGTGATGACCAAAAAATCCTAAAATTCATGTCCAATTCAGGAGCATTTGAAGCCCAGATCATAGATGAAGCTATTGAAACCATCCTTGAGAACAAGTTAAATGGCAAAGTCATTTAACTAAATGACAATAAGATCCCCAAGGGGATGATTTACTTATAAAGGTTATTTGATCAAGATAAATTATCTGTGACATCTAAGGTTTAGAAAAGTGAGTGGGAAAGATTACAATGTGGTTGACCTTGGACATCATGATCAACCTACGTTGGTTAATATTGGAAAAGCTTGTACAAGTGATGAAGACAAAATGGCCAAAGAACTATTAACAAAATACAAAGATGTGATAGCTTTTTCATATGATGGATTGAAGATTTTTGACCCAAGATTCATCACCCATACTATACCCCTCAAAGAGAATTTTAAACCTTTCAAGTAGAAATAAAGGCATGTATATCTAGTCTTGGAACCTATGTTAGATGTTAGAATTGAATTTCCCATTAATAACTCTACTTGGGATTCCAATTTGGTACCAATTAGGAATAAGAATGGTGAAATTAGACTGTGTATTGATTTTGGAAATATGAGTAGAACATCTAAAATAGATAATTATCCTCTTCCCTCTCTTGACCAAGTAATACAAATTATTTCTGGTTCAACCATGATGTCTTTTCTTGATGGTTTTTTAGGGTACAATTAGGTGTTGGGAGACAAGGAAGATAAAATGAAGATAACATTCACAACTAAGTGGGGTACTTCTACCTAAAAAATAATTCATTTTGGACTAATAAATGTAGGATCCACTTTTCAAAGGCCCATGGACCATGCATTCTAAGGCTTGATTGGTAAGGTAATTATAATTTACATAGATGATCTAACTATTTTATCCAAGAATAGGGAGGACCATTTCATGCATTTATAATATGTATTTGAAAGGTGTAGAAGGTATGAAATTTCCCTCAACCCTAAGAAAATCATTTTTTTGTCATTGAGGGTAAATTATTAGGCCATGTTAATACAAAATATGAAATCTCCATTGATCCTCAAAGAGTGGAAACTATATCAAAGATAGAGCCTCCCAATAGTATAAAATAATTGAAATCATTTTTAGATAAAATAAACATTGTTAGAAAATTAATTTTTGGATTTGTATAAATTTTCAAACCATTGAATGATATGATAAAAAAGGATGCTAAAGTCTCATGGAATGAGGCATCCAAAAATGCCTTTGGAAATACCAAAGAGGCAATCAACCAAGCTCCAGTCTTGATAAATCCAAACTTTTCAAATGATTTTTATCTCTACTCTTTTTCCTCTGAACACACTTTTTCTATTGTTTTAACTCATAAAATGGAAGGATGTGGCCATCCAATTTATTTTATGATCACTAATTTGAAAAGTGTTGAGTTAAATTATCACTTGATTGATAAACATGCCTTTGTATTAGTTAAAGTTGTCATGAAATATAGGCACTACATTCTTAAGAACAAAGTGCATGCCATTCCATTAGACCTAACCACTAAGCCAATGCTAAGCCAATATGAACTTGGAGAGTAAAGAGGTAAGTGGATGTTTTTTCTTCAAGAATATGACATAGAGATGAAAACTACAAAACTGGTAAGATGTTAAGGTCTGATTCAAATGATTTCCAATACCATCCCCAAACTAAGTATTATGTAGGTTGATTAACATAATTTTCAACCTAATGACTGGTATGAATCCAATATTTACTTATTAATTATTTTAACTTTTATTATAAGATTAACCAAGGATCAAAAAATATCTCTAATGTTTAAGGCATCCCACTACTTAATCAAGAATAGAGTGTTATACTAAAAAAACATTCAAGGAATATACCTGAGATGCATATCCAAGGAAGAAGATATCAAGATAATGGTCATTTTCCATGATAAAATGGGAAGTGGGTATCCATTAAAAATAAAAATATCTCACAAGATCCTCAGTGTTTGCTATTATTGGCCCACCATCTTCAAAGATGCTCATAAGCATGTGATAAAATGCCATTCATGTTAGATGTTCAACACAAAGGAGCCAAAAGAAGCAATGCCCTTACAACCTATCATGATTGACAAACCATTTACCTAGTGGGGACTAGACTTTATAGGTTAATCAAACCTAACTCATTAGAAGGTCACAAGTATGTCCTGGTAGTTACTGACTATTACACTAGATAGAATAAAACAATAGCCACTAAATAATGTATAATAAAAGAAGTGGTCAAGTTTTTAGAAAAACACATATGAACTAGATTTAGGACTTCATTCTCTTTGGTATGTGATAATGGGCAAACATTCATATCCATAGAGATGATATAATGGGCATATGACAACAAAATTATTCTCAATTTTTCATCTAACCATTATCCTTGAGGTAATGGAGTATCTGAGTTAATGAATAAAAACTTGATGAAAGCCATTAAGAAGTCTATTATCAACAAACCTGTAACATGGCATAAGATTCTCACATATTCCCTTTGGTTACATAGAATAAGGGTCAATAATGATCTTAAATCATCTCCCTTCTTATTGGTATATGGCCAAGATCATATATTCCCCATCACACTCAAGTTACCAACTTACAAGTTTATGCAAGAGTATATGGAAGAAGACCAAGAATTTGTAAACTCAAGGCTATTAGACATTATTCAGATGGAATATGTATGAGAAAAATATTTTTAAAACTTTATAAAGCACCAAACTATAATAAATATATGTTTTGACAAATGATCAAAGATCAAGGTGTTCAAACAAGGATATTTGGTTCTTCTTTGGGACAAAGCATTTAAGCCAAAATGCAAACATGGTAAGTTCACACCTTTATGGATTAGCCCTTATCATATTATGGATACAGTTGGAGATAAAACCTTCAAATTGAAAGACCTATAAGGATAATAAATCACACTACCACTAATGGGTAGTAACTCAAGCATTGCTTCTTTATTGCTTCTCCTGGGGTTTTCTTGGAATAAATCTATAATATGATTAAAATTAGTGCAGGTAGGCTAATTAGTTTCCTTTAGATTTTTCCTCCCTATCCCTTATTTTTACATAAGTTCATATATATTTTTTACTTTCCTTTTACTTCTTTCTTTGTTTATTTCTATTGTGTGCTTTCCATTTTGTTGCTTTGTTCCTTGCTTCCAATAAGTCCTTTTGGACAATCCTTAGCTCAAAGTTTATTTATTTTGATTTAAAAATATAGAATTTAAAGAATGTAGGTATGAACCTTATGCATATATTTACCATGGATTTGAGATATGAGGTTGATTTTATAGTTTAAAGAAACTAGTAAGGACTGATAGATAGGTTAATTGTCCCATGAGACCTTAAACATTGTCTTGACCTGAACTTGGTTTTAAGAATAATTGTGCATGTAGAATGAAAGTTTAACCTATTAAGGAAAATTCATGATTTCACTTAATAAAAATAATTTCTTGGGATAAATGTTTAAACCATAGGTGATTATCTAAAGATTAGACACTTGACCAAATCCTTGAACCTAGCTACCCTGGTTCCTAAACATTGTTGAAAGCCTAGAATAACTAAAAATACAAAAAACAAGAACTTATTACAAAATCAAAATATTTTCAATCAAAGGTGATTCTAGTAATATCCATTGGGGATATGGATGCCTAGTTAGTAGTGGAGTAAGGCCATGAGTGGAGCCAAAGCATCTCTATCAGGGCTATGGATGCCTAGTTGGCAATAGAGTAATGCCCAATCTTTCTCTAAACTAGAAGCATGGCTCTTAATGAATATCTAAACATGATCCAAGTCAATGTTGATGATTAAAAGCATGAAACCTAGATGTCACCTCCTGAATCCCATGGAAAATAGTAAGTGAAATCAAGGCACGCACATAACATGGCTATGTTTTGATGAATGACCCTAATTCTATACATGCAAGGTTTGTTTCAACCATGAACTGATCTTGATAATGGCATTGATCAAGTGGAATAAGTGACCTAGTTATTTGTGTAAACCAAAGTCTCTACATTCTAACATATTACTATATTTCCCCTGGAATTCATTATTTGTTGAGGTTAACATACTCTTATTTATATAAATAGGGACCCTTGTGCATACTTTGAACCTTAAAACTAAATGCTTGATATGTTCTACACATTATTAGAATTTGAAGATCCTCTATGCTTGATAAAATTGGCCCATTTGTTCATAGTTTTTCTTTAACCTTACCTAACATTGCTAATAATTGGCCCTCATGTCTTAATTTTTAGGTTTTCATGGAGATCTTATTAATAGATCATGTTGGGTTGTTCATAGTTTTATCCTCATTCAGGCTTTTACTATCCTTTGGTCTATGAGAACTCATAGTTGGATTCATTTTCCAAAATCCTCCTTCAAAAAACCCTAGCTTAGACCCTTGGTTCAAATTTAGATTTGGTGAAAGTAAATTTAGTGGGAACATTTTTAAACTTACTTTATGCTTAAGCCTAATTTTTATATTAAGGCTTGGTCACATTTCATAGCATGACCAAACCTTAGCCTAAATTATTATGTTTGGTCACTTTATATTCCCCCCCTTTTGTTATATTTATTTAAATAAGGTCCAATATTTATGTTTATAGGGTCCTTTATGTTCCTAACTTGGACTCATTTTTTACATCACATGGTCCTCTTTGTTACATACTTAGTCTAAAGTGTTAATCCTAAGGACCCATTAATGTTTATTAATATGAATGAGACCTTAGTATTAAAATTTTAACCTATGTTCCTATATCAACCTAAGCCCTAACTTAAGCATCTCACCTCCTTGTAGAATCAATTACTCTTACTTCATCACAGAGGATGATCAAATAGAGCAAAGGAGACCCAATGAATCTAAAGCCTTGATCTACTAGACCAATCTCACATGATCAATGATCCATGCTTAGGTAGGATCAATGATTGAATGATGCATGATCATCTTCAATATTAAAGTATCCCCTTTTTATTAAGCACATACTTAGCCTAAGTTTTACCATAAAGGCTCATTATATTTATTAATAAAACAAAACCTTAAGATAAGAATTATGCTACACTTTTAAGAATTCAAAAGGAGCCAATCACGATCAAGTCCCAAGATCATGATCAACGATCCATGAATTATCACACTAATAGATCTGATGGATCAAATGTAGCATTAAAATGTCAAAGGGCTAAGGAAACCCCATGAAGATGACAAGTGTCACCATCTCAAGAACCTATATCTTGATTAATGCTCCACAGACCCTTCCCAAGCTCAAACAGAGTCAAAATCTTAGAAGTCTTATGGAATCACCACTTGGCACTCTCGTATTTTAGCTTAGTGTTAAAATGGCCCCATGCATTAAAATGTAGACTTAATATAAGTTTTTTTCTCTAAGCTTAATTATATTTTTAATATAATAAAACCTTAGGGTAAGACTTTAGATTATGATTATAATATTCAAAGGGACCCATTTTATTATGCTTTAAAGACTTAGGCCTTTAACTTAGTCTAATTTTCATGTACGGCCCTGAGATAACTTGATCCTCTTCATGATTGTAAAGACCAATGACATACATATGCTCAGATCTTGATCAATGGTCTATGCTTGGTTAGGACTAGATGATCTAATGGAACATGTTAAATCTAGGATCTCCTGACCTAATAAACTCTATGAACTTAAATTTGATGTCCTCATGAATGACATTTGATGCTAGTGAGTCCATTAAATTTAAGCTCATCGATCATCTTGCTTAGACATAAGAATATGGTTTAAAAACATTGTTAAAGCTTTATACCTATGTTAAAAATTAATGGGACCCCTGTTTGGGAAATATAAAAAGAAAACTTAAGGTCCTTAAAATTTAATGATAAAATGATCTTGTGGTCTAATATTTGTAGGCATAGACTTAATCTAAATCTCTATCATAAGGTTATAGCATTTATTTAAATATAATAAACCTTAGGCCAAAGACTTATATTATTTTTTATTTTAAAGAGAAGTCCCTATGCCATAAAATTTAGGTTAAAAGTTTTAACCTAAGTTTTATCATGTTTATAAACACAATAAAACCCTAGGTTAAAGCATTAAATTAAGTCCACTTATCATTAGAGGGGACCCCTTTGGGTGTATTCTAAGACTTAGCTTAAATATTTTATCCTAAATTTTACATCATGTTTATCAACATGACATAAAACTTAGCCTAAAATATTTATCCTAAGTCCCTTTTACATCATGACACTAATTAAAGTTTGTCCACCTTGCACGATTGACAGCTCATAGTTAATCAGATCAATCTAATTAGATGGAGTGAAATCAATAGGGACTATTAAATGGAAAATTCAAAGGCTTGTAGGATCGATTCATGGTAAGTATGCATTCATGACATGAATGATGAAATACAAATCCTAGAAGGCCCATGAAAGTATAAAGTGGCACAACTATGGAGCCTAATACAAAGATAACTGATAATGTGTAAGCCATAGGATCATGATTAATAGTCTACATTTATCCTTGAGAAAAGATATGATGGTATGAATAAAAATAAGGATTTTAAATGAAAATGGCTAGTTCCTTTAAAACATTTATGAAAAATGCTATGAAAGCTTCTAGATGAATGCCACATAGGCACCACACAAGCACAAAATGAAAAAATCAAAGATTTAGTGGGCATGAAAAGGCAAATGTATAAAGGTGGGGTCTAAATAAAGTCTAAGGCATTAATTAACCTAAGTCTAAGGAACCATCACTATTACAGATACAAAAAAGCTCTAGCCTCCACAAAAGGCCCTAATTTGAACTCTAATCAATCATAGTTGAGCCAGAAATAGTCTAATTTTTATTTGAGTGAGAATAAGCTGACCTAAAGGCTACTTGAAAACCACTAGTGAGAAATTTACAAGTCTCATAGTCATGGAAACTTAAAATCAAAAACAAAGGGATGACATAGAATTGTAGTTAGCTTCAGAAAATGAGAGAAGAATCTTCAAGGATACTGACATTGATGATATGGAATTAAACACCAAAAATTGAAATTGGTCTAAATTTTTTGGGACTATTGAGGAGATATATTCAATCATGAGGGAAGAGTAAAATAATACCATAATCCTCTAGAGATACAATGAATTATTCTCCATCCAAATGATGAGTCTTCACTATGTTGCTACAAAACTTGAGGTACTACACTTTATCAATGTATTTTCCCTATTTTTAGAGATTATAAAATTGATTAGGATTGGATAGTTTATGAATGTAGTTTTAAGAATATAGCATACATTTCTCATCTTGAATTTGAAAACTTATACAAGCTATGAAAGCCCCAAGTAGACTTGCCTACAATTAGAACATGGATTGGTAAAATGACTTAAACACCATCCTTACCCCATGGCTTCTTGTTATAACCCATGTGATCTAAGACCCCACTAAAAAGATCCTAACTGTCTAATTTAAAGAAGGAATCATAATAATCATGACCTTACTAAATATATTATTTGGATCCCCTTCCACCACACATGTTAATAAAATCTAGGTACCTTATGTATACTTCATAGTATAAAAGGGAATCACTCCCCCAATAGGTGAGATGATTAACATTCGTTTGAAATATAAATTCTTGGCCATGAAGAAGAAAACTAAGAACTGCTTATTTATGATGTCCTATCTTATAGATACCTTATTAGCTACCACCAAAATCCTTGACATAAATAATTGGTCACCTAAAGGGAGAAAAACTATTTCCCATTAATATTAAAAATTACACATATTCAAGTATAGACATAATGTATAATTTAGTTCTGATTATGTATATCCAACTTTGGTAAAATCTATTATAAGGATCCCCATAGGTAGGGTCATCCCTAGTCAAGAAGTATATAGAGTTAATTGAAGACATATGGTTGTATCCAAATTGTACAATGATTATAATAGAAGGGACCTTAACTCAACCCTTCAAACTATCAGTCTATGTGCCTACTAAATTGGTAGAATAGGATATTGCATACCAAAATTTCCAATGTATAAATAGTATATGCAAGATCAAAAAGAAGGGACTCCTTATCCATTTTTCCTTACCCATGAGTAGGACTATATTATAAAATTGGGAGAATGTAGATGTCATATCCAAAAATAGAGACTCCTTCAACTTACAATTGGGTGAATTAAGGTAATGGGACCCTCATGATATGGTCACCAAACATTTAGAATCAAAAACAATAAACTACCCCTATGAACACTAGCTTAGTGTTCATGACATAACGTATATTAGGGCATCTATTTTCATAGAAGTGTTGGCCAAGTTAAATAATCATAATACCTAGCTTGAGGTTAAGCTGGATAGAGATGATAAACTACCTAATGAGATATGGTAGATGGGGATCCTACAATACCACTTGTTTCCTGGACTCTTCTAGGCCTCCTCTATAATAACCACTATAACAACCTCAAGCACAAGTTTCACAAGGACCTAAGAAGGATAAATTAGAAGAAAGGCATAGTGAAGGGGTATCATATTTTGCCCAACTTGAAAGGCTAGAGTCCCTAATTGAGTTCCTTGACATGATTGCACTAAGCCTTGGGGAAATAGTGGAGGATGCACTCAAAGTACTTGCTAAGGCATATGGATCAAATGAAGAAGAATAAAAATCTTAGGAACCTCAAGCCTAAGCCAAGGAGGTAGAATAGGAAAAGGGGAAGGAGATAGGTTTGGACCTAGTTCTAATTCACCCCTATAAAAAAGGAAGGATGAGTTGGTATTTGTCCTAGTTGGAAAGAAGAATCCAAAGTTAACCTTCACTCATCCTTTGAGTGAAGTTAACTTATTCATTGAAGAAAATCCCATTCATTTTCCAATCATCCTTAAATGGTTCATTTATGTAATAATTCAAAAGATTCCAACCTTACACCATTCATGGGCCATGATACAGGAAATTAACATCACTATCCATGATGAGTTAAAGCCATGGATGGTGGATTTAATGAAGGAAGAGGAGGAAAGAAGGATGACTACCCTTGGGGAGCCAAGTGGCATTTATGTAAACACTCTTAGAACCTTGGGTAGCACATAGATAGAGATATTATAACCTCCATAAAATATATATTCATAATTCAATGTGTAATTCAACCTAGAGATAATATGCCTATAGAGAGTAACAATAAAGAAGACCATGTTTAGGAATGAGGAGATCACTTTTTAGAGATTTTGACCATTCATTGGCTTAAATCTAGTAGGAGGTTAGGGAATTGGTGAACACCCAATCCATGAAGAATATATATTTGGATTAGCTAATGCTCATTCAACTCAACTAAAATCAGGCAACAAAGGCCTATATCAAAAAATAGAGAACCTAAAAAAATAAAAGGAAAATCTTGAGACATGGGCTATTCTATCAATCCTAGAGTAAATGATCAAGATGTTTGAGGCATATTTTTGTGACATGTTTAAATACTTGAAGGAAATGAATATAAGGTAGAGTCCATTATCTTAACAAGATGTAGTAACTAAGGGTTCAATATCCCAATGGTGGGGTTCAAAAGATAAAATGAAGGAGCAAATTAACATACTAGTTGAGGATAGGATCCCTAGTTTCAAAAATATTAGTCTAGCCTATTTGAATAATATTATGGGAATAATTATTGAGAAGATCTATGGTTTGAGTACATGGTTAAATAATGTGGAGAGGGCCCTGAGGGATGACAAGGAGATGATGAATAGAATTAAGCAACTTATTAGAACCATGACTGCCAAGCCTACCATAGTCAGCTCCCTAAACATAATTATATATGATGAATACAAGCACAAAGTCATCCTAGTAATGTAATAAGTAAAAATCAAGAGTCAAGGCTAGTCTAGGGATGATAACAATAGGGTCATGGGCATGATCCTAACTATAGAGGAGAAGATTACTGAGGTGAGGAGTATCAAGGAAGCAATGGAAAGAAATGATAGGGATTTTGATGACTTAGTTGACCAAGAATATTATTATCTCTTATAACTAGATTTCAACTTAAGTCTATTCAATGAACATCATCAAAAAGCCATGAGGATCTTTAGGAACAACAGGGGAGTTTTTTAGCATAGGGCCCACCAACTAGTTAATAATATTCTACTTTGTTAAGAAACATTTTAATATTCAAAAGTAGAATATTATATTTTTAAAGGAATGTAAAAGTGTGTTAACACATTTACCTATAGGTTAGTCCACTTTGGAAAAGGGAAATTTATTCTAGAAAGTTTGTTAAAAGAATAGTCATCCTTACCTTTGTACATTGTAGTTTATATGACTGAATAGTATACTACCTTAGTCTCTCATAAAATATAGTACTACCATTTTATATAGGAGGTATTTTTAGAGAAAAAACTATTTTTTATAATTTGAGCAATTAATACAAGCAAGGAATACTGATAACTTTATCTGAATTTGTTTGTGTCAATTATTACATGGCTTCTCTCTCAACTATTTATTTGGATGTCTAGATTTGAATGGTTTTCATTTATTCTTGATGTGTGTATATGAATGTAGAGTTGTTAACTTGGGATTATTTTATGTTAATTAAAAGATATTAGGTTTATTTCATCTTCATTACTTCTCTTGTATATGTGTTAATGCAATTTGCTTGTGAAGTAAATCTTTAAATTGAATCTAGTTTCTTATTTACATTATTGAATCATTTACTTAAACATTTACTTGGTACATGGTAGGAAATTTGATTAGCTATTGCATGTCATGTATATCTATATCATCTCATGTATTTGTTTGAATTTATGTCTTGATGAAATCTAAGCTTTTTCATAATGTCTAGACTAAAAATTAGAATACTTTCATTCTGCTCTAGCCTTCCCTTTGCTTTTTAAACAAATAACTCTAGTTTAAATTCCATTTTAAAATATTCATTTAGATTAATATTTAGTTTATAAATTGATCACAAATTCATTGATAATAGAATAAATATATTGCAATTCACTTAGATCAGCCATGGTGGCTCCCAACCACCAATCAATATAAATATTATGGAATAGTTTATCTCTATCACTATTTCACCATAGGTAACCAAATTACCATATTCTACTACTCATAATTTGAATTATTTGAATTTTTAAATGAGAAGTGCTGTTTACACACTAAGAACACCTATGATACATTTAGAGGCATCAAAAACCCTCTCCATAGAAAATCCTAAAACTATGAGTACCTTAAATGTAGTGGAGAATCTAATTAGGTTATTTTCAATGTAGCTCATGTGGTTCCTACATAAATATTGAGACCATGCCCACCATATATGAAATTTCATGTATAGTGTGCATAAGGTAGATGATACTGCCAAAAAATTATTGATACAAGACAAAATAAACTAATGGAAATGGACAATCAACCTCAATCTTCACACTAGATATAAAAGGAGTCATAACTAGCTAACATTTAGTCATGTTAAACTATGCAAGTAAATCAAGAGCATGCTTGGATTATGCAATAGTTAACCTAGAGTCTGACTAAGTAATTTTAATCCAAGGAAGTCTTGCAACAAGCCCAATTCAATCATTGAGAACCTGTTAGACAAATTACTTTTCACTATTGTGATGGTTGATGGAGATCTTCTTATGATCAATAGGATATCCACATAGAGAACTGGAATAAATAATAAATCATCCTTATATAAATTATATACATTTGGATATGAATGGAATTTGGTGAACCTAACTAAAATAAGAAAGGATTCCATCTTGGCATACCAAGTTTAAGTATTTTTTTTGAGGCCATAGATAGATTTATGAAGTTTGAAAATGAAGGAAGAATATTCCAAAAATCCTTATGGTTTTTCGATTTATATTTACTCTTTGAGGTCACTATGATGAAAGGTACTCTTTAAATCAATTTTATAAACATCCCAATGATGTGTTTTAGTAATGGAGAGAGTAGTTTAGATTGAGTTCATTTTGGAAACTAGGACAAGCATCATGGTGTATTAAATTCCAAGCACCTAGGAAAAATCCTTTACTACCAAACATTCTTTGAACTTGTTTACATACCCTTCTACTTCAAAATTTGGTTGATAGATCCACCTACATAAAAAAGGTATTCATCCCTTGGGAATTGGGACTAAATCCCAATTTTTTTTCCCATGCAAAGAAATATATTCTTCTTCTAAATAAAGTGGTAATGCCTCAAGAAATAAATTTGGATCAGAATTAGATGCAATGGAAGCATGTGGGTCATCCTAGAATTATGAACATGTTTGCCTATTTTTTGATGGATCTCTAACCCATTGGATTATAATTTTTAGTTACTATCTTACCAAAGGAGTACCAATGCTCATAGAGTTAGGAGGAGACTCATAATATTCTAAATATATTCTAGAAGGAAAAGGTGAACCCACATCATTATAAGTAAAAAAATATTTTGGATCATCAAGAAGTTGATCATGGAATCTAAATCATCATAACAATCATCAAATCCCAATGTGTCTAAGGAGAAGAGATGTCAAGTGTGGATTCTAAAGGACCCTCTTAAAAATGAGCACTCCTCTTAATAAATAACTCATGAGTGGTGGGGTGGAGAAGATTGTATCACTTAACACCCTTAGGTTATCTAATAAAGATGCAAGATTGAATATGAGGTTCCATTTCCTTATGTTTCTTATTTAGAATTTAGACCATAATAGGTGAACTAGTTACATGAAATATATTATGTCTTTATGATCACTCCAAGATTTTAAAGGAGTGACTCCCTTCAAAGCTTTATCAGGAACTAGGTTTTATATGTAATAATCATAGTTTATGGCATCAACCCAATATAGAGGTGCAAGAGACTTGGAGTGTAACATATAGTTGGTCATTTCCTTCCAGGAAATATTATTACACTTTACAACACCATTCTAATGATGACTATATTGAACTATATGGTGTATTACAATTCCATATGATGTACATAATTTCTAAAATAATTGTTAATATATTCACCACCATTGTTGGTGTGTAAAATATTGATGGATTTACCTAAATGTTTTTCCACAAGTGCCTTGAAGTATTAAAAATGGTCAAAGACCTCAGATTTATTCTTCAAAAAATACACCCAAGTGTACCTTGAATAATCATCAATTAAAGTAAGCATGTATTTATTACTATTGAATTATGTTTTTATAAATGTACTAGCAATATCATTATGAACAACCTCTAATATCTATGAAACTCTATGTGATTTACCCTTATCATACATATCCTATGGATGATTGTCAAGAATGCAACCTTAGTAAACTCCATCAAAAATCCTAACACATATCAACCCTAAAACTATCTCTTAATGATGGAATTGTTCTAGGTAGAAATAGTTGAGATGTTTGAATATCTCATGCCATAATTTACTCAATCCATCTAAATGAGTGAGTAATGTAGTAGAGAGTTGATTAGGGGAAAAATGTGAGAAATTATACATCTTAGAATAATGATTTGATTTCCAAAACTCAATAATGGATTCAATGTTACCTTCCTTAATAAGCACATAATTAGGTGTGAACTCAACTCTCTTGCTTGAACGAATGTAAGTGATATGATAAATAGATAAGAGATTAGTGGATAAATAGAGAACACATAAAACATAATGAAATGTACCATAATTCACTTTAACTAATCTACTCTAACTAAATTCTATGAAGTTATTATCAATATACAATATGGAAGGCATAGAAAGAGGCTCCAAGTATGTGAACATGTATTGTGATTAATCCATGTGGTGTGATGTACCAGAATCAAAAACCCATGTGGAAGGATGGGATGTAATTTTAACAAGTGCTTTGACCTTATATTTTTCCTTCTTAATTTCTTTGTCCTTAGAATACTCATGTTATAATGAATTATAATTATAAGAATCAAGGATACTAGTATTATGCTTCTCAAGCACATTAGTTAGTTGGTCAATCTACTTCTTCATACATTTGGCTTCATAGTGCATAGATTTATTACAATAGTCATATATGAGTCTCTCTTTCTTGGATTTCCTATCTAAATAAGAGGACTCTTTTCATTCTTTTGGCTTAGCATTAGGTTTTTGACCCTTTCTTTTCTCTAGGTCCTTATTTTTCAATTTATTATCCTTAATTCCATAAGCCTTTTGTTTATCATGACTCAAAATTAATGCATGAGATTTGTAGGACTTAATTGTACCCATTTGAATAAGCCTTTCTTTCTCTTTAGTTAGGTCTGTATCAAAGTCATCTATGGATAGAATGGTCCATGTAGATCCAAGGTCATGCTTGGTAGCATAGAAGGTATAAATGAATATAGAATAATTATATCCCAAGTTGGAAATGATGGAAAGATTCAATTGATCATCATTTTTGTCAATGTTATAATGTTTTAACTACAACCTTAGTGATTTAAAATTAGTGAATAAGTATTGAATCATATCAAATTCACTTGAGCTCAAACTGATGAGTTGATTCTATAAATCATGATCCCTCATTTCATCCTTCTTTCCAAAGATTTTATCTAATAAGTACCATAGTTTATTTGGATTTATTGCATATCTGATATGAAAAATCATGTCATGATACATAAACATGCAAAATGATTGTGGGCTTCATCACTTTGATTGTACCACTTCACCTTCTCTATGTTAAGTGTCATTTATATTTCTATACACATCATGATTAATTATAAACCTTTTTTATCAAGAGGATTTTCACTTGTGATAGTTGAATGGTGTAAAAAGTGGAACTAAACTAAGATCCATGATGTAAAAAAGAAGTATGTTCTGATCTATGTGTATTATAGATTGGTAATATGACATCTCCCCTGAATCTACAAAGGCTCAAATTTATAAGGCATGAGAATATCATCAATGTGAAATCTCAAAAAAACTCACACTTTCCAAATAATGGTACCTAAAAGGGAGCAGATTACTAAATTTTATTCTTGTTTGAATGTTTCTTGATTGTGAAGAAAATGATGTTCTTCACTTTGCATAGATTAAATTTTTTTGGGTGTGCAAGACTTGGTTGGAAAACTTGGTGAGAAAAGTTAACCCATTTTGTGTTGGGTGCGACTAAGGGTTTAAATTCCCATGTGACTAGGGGATAAGGGCTAGGATGAAGACCTCTTTTTTATTGATGTAGGTGTTACATCACCCTCAAAATGACCCCTTTTTACAAATGAATATGTTAGACTTCACTATCATAAATTTTATAGTTGCACAAATGTCTTAGTCAAGGGTAATATTAAGGTAGAGCTAGTAGTGTGTTTGAGTAGGTGTAAAAGTACATTAGGGTTGTCAGTACTATAAACAAGTTTTGTAGGGGTTGATGACACCCATATTGGCTTCCATGAGCTATGCTTACACCACCATTAGGTTTCATTGATCAATTTTGTAGGGATATTATATTCCAACAAGTGTGTTGGCATTATTATAAGGGTCTATCATATATCTTGGCATGATCATCAGAATCCATTAGATGTGGTGGAAGGCTCATTGGGTTCTAGCAAGTGTGTCAGCACCCATGTTGTCATTCATTTTATGTGTTGGCACAAAAGTAAATTTAGATATGTGATTAACAAGACAATTGTTATTAAATTTTGCATACAATTTAGTGAAGTCCATAATAAATGGACTCATATACATATAGTAAAGATATCCTTTCCTATATCATTAATCTATTATGTATTAAAAATATCTCATGATGAATCTAATATTTAAATTTAAATGATATATTTATTAATGCATCCTCACACCAAAAAACATGCTTTTGATAGAACTTTATGAGTGATAATATTAAGTCGGGTATTAGTTATGCACATATACCATAAATATAGGACTAATGGGAGGATTTTGAAGATGATTTCAAGGTAATAAATAGATGTTATTAAATAATTAATCTAGAATATCTGAAATATTTAAAACTTGAATGGGTGAAAAAAGTAATATTTGATGATGTAAATGACATGATTGACCCATTATTCATTAATAAAATGAATGTTGTGATATTGTTTATAATTGATTTATTACTTGGAGAATTAACAAATCTAAATGAGTGCAACAAAAAAATTTATTATGAGATATAATGCATGGTTTGAAAATAAATATAGATAATAAGACATGAAGGGATGTTCAAAGGATGTAATAACTTCTAAAGTTTATCAACATACCTCATCTTCAAGTGCATCCAAACATAGTGGAAAAAAGAGACACATAAAGATCCCAAGATCTATCCTACAAAAAGTGGAGATGAATAAGTTAACAATAATAAAAATATATAGTACACAAACATGTAGAAATAATGTTTTATCTGTGATGGTTTAGCATAGGATTTTGTAGGTTTCTTGATAGGAAGCTAGTTCTCATTTGGTCTTTGTTGGTGTTCCTATTTTGTTTTTATCCATTTTGTTGTGGTTATGGGATCCTTTAAATCTTATTTTTTTACCCAGTTATAAAAACACAAGAAGATATGATTATTCATATAGAAAAAGACATCCTATTAGGAAGAATCTATCTTATTCTATAGTGCTTATTGATTCACTACCCTTGCAAGACCTTGATCCCTCAATATTGTTTCAAAATACTACACAACAATTTACATCCTATGATCAAGGATCCACTAAATATATAATTGTCACTCCTATCACCTATGCATATATTCTCTCACCAATCCCTCATATTCCATCACCTCCATATATTATAATTCTACCACATTCACATTTGGTTCCACCTCCACCTCCGCCTCCTTTTCATTATTCACTTGTTAAACAAGCTATGGATTTAGTGGGTCATATTAATGTTTTTCAATCATAGTATTCTTCAATGGTTCCTTTTACTACTGTTGATACCAAAATGACCACTTATTTAGGTATTAAATCATTTAAATGGACATAACAAATAGTGAGTAAGTGGAAAATTTCAACTAAGTCTGTAGCCTTTGCTTTTGATGTATTTAAAAATTTGTTGCAAAGTCCTCCTCAAAATAAGAAAAATAAGATCACCTCAATATTGGAAATTATTTTCATAGGTGTATAGTTTGTATAACTTTTTATAATCTATAGATTTTAAGGATAAATAAGATATTAGCTTAACTGATGGTAATTTTAGCATAACATCACTTGGGGAATCAACTGATGAAAGTGATATTCATAATTTTAAAGTAACTATAATAAAGTGATTATGAGGAAGAATAAGGGGGAAAAAATCATAGGAAGAAGTGTGTATGCTCTCTACATATGAAAATTCAATTTTTAATTTGACTGAGATGCACTTGAGAGTAGTTCTAGAATACACTCTCATCAAAGAAATTGATAAATAAGTTATTACTAAAATCTACAACTATAGTAATCAAGCTAAAATTCATGAAGACCTAGGTTTAACATATTATTATTGATAGTTTGAAATACCTAGATGATAAAATAAGAGAATATGAACTTATGATTACTGAACATGATAGGGTAGCTTCTAAAATCAAGATTGTAAGGAAAGATATTGGAATTTGGAAGGGATTAATCAGAGATTTGTAAATTTATCACAAATGGATTAGAATATACTAATATCTAAAGTTATATTTAATAAGTCCAATAAAAATAATTTTTACATTTGGGCTCATTATATGGAATGTAACATTAATGTTTTAGATGTATTGGAAGATTTTCACATGTATAATAAGAACTAAAAGGTCATAAAATTAGAATTATGCATAAATGTTTGGGTTATAAATGTTGATTTTTTTTAAATAGATGATGTGAATCCATGCACATAAACTGAGATAAATGACCCATTTCATAATATTTTTAAAGAGGTTTTGTTGAGAATGTATGCCTTTAATATGGAATCCATGAAAAATATAATTGATATTCATTATCCTTAATGATATTCATAAGAATGTTTTAGATTTATTTAAAGGGGTTAGTGAAGAAACAAATCCAATAAACACTTAGCTTTTTTATTGGCTCAAAATTTGGTTTTGAAGAGAGAGGGAATTATCGTTAAGTCTAAAAATTTAAAATGTTCACAAATTGAAAATGAGGATCAAAGTGTTATATTTGATCAAACATCTTCTCAATCTGGTAATACCTCTCTCTATTTAATCTTATTGGGGTATCTTTATCTCTCTACTTATATTTATTCATTTTATTTTTTATAAAAATGTAATAAATTTAAATTATGTTTTATTTTTGAAAATTTCCTCCAAAAAGAGGTATTTATTGGAACTCTTATTACAAATAATAGTTGTTCAATTTGTAATATGGACTTTTTTATAGTCTAAGTAATTTTGGACACACGAGAAAGAAAGGAACAATGTTTTTATTATTCCCAAGAATTAATAGAAGATCATTTAATTTGACTTTGTGACTTTAGTATCTTGGTAAATAAAAAATATTATTGCATTTATTGGTTAATTTGATTATTATTATTTATTTTATGAAAAATTTTAATAGTTGAATTTTCATAGATTTGATTAGTTTTTTACATGATAAATTAATTGAATTATACATTTTTCAATTGAAAACATTACTTGTTTCTATTTATTTTCCTTTTATTTTCTCATATTCATCATATTTTATCTCTTTATTGAAATTAATTTCCATTCCCAAAACCCAATAAAATAGTTTTTATTGTAAATATTGTAAATATTCCATTTCCTTCCATTTTAATTTTTTAATAAAGGGGGCATCCCTTTCTAATATAGGAAGGACTTTTTCTCCCCTGAACTATTGGTTAACAACCTATATTTTATACCCCTTACAAAATATTCTACTAATAAGCCCATAAGTATTATTGTTACTTTGAAATGCACCCTTTTAGGTCTTTAGACCTATTTCAGTTGACACAATGGAAACACTCCTAGGTTTTGGGTGACATATAGCAAGAGTGAATAAATGGATAAGTCTAACTCCTTGTTAAATCATAGTTCACCTAATTTAAGATTAGGATACATTCCTAAAACCTCCACTAAAAAATCCTATCTAGGCTACACTAAGACTCTTGTTCATGAAAAGAGAGACAAAAGATAAAAACTAAAAGTAAGGTGATACACCAAGATTTGAGGGTCTCCTCTACCTACTTAGAATAGCACAATAGGATTGATAAAGGATGAATTTATCTCTACACAATCTCTAAATGAGGTTTCTCAATCATTAGTGTTTCATATTGAGGTGGTGGCCTATGTTATAACTAGAGGTAATAGTTCAAATATCCTACATGAGACATAATTAAGGAGTTTCCAAAACTAATCACTTGCATAACCAATTGTAACAAAATATATGACATGTAAAATAATTACTTACTTGTACCAAGGTGAAGGGATATATGAATACAAAAGGGAGAAAAATATCTACCAAAAGTGTTTTTCCACCCTTCTAGACTCTCCCCTATTTCTCCCATGCCTCTAATAGACATCAAACGACCATTTGAAGAAGAAAAATGAGCATGTGGGGTTTATCTAGGGTTTAAGACCACCTGATGGTCTTAAAGATTGTTAATAAAGAAGGGGATACCAATATGATTAATATGGACATTAATTTTAAGGTTATTAAGACCCCCTCCTTTGGTAAAAATCTTAGGACCTAAATCCCACTATACTATATAGAATGAGCACATGAAATTTGCCTTTGTGAGTTTGCCAAGGGAGAGATGGAAGAGAGAGAGTGTTTTTTCCTTTCTAAGACCTGTACATGCATTAAAATCATGGATTTGACCTAAAAAATATTAATATACACTCTTGAACCATTTTCACCTACAAATGGATCTCCCAAGTTCATACAAGTGCCTACAAATGCCTATTTTGGATTGATTTTCTCTCTTATGGATGTTGAAATTGTAAAAATAACATCATCTGACATTCCTAATATATTTTAAAGTTATATATAAATCACTCACAGGCTTGAAAAAATGTGATTGTATGGATATTTCATCTTTTGGGCTTTGCCATGTGTTGAACTTGACCAAAATTACCTTTCTCTTGCATAATACATACCTCAAATTTTACAAATCAACCTTAACTTATCAAAACATGTATGGAATGTTTATTCAAGGTAATGAATGGTTAGGATGACTTGAGGGGAAACCTACAAACATTTAATATCATTTCACTAACCTTCTTCACATCTTGGTATGTATAGTTTAACACACGACTAATATAAACCATTACCTTAATTTTGTCAAAATAACCTTAGATTTTGCTAATAAGACCTCAAGAAGACCCTAATAATACCTCATAAGGACTAAATTATTAAAAACAAGGTTATAAAAATATGACAAGTCAAGTTTAAAATTATAGGGGTTGACCATTTGACCTAGGGTAAAAAATGGTCAATAAATTGGAGATTCAGAGGGGTAGGATGCATGAAATGCTTATTAGATAAGTGGATTTCTCCTTCCATTGGTAAATGGAGTAATTCAAACTCAAAATTAAACTTGAATTAACCTTGACCAAGACAATACAATTAAATTTACCTACAAACACACACAAAACAAGAATAACAAACAAAGGGTATGAAATAAGACAACACACATGTACTAGTCAAGCACTTAGGGAAAATGAGACACAACATAATCAAATAGTATATAAAAATAGCCTAAAAATTTCTTCTTCTTCATAGATAAAAGGTTAATTTTATAATATATTTTTCTCTATGAGGTGGAAAAAGGCATAAGACAACTTACCTCTTGAACCTTGATCTTGTTGGTTTCACCATCCTCTTAATTTCTAGTCTTTTTGGTATATTCTCAAGTGAATCCAAAAAAACAAAAAATTCACCTATGAAGATAACCTCATATGTTTATTAAATATTTAACTTATTTTTTTCCTTTATATTGAATATATCCTTACCGTTGATCACATTATAAATTATATGAATAAATGCAACCTCATCCAAAGATATTCCATCTAAGCATTATTCCTAGGCTTCCATGACATCTTGAGTGATATCATGTTACTTATTAGCTGCTACAAATTCATAAATATATTAAATGATTTTTTCATACTCATTAAAATTACATCATGGTCTTAAATGGATGTGTCTTGATCAAACTCCTTATGAGCATGATCTCTAATAGGAAAAGTACATTTGCAAAAGACTTTAATCTCATGAAAGTATTCAATGTACTACTACCAATCCTCATTTGGATCTTTAATTTGGTCAATTTGAATGAGGAAAAATTAAATAGAATTTTCATATTTCTCTTTAAGATATATGGGGATGTCAATAATCTTGAACTCTTTTGTATATTCATGATGTAATTGGGAGTCAACCTATTCAATTTCAACCTCTTGCCTTCTAAAAACCACTTCAACCTCATCCAAGATCTTAACTTGTAATATTTCATCAATATCAAATTCCTACTCATTTGTAAAAACTAAACTTCCCATTATTCAATAATATGGTTTCCAATAAAGATCATTTCCTCATACACACTTCAATCACTCTCTTCACACTCTCCTTGAAACTCACTTGCAGTTGCAATTTCCTCATTTGTCCTCCATAGAATAGGTTCTTCTTCAATAAGGGATATGGTGGGAGGGAAATGGAGTTAATTAATTTTATCTATAATATGAGGCATGGTAGGTTTCTCATGAATAGTATTTAGAGTCTTGATACTAATATGATCATATAGGGAGTCTCCAAGGTGAGGGATCTTTTATTAAAATATTCTTCATTTTGCACCTTCCACTTAGAAATCACTTTATCAAAGTTTGAATTATATTTATCCTCATAGATATCTTAGGCTTGATGTATGGGATATGATAAAGTTGAGTAGGAAGGTTCACTCTCTTGAATAGGTATATGATTTTGTTCTTTATTCCAACTAGGGAGCTCCCTTGGCTCAACTTGAGGATGGTCAATGACTTCATGAGGATAAGGAACACAAGAAGGCTGATAAGGGATATAAGAGGGATCTTGAAACATATGATCCAAATCAAATTTTTATCTTTCCCAATTCTCCATATTATCCAATAGAAATTTACACAACTCACCCCTCTCTAATAAATCATTAGAAGAGATAGATACAATTTGAAAAATCCCAATCACTTCCTCATATTGAGAAGTTGAAAAAATCATTTTTGCATAGGTTAGTATCTTATTATTCATCTCATCCATTCCATCTTGATAATCTTGGAAAGATAGTGGAGGAGGGGGAGGAGGATAGCTTGATTGAAGACAAGGTTATTCATATGCATCATCATATACACATGAGAGAAGTTTAGACTAATCATAATATTGATATGTATCATTAGGAGTATAATATTGATACTCTTGATAGTAAGGAGGGTAACAATTTTTATGATGATACTGAGGCATATAGTTGGGATCATATAAGGGGAAAGTGGAATAATCATAATATTGATATGGTTCATGATAAGGCTGATAAGGGTCATGGTGATGTTGATAAGGAGTACTCTAGGCTTGATATGCCTCATTAATTTGAGTTAAATTTAAATTTACTTCAAAATCAACCATAAAAACCTCATCAAGTTAGTTAATTAAAGATATAACTTACTTTGAACAAGTGCCTAGGATGCTAGAATCAGATGATGAGCTTGGAGTTGCCATTGTTGTTTGTTGAAGGCCTATAAAAGATGATATGTCCAAGGAAAACACCAACAATCCTTCAATCACTTTTTACCTTTGTCCCACCGAGCATGATAAAAAAAATTATCACCCAAATTTTCACTATTGTAAGGTTTTTCAATCCTTCCGAATTTAAGCTAACACATAGATAATCCTAGGTTATGGGTGGCCTAATAGGTGGATTGAATCTATAGGTTATAGGGACAACTACCTTTGATGTAATTATTAGGCTCTTTCACTAATATATTAAGTTATTAGGAAAATTGAGAGAAACCTACTCTATTATAGGTTATGCACAAAAAATAATTGACCACTACCAACTAGTTACATGTGCACATCAATTATGAGACTATCTTGAACAAACACTACTCCTAATCTACATCCCCTACATCAAAACTTAATTATGTAGGTTATGATAGATATTTTGTATATGAAGAATAATCAAGAGGTTATAAAATGAAACTAATGATTAGATAACTCACTCAACCTTCACACTTCATTTTAACACTTCACATGACCTATAAAGAAGCTTTTAAATTGCATATGAATGTTAAAAAAAGTATAGCATGCCAAAGAAGACTAAGTAAAACACTTGATAAGATAAAATAATCATGCACACACACTAAATATAGTCAAATTATGAGGTCAAAATATTATTATTTCATTTATTAAAGTAATAAAAATGGTCAGGGCTTTGCCATACCCAGGTGGAGGATCCATACAAATCCAAACAAGGTTGAATTTATAGAGAATGAGAGTAGAGGAGAGATAGAGACATAAAAGAAAGAGATTAAAAAGTATCTTAACAAGATTTAAAATAAATAATAGGTTTAATAAGAATTTTAAGGACATGTGTTGTTGTTTTGAAGGTGAATCATCTTGGAAATGGCATAGGAGTTTTTTCCTTTACCTAAAACCTCTTGCTTCTTCCTCAAACTACCATCTTCTTGGCTTGGAAAAAGACAAGTGAGCTTATTAACCATTAATTCATGTTGAACATATATCTTACATTATTATTTCTACCTTAAATAAGTTTATAATCTCCTTATACTTACATTTAAATTATTATTACACCTTCTTAGGTGTCTTGAAGCCCATTTGACTTCACTACACCTTTCTTTGCTTGAAATTCTAAAATTTTGATTATGTATTTATAAGTGTATTATATCTCCTTTACAAGTTTCTCTCAATCAAAATATACTTGAATCAACTATTTTGGATGCATCAAACACTCCCAAAGACCTCATTTTACACCCAAATCTTGCATTTGTATTTAATTCCTTGTAGCCTTGAAAACACACAAAGCTCCATGTGTAGAATAATAAATATAATATATTGGAAAACTAGGTGTATTTTTGAGTACCTAATATGACCTTACATATTTTTTTATAAATTTAATGACCATTTATTAAGTGTAATTACACTCATCCACCTATTTTCTCTCTCTAATTTGTCCTTAATTAGGTCTTCTGGCTTAGAAACTGAGTTTTGGCTAAAATTAATTCCCAAACATGTGAAACTAAAAATAAACATTTGTTTAAATTTACATACAACTTGACCATATTCCATGTCAGATTTGAGGACTTAATACCCTATATGTATGGGCAAACCATGAAATGGTTAAAACCCTAGTTTAGGCATTCACACATGCTCAAGAGGCAATTAGAGTAGTTTTTAATGAAATTTCTAGGTCCTAATTCCTTAAAATGGTTTTTTTAGGCCTGAAACATCTTATTAAAACTAAAAACCTTTAGATTAAGGTCTCTTTAAGTACTCCATAGGTCTACATGTAGGCTTTTTATCTAGCAAAATAGTGCATTTCTCCCTTTTGACCCCACTTAGTAGCTTGAAATGTTTATATAACTTCTTAGGAGAGATAAAAATTATTTAGAGGACTAGGTAACCTCTTAAAAAGCTTTTTAGGCCTCTATAATTTATTTAAAGTCTAATATATACCCTGTACCCTCTCAAATAAGCCTATAACTATGAATTTTGATCAATTCCATACAGTCTACCCTTGGCACATGACAAATAATGGCTTATTCAAGTGTAAATGAGGTATATTAAGGTCATCCTATTAATTTAAAGTTCAAAAATTCCATTTAAAGGCATGTAAAGGAAAGTCTCTCTCATTAGATCACTAGAAGGCTTTTTGGTAGCCTAAAAGCACTTTACAGTCTTAACAATGGTTAATAAAGATGAGATAATTAGATTGAGAGCCACTACCTAAAAAATTTAGGGAATAATCCATAATAAATACCCCTAAGATATTTTGGTACCATGAATGTTTTCAAGAGAGATTTGAGCAATGTTTAGGATCCTCTCGGGCTAGTAGACTATGTGAATGAGGTTGAGAGAGAAGTCTTGAACTTAAAATTCAAACTTAATTCCTAGTTTGAATTGTGAAAGGTATAATTAGGTATGTGACACCGTTATAAATGTATTTAAGTGGTCATATTTTCTAATTATCCTCTCTAGAACCTCTACAACACTCATTATCTCATACTAGGGTTTATGAGCATACTAGCATTCTTAACCCTAATTTCCATGTTAGATCCATGTTATCTCTTGAATATGAACATAGGAATACAATAAGGGGAGATTATTATAGTGTTAGTGTATGAAATTATATCCAAAAACAAAACACACTAATGTTAACACCTTATTCGTATATATTTGGGGGAGTTTATTAAGGAAAAACCATTGATAAAACATAAATAAAAGGAAAGAAAACAAACATTTTTCACCATCCTTGAATTATCCAAAGGCTCTCCTTATTATCTTTATCAAATTTTAATTCAAAGGTTTTAATGAATGGTGTTTTAGCTATCTACCTCCTCTTGGCATCATTTGGATTGTGTCTTTGGCTTGTGAAACTTCACTTAACAATTTGGCACAATAACATTAATATCAAATGGATTTTGAAATCATTTAAGCATTATAACTCCAAACCAAGAAAGCTTAAAATTATGAGTCTGAGGACATCTATTTATAGATTTTCCCATTTAATTATAATGAACCTAAACCATCCATCTCAAGATAAATATGTGTGTCTAAGAATCCATTGAATTTTGGAGGCTAAAATCAATAAATACCCTCATTAATATTTGGGATAGAGAGGCATTAAAGAGGCATGGGAGGGTTTAATTAGATATTTGTGGTATTTATGGCTTGTGGATGCCACCCCATAGAATGATGTCACTTGATGATGTATAAACTCATAATCAATTTACATAAAGAAATAATCAATAACCTCCATGAGAAATCCATTTAAGCTCTTCATTCAAATTAATTAGCTTTAAACATGATTAGTCAATTTTGGTGTAAATCTTGGAAATTGGTGCTTAAATTAGTCAAAATGTCATATTATTGGCTTGAAATTTTATTGGAATAGAATTGGAAGGTTATGTTAGATAAATTGTATATGTTATCCCATTTAGATTGCTTCCAACACAAAATAACAAGGGTATATGTCTTGTGTACGAAACTTGGTAGAAAAGAGTAATCCAGATCACCTAAGTGCAAAATCATCATTTTGACTCGGAATGAATTGATCAAAGTTAGGTATCACAAAAAAAAATTTCCTTGTTGAGTGATAATATAGCCAAAATCAGCACTTTTATATGACAAATTTGAACCATTTAATGTGTTTTAGTGTTTTTAGGCAAAATTGTGATTTTTGGTAGAAATTAGTCTGAAGCTTGATCATTGGTGGCCACTTTTAGGTGTCTACATTGATCCTTATTTGGGAAAGCATTGAAAATAATAGGCATAACAATGTATTCTTAAATAATGGGAAAATTCCTATATGCCAAAAATAAAATGATGGTTTGAAGATAAAACTCCAAATGGTGTTTAGGAAGCCTATAATGATGTCCCCTCGAGGGAGTGGTTGTCACATGTTTGATGGATGGAACCTCAAAAAGAAGCAAGAAGAAAGGTTAAATTAACCCATTGGTAAAATTAATCCAAATGATAAAATTATTTCATGCATTGATATAAAAAGGTATTTATTTACCCAAAGGCATTTATAATCATGAATACAAGTCAAAATAATGATTTGTGCATAGGTGGTTATAATCATTAAGATAACTTGGGTTGGATAAAGATGATGTTTGATATGGTTATGCTCTAGTAGGGTAGATTATCAAGAATGACTCAAGGACATAATTTTTTATATATTAAAGATGAGTAGGAAAACACATAGATGTGATGGTTTAATGACTAAAGAAGCCATAAATAACAAAGCACGTGAGGATGCAAAGTGATGAAAGAGATGAATAGAAGAATCAGATTGATCATTGGAAATTATTTGATTATGCCTAATAATGTGGAAATGCACATCCTTATTATAATTTATATAATTATAATTTTCAATGGGTTGATTTGATCAAGATGGGTGGAAGGATTTGCCAAGGTACCAAGGAAAAAAATTTGCGATTCCATTGTTTATAGACCTTCTTGAAGCTGATTTTTGTTGTAGCATGTGATAGTGGTCATCATGATATAACACCATGAGGACTTGGCCAAAATATTCATAAGGAGTAAATTTCATGATATAATAAATAATTAAAAATAATGCACCAATGATAAAAACCATGATGATAATATTGACATATGAATATGGATGGATTCAAATATAAATGTGCAAGGAATCACCCAATGAATGCATAGACTGAATCGAGGCAATGGTGCTAAAAGTAAAAAAAAATAGGAAAGTGAATAAACAAATATATATAAAAATAATAAATAGAAAAAATAAAAAAATAAAAAAAATAGATTTACCCAAGTAGGGTGGATCAAGGATAATTGACTAGGCTTAGATAGGATAAATGTTTTTTGCATTTTTGAAAATTTATGAATGTTTTTGGAATTTTGAGCATCTCAACCAAATTAGGAATTACAAGATACTAAATTTTCCAAGCTCAAAAAATGGTGAGAACATGGAAAACTTGAAATGATGCTAAAAAAATGGTGAGAACATGATGGAAAAGGGGGACTGGACTGACCTCATCATGAATCAAATGTGACCCACATAGTCCCAAAATGGCCTTAGTTCATAGTAATTACACCTTTTAGTGGAGGAATCTTATTATTTTAACATCTAATTCAAACAAAAAATGAATAGTTGTCATAATGGAATAGTACAACATAGGAATGGCAAGATGGTATGTTAAGGCACAATAAACAAATATTACCCTTAGTTTACCCATAAACAGTTATAACTAAGAAATAATTACATAGATCAATGGTATTAATTTTCCCATTGGTAGTTATAATTAGTATCAAGAATAGTGAAACATTTATTTTCCCATGTATGTGGATATAATAAATCTCACATAAATAAGCATGATTAAAAAGGAACAAGAAATGAAGGATGTAACTACCAAAACTTTTGTCTTACTACTCCAAGATAATGCCTCTATCTGGATTGCTTGAAACAACTACTAAAATTGATTTAACTCTCTATGCTAAGAACATGAAACCAATGGATGAACCAAGGTCAAAAAGGATAGGATAAGATGGATCTAAACATGCTTTGGTTGAGAGAATAGATTGGAAGGATGGATAAGTGATAGGATGGTAGAATGGTAGGAAGATAAAGAATAATGTTGAGAGGGTTTCCCCTATGTGGTAACTTAACTATGTTGGTATGCAACAACAAAAAAAGGATATGTGATAATGCAAAATGGATATGCGACAATGACATGGTACATGTTTTTGGTTGATGATGGTTGTTGGTTGTGGATGTGTTTGGCCTGGGTATGGTTTTGGATTCTATTATTATTGATGATGTGGATATACACATCTTGATCAATAAATGATATAAATAGAATATACAATCATGTTAATTTCTAACCCACACCTCATCTAAATAACTACTTTGTTAATAACTTGATACATTTTTAGATGCCAAGAATGTTGTTGTGATCTTCATTGGTCATTGATTTAGTTTCCTTCAAGCATTGAGATAGGATATCTTTATAACCTCTGTAAAGGAAAGTGAATCCATAGATTGTAAATAGGGATAAATAATAGATGATAGGTTTGAATGGGAAATTGAATGGTAGATGATAATGAAATGTATGATGGTGGGGAAAAAATGAATATTATGATTTTATGACATACACAATGCTTTTTATTCTAGATTTAACATAAATTTAGATATGATGGGGCCAAAGACTTTTAAATATTATCTTGATAGGACCACTAAAATTTTCTATTGTTTGGGCCTGAGAGTAGTTACCATCTGATTACATTATAGATTGGGAGCTATATTGATGTCATTTTTGATTTTGTATACAATAAGTAGTGAATAAATTTTGTGTTAAGCTATTGGTGCCTCAAAGAGGTTTTCACCAATGAATTTTTCTTGATTGTTCCATAATTCATTTCAAAAGGTTTCACTAAGGAAAATTGAATTTTGACTTTGATTGTCTTCTAGTGCCTCTAAAAAGGTTTCACTACAAGATGTTGAGTTTGAACTTTGATTGTACCCTAGTGCCTTCAAAAAGGTTTCACTAGGAGATTGTTCTTCTTCTACATGATCTTGGTCTTAGCCTCCTTGCTATTATTCTTTAATTAATATGTCACTATGGATGAAATTTAAAAAGGTCTGATTTTGTCAATCACAATAGACACTTTTAGGAGATAAAATGTCAATAATCTAGCTATTTTAGTTAATGGTAATGGAATGGGAAGAGGGAGCACAATCCTCATAGAATATTCTAAGATAACTCATGTTGAAGCTGAAGCAATCATCCTCAAAAATTTTAAAAGGATCATAAATGCATTCAAACTAATTTGTAAGGCATGCATAACCAATACTATAATAATCATGAACATATTCTGATTCTAAATCTAATTCTAACTCAATGGGATCTGAATCTGATGTTGAGATTGATGTTGATTCTAATTTTGATGCTAAATCCAATTTTGGTCCAAGAAAAGAACATGACTCTAATTTTGATTATTCATATAATTGGTACTTTATTATAATTTTGTCTTGTTACATATTTGGTATTAGATAAGTAATAACTTTTGATGGCATGATGGGCTCCACAGAGATTAGTTTCTCAAAGTGAGACTCCACAATAGTGGGAAAAAGGTCAAGAGACAAATCCTCAAAGGATAGCTTGTTAGAGGGATGCTCTTGAAAAATAGGTATATGGTTGAGATAATGATATTCCCAAAGGTGGTTATAATAATTAAGAAGTTACTCAACAAATACTAGCTCATTAGAGTGAGAATCCTCAATAAATATATAGGATCAATAAATGATTCATCATAGGTTGACTTATCAAAAATGGTTAGTTCAACAAAAGCATCTCATATTGGTTCATTTTATTCACCTCGGTTTCTAAGGAGTTAAAAAGTACTAGTTTGGAACATAACTTTGTCTTTGAATGAGTGGCTTGGTTGAAAAGGTACTAATTGGCTTGGTTGAGGTATTGATTATCTTGGTTAGGGTTGTGATATGATTGGATGAGGTTTGGATTGGATATGGAATTTTGGAGCTTGATTACTTGCACAAGCCAAAGGATTGGGTCCTAATATATAAATGGTATGGTGTTATGGAGCATGGTTACTCACACAAGCCAAAGGATGAGGTTTTGGTATGGAAATAGTAGGGTATCACTATAAAGCATAATTACTTGCATAAGCCCAAACATCCAAGTCCTCCTCATAAACCATATCATCCCAATCAGGGTTTTGAGTTAGATGGTAAGATGGTTCTTGAATTTGTTCCCCATATGGATTATTTTAGGGAGAATAATAAAACTTAGTACAAAATCTATCCCCATAGGGTTTTCTAGTTGTTTTTAGTGTAACCATTCTATCATAAATTGGATTGTAGATGACTCCACCATAAGTGTAGCTAGACATATATGTATCAATGAATAAATATATGAAAATAAATAGGCTTAGAGTTCTACAAAATCTAAAAAGCTATGTCGAAAGGATAAATGGTTAAAATTTGGTCTAACTTGGTCAAAAAGGGGTGGAAATGTATCCCCAAAATGGTTTGTGCTATAACTTGGAATAAAAATGTCTAACATCAAATTTTGTACACATAAAGGGACAAGTGTCTGAAAATAAATTGGCATGTCAAAGTCTAGGCCAAAGTATTCTAAACAAGGTCTAAACTAGGAAAGGGAAAAGAGTCGCTAGGTCTTTTATCCAAATACAGAGTCAAAATCTAGGCTCAAAAAGGCTATGCTAGGACTTTTGGCCAAATGACATCAAAAGCTAGGATTGAAATAATATTCATTGACAAATAAACTCAAAAAAATATCTCAAATAATTTTTATAATAGTCACTAAAAATACAAAGGAAAATAAAAGGACAAATAGGAAACATAGAAAAAGGAATGAAAAAGATAAAATGGGAAAGTAGACACATAAAAAAATATTAATTCACCTATGTGCATGTAAGGAAAAAAATTATTTCAGTGAAAATAATGTTTAAAATATTTCCCACAATAAGGTAATAAAATGTGTATCATCCTTATAAGGCAAGTAGTACTTTTTATTTCTATAAAAGTGTCAAATCCTAAAATGACTTGTCTTAAAAGAGTTAAAATTGCCATGAATTCCTTTGTGTTGTATTCTCCTATCCCATAGTATAAAAAGGTCACCTATTTTTAAATCCCTTTGTCTATATTCTTTTAAAATATATTTTTAATTTTTTTATATTTATAAATCTCGTCGATAACTATTACTATTTCCTCTTCCAACTTATTCATATACATGACTATTTTATTAAATGAACTCTTGAAGTTTCCATTTTAAATTTTTATGGATAAATATAGTGTATGTATCTATTAGGAAATAAAAATTGTACAATGTTTTCCATATAATAAAAGGAGAGGATACATCCCAATATCTCTTTTTAATGTGATGTAATCAGTTCATAATGCATTGTACAACATATTATGTCATTTTAATTGATTCTCATCAACCAATTTTTTAATGATAGTGATAATAATTTTATTACTATATTATGCCTCCTTGTGGATAATAATCTAAATAATGAGATAGGGATATTCCATATCCATAACATAATCCAATGATTTCAAAGATGAAATATTATAAGTAGTGTCTAGTTCTATCTTATAAAGTACACCATACTTAATTAGATTATATCTTTGATGAAATTACATACCACCTTATAAATATTTTATTGACATGGCTAAATTCTATCTAATTCATAAAGTAGTTAGTTTTAGTTAGAAAATGTGTGCCAAATACTAGAGTGTGGATCTCATGTTCCAATTATGTGTAGACCCCATTGCTAAAAAGGTTATTCAATCCCAAATAGTTTCTATGGTAATGAATCAATATTTATCCTCTCAATGAATTGTTTGAAGGATTCACACTTATAAACACATTATTTAATATATGTGAAAAGTGTAGGATAATATTAATGAGATATAAAAAAAATATTAACTATAATAGGGAAATTAAAATGATCAACACATGCTTAAGTATGAAATTCCTCCAATAACCTTTTTTTCCTCCTTATATACCCACCTTAAGAATAAAGAATCAAGCCCTATTTTGAAAAGGATATTATCCCATATCACATATTTTTTGGCTTTGAGATTAAATAATTTCTTATCTTTTTCATTGATGTTTTAAATGTATTCTCCATAGGTGAGCATGTATGGTATATTTGAATACCATTCATTAGTGGATTTGATGAACAAAGTAATAGGTAACTCTTTTGGCATATTTTGGACGTATGACTTCTTAAATCCTCATTACTAGATTTAATTTATGTTATGAGTTGACATAGATCACATCTTCAAAAAAAATTGTCATTTAAATGTAAATCTCGTATTATTAAACCTTGGATATATAATTTCATATATTTGAACAAAGTTCTTATTTCATGAAGATGGATTTGACATATATGTTTAGAATCATTAAAATAGATATATTTTATTGTCTTTACAATGGCATAAGTATGATGTTCAATGGATTAATACTTGAGCTCATTATTATCCAAACCATAGCTAATGAAATCAATATGATATTCAACTCCATAATTATTATGAACTAGAATAGATTATAAAGTAAGATTTGATGAGTAGACGTAAATGATGAAATATTTATTGAAATATAGGCACACAAGATTTGGTTCTTTTGAAATAGAAAATTTTCATTCTTCAAAAGCATATTTTAAATTATTAATCCATTCAAAGGTAGTATTTCCTATCATCATGTCATCTATGTGACTTTTCAATACTAAAAATTTAGGCATTAACCTTATTACTAAATTCACCTTTCCAAAGAAATAATGAATGTTAGGTTTGCTTACTAGGAGAGACAATATCATAATAGCTTTTATACTTAATAAAATTTTGTTCATTATTTATACACTATGTGATCTAATATATTTCCTTAGATGAATCCAAAAACAAAAATTTAAGGATTCAAATAAATACCATGGAGTTGACATCTATTGAATAATTTATCCAAATTTTCATTAGTGATTTTCCCATTCCTTGAAAAACACTATCAGATCATCAAGATATAGTACTATTATTTTTCTCTTAATACTTTCTCCAAATTTTCATTAATTATCTTCCCATTTCTTGGAAAATACTATCATATCATCAAGATACACTACTATTATTTTGTTCTTCACATCATGAAATCCCTATTCATTTCTCTTTGAAAAATTCACATAGATTAATAACATGAAATTACATCCTTCTATAATAAAATTTACCACATGGGGTTGTAGATGCAATCTTGTGTTGATATGATTTTATAACTTCAATCTAATTATACCCTGAGAAACCATCAAACATTGAGAAAATATACAAGCCTTTGCCAACTTGTAACACTTGATCCATAATGGGAAATGGATAAATTATTTTCAATAATAATTAATCTAGATTCTAAAAATAAACACAAATACTTATATCACAACAATTTTATTGTGTAAAGGAACAATGTTTGCATCCCATGTGGAATGATGAATAAGAAAGATTATTCTTACATTTAAAATTTTATGTAATTTTTCAAAAATAAACCCCTTTTTTTTTTTGTTTTCAATGTCTCTACTTGTTATTGAAAGGAGTCACACATGGTTTGAGAGGAAAAGTGTGTTGAATTTATTTGGGGTAAAAATATTTCAAATCAAAATATGATTATGCAAGTATTTATATACATTTTGAGAAGTGAGACAAACTTTATATATTATTTAGGAGAAACACACTTGCTAATGTCGACCATTATATGTTGTTATTTGGAACCAATTTTTAATTTTTTTGTAATCTTAAAACCTAAAATAATATTTTCTCATATTTTTATTGAGAAACTTAAAAAATTTATTAAAGTTTTATTCACATGAAACAAGGAATTTGAAAATATTATTCCCTTTTAATTATATCATGCCATGTTTATTATATTCATTGTTAGTTTATTCTTCATTGTTTTTATAAATTAATATGATGTAAGATGAGTCACCACATTCAAAATAATTTTTTTTAAGTTATCCCTTTTCTTTAGGAATGTAATGATATAATGATCATCATTGAAAACTTTCCAATTTTTTACAATTGTCACGAATGCCTGGTCAAAAAAGCAACTCAATGGTATAGTTGTCTACACCAAAATTAGTATGAAGAATTATTAATGAAACAAAAAGTGCTAATTTTTTTTATAATTATTATATATTAAACCTATAATGATGGAAAAAGATTCAAAAAAATTTATGAAATCCCAAACCCTATTTATGTAATGTCTCAAATGAACATTATTCACTTGGAATTTATTTTTGATTTGATTTATAATCAACTTAGTGTAACCTTATGACTTTAGTTTCTTGATGCCCATTTTTCTACTACCTTAAGTCCTAGAAGAAATTATTCATTCTAGGTTTTGTTATTGATACTTTAAAGTTTATATTCATAGGATATGGGAAACATTTACTCATTGGGTGATATAATCATCAAACTAATACCTAAACCTGTTTAAAAGTAGTTACAATCAAACTCCAAAGTCTAAAAGTTATTTTTATTTTATTCTATTAGTCTAGGAACATTTATGTCATCCTCAAACATCTTCATATAATTTCTAAATCTTGGATCTTTGTAAAATATGTATACATGAAGATCATATGATTTTTGTAACATGCACCTACTTTTCAATCCATCTTAAAGTCTTTATTTTATTAATTTAAATGTAATCATGGCATGGGATAAATCCATTTGAATATCTCCACCTAACTCTTTATAAAAAAACTCCTTCACAATAATATGTAATAAGTTACATAAATCTCTACAAAAATAATGGTCATTTTGATTCTTTTATATGAAAATGATACCAAGGCTACTTACCTGTTTACTTTGACATGCCATAAGTATTTGTTTTATATATAATGAGAAATATATACCAAATTTTTAGGTACATGTGAGGCTAGTGAATGATCAAAATTTGTTGGCATTGCGTTATATTAAACTTTAGTATCAATAATGAAAATATTCAATTTACATCTACTAATAAAGAGAGAGATGTAAAATGGTTAAATTTTCCATGTTTTGAGGTATAAACTACCATGGAATCATTAGAAATTATATTTTTAGGTGTTGTATGGATTTATTTAGATGTAGGTCCATATGTATTTAATTTTTATAAACCTAATCAATCTATCTAATTGGTTAGGGTTAAACCTTAGATAGTATACTTGTGACATATATTTTGGACTTGTTTACAGGACTTGTGATGTAAAAATAAGGTAATCAAATAGAGGGTTTAATTTATAAATTTATTTCATTTATAAATGTGGAACTAGTATTCAAAAAAATAGTAGGAATATGGGATGATGTAAAACAGGTTTATTTAAAAAAATATTTCTTGGATTGCCATTGGATAACCTCAAGGAAGGATGACATTTGTAGAAGGCATTTTGTAAAACTATTTGTTTGATAGCCTTATTTTTCTTAGTAGACTTCTCAACTTCCTATATTTTATTAGCATATTTTTTTTGGTTTTGTGATCTTTTAAAAATAGTGAAATGTTGGCCATTCATACATCGACAACATAATCATAGTCATCTTATCAAAACACAAATTCTAGACACCCATTCTAGGAGTCTCCATTAGGTTTTTTTGGTTTGAAATATTGAAAACTATAACTTTATTATTCAATTGTACCTTCCTCATATTCATATACTTATTTTGCTTTGAGTGCTAAATTTAGAAGAGAATTAGAAGTTGGAGGATCTTTAATGGAAATGTTTTATTACAAATATTGTAGATGAGGATGATTATTGTGTGGAATTAAATTATTTCTATGATTATCTTGGTATGTTGGATATTATAATTTATAACACAATAACTTATTTAAATTGATGACATAATTAGCCATCATTTGAATTTACTAATTATTGACAATTTTTGACCCCCAGGTCAAAAGGTTAGCCCCTATAATTTTAAACTTCAATTGTCATGTCTTGATAACATTTTTCATAACTATTTCATGCCTTATGAGGTCTTATTAATGTCTTTTTGTGTTATTATTATCAAAATTTAAGGTTATTTTGACTAAATTAAGGTAATGGTTTGTATTAGTCTTATGTTAATCTATACATATCATTATGTGAATAAGGTTGGTAAAATGATGTCAAAAATTTATTGGTTGACCCTGAAGTCATCCTACCCATTCATTACCTTGTATAAACATTTAATACATGTTTAGATAAGTTAAGGTTGATTTTCAAAGTTAAAGGTAAGTGTTATGCAAGAGAAAGGTACTTTTTGTCAAGTTCAATGCATGACAAAGCCAAAAATATGAAAAATACATAAAATCACATGTGTCCAATCTTATGAAGGATTTATCTAACTTGAAATTATGTTAGGAATGTTAGATGATGTCATTTTTGTAGGTTAAACATCTAGAAGAGAGAAAATCACTTTAAAGGCATTTACAGGCACGTATATAGACTTGGGAGATCCATTTGTAGGTGAAAATAATTTAGGAGTATATATTCATCTTTCATAGGTCAAATACATGCTTTCAATGTAGGTATAGGTTTTAGAAAAGAAAAAAAAACACACTTTCTCTCTTCCATCACTCCTTTGGAAAGCTCACAAAGGCAATTTTTGTGTGCTCATTTGATACAATACAGTGGGAGTTAGGGCCTAATATTTTTACCAAAGGAGGGGGTATTAATAACCTTTAAATTCATATCCATAGTAAATATATTGGTTTCCCCTTCTTTATTAACAATTATTAATATCATCAAGTGGTGTAAAACCCTACATAAACCCCACATGCTAAATTTTTCTTCTTAAAATAGTAGTTTCAAGTCTATTAGGGTCATGACAGAAATAGGGGAGAGAATAGAGGGGTATAAAAAATAATCTCACACTGTCATCACCAATTTTTGCATGTGTGGCATTTCATATTGAGCAAAAGATCTTTATAAGGTGAAGTTGCAGGTTTACACCTAAGATTTTGAAGTTTTATACGGGGTCAAATAAGTCCAAATGATTGTTAAATGTTTTTAGTATATTATAAATTAATTCAAGTCTCTCCAAACACCTAATAAATATATAATATCCTTCCAAAAGGTCACATCAAAACCCACTTTAAAGATGATGTATAGGTTACCTTCACAATAATGGTTTGGAAAGGGTCTAACCTTGCATTATCAGAGTCATATGAAGGTCATGACCTCATGGTAAGTGTAATTGGGAAATAGGTAATAATTATTAGGTTTTAAAATATTATAATAGACTTCAAAAAAATTTAAAAAAAAATGAAAATGTAGACCTGCAAGTTTATAGACGTATAGGTCTCCTTTTCATGTAAATGTGTTGAATGGTGTATCAAGAAATGGAGTTTTAAGACTTAAAAGGTGAGATAAATTTAGTTTATATACCATTAGATAATTTGAATAATAAGAGGGAAATTTTGGTCTTATAACCCATTTCTTAATGAGCTTAAATGGTAACATGTAGGCTTGCTTGAGAACTTAAGTTAATTTTCAATCTTGAAAGAGGATATACAATATAAGCTATTGGAGAATGAGGTTGGGATGAGTAATGAGGATTCATGGAATACATGAGGAATAAGAGGATATTTAATAAATTAGGTGTAATGAAAATATAATACACCTCAATATTTTAGTCACATAGTCCACTATCACCTATATGCCATCTTGAGTAATTCAACTCACTTTCAAGCATTGAGAAAGAGAAGTGACAATACATGTGCAAAGAGTTATTATTAAATTAACTAATCTTGGAAAAATAGTTTATGGATGTTTTTAGGTTAATTTAATATTTAAAAGTAATTTTAAGACTCACTTTTCAAACCTAACAAATCCTAGACCCTGTAAACCTAATGAAAACTCCAAGCCTACCTCTAAAAGTTAGAAGAAAGTATGGGTTTTTATATTAGGTTTGGAGATTATATATAAATATATTTAACTAGTTACATTAAGGGAGTTTATAAAAGTTCAAACATGTTTTATAATGATAAAACCATTCAAATAGAGGACTCTTAAGTGTTTAGTCAAGAAATCTAATGTAGATTACATAGGCCTGTGTATAAGATGACAAAAACTTGAAAGTTTTGAAAGAGAGTTTTAAGATTGAGAGTTTTAGGTAGATTAAAAAAAATTATATGGTTATTTCATAACATTTAAATCATTATTTAATTTCTAAACCTAACATTAGCCACCAATGATGAAGCTTCAAACTAATTTCTACCAAAAATCACAATTTGGCCTAAAAACACTAAAATGCATTAACTGGTTCAAATTTTTCATATAAAAGTGATTATTTTGACTATATTATCACTATAAAAGGTATTAAATTTTATTTTATGCATAAATTTGATCATTTCATTCTAAGTCAAAATGATGATTTTGCACCTAGGTGCTATGGATTTCTCTGTTCTACCAAGTCTCTTGCACGAGACACGCACCCTTGTTATTTTGTGTTGGAAACATCCTAAATGGGATAAAAGATCCAATTCATCTAAACTCACCTTAAAATTCCAATAAAATTAAATTTTGATCCAATAATATGGCATTTTGACTAATTTGATTAATTTGAGAACCAATTTCCAAGATTTGCACCAAAATTGACTAATCATGTTTAAATATAATTAATTTGAATAAAGAGCTTAGATGGATTTTCCATAGATTTTATTGATTATTTATTTATGTAAATTTATTATGAGTTTATGTATGAAGTGACATCATTCTATGGGGCGGCATCCACAAGCCATAAATGCCACAAATATCTGATTAAGCCCTCCCATGCCTCTTTGATGCCTCTCTATCATAATTTTTTATGATGGAATTTATTTATTTTAGCCTCTAAATTTGAATGGATTCTTAGCCAAAAATATTTATCTTGAGATGGATGGTTCAGGTTCATTCTGATCAAATGGAAAAATCTATAAATAGATAGCCTCACACTCATAATTTTAAGATTTCTTGGTTTAGAGTTATAATGCTTAAATGATTTCAAAATCCATTTGATATTAGTGTTATTATGCCAAATTTTTGAGTGAATCTTCAAAATCCAAATCCATAAGCCAAATTATTCTAATAGGAGGTGGAGGATAGCCATAACTCCATTGAAAAAAACTTGTAAAACACATGTCGAGCAAGCCAATAAGGAGAGCCTTTGGAGCATTCAAGGAGGGTGAGAAATTTTTATTTTATTTCCTTTTAGTTGTGTTTTGTCTATGTTTTTTCATTAATAATCTCCCCCAAATATCTAGGCAAAATGTATTATCATTAGTGTGTTTTATTTTTGGATTTGATTTCCTACACTAACACTATACTAATCTCCCCTTATTGGATTCCTATGTTCACAAATGGCATGCCCAGTGGGATCCAACACATCCTACATACCAAGAAGATCAATGTATAGGTTTTAAATTAATATTTAGAGGTTTGAAATGTGTTTATGTTGATTTTATAACTTTGTTGGTCCATATTTCATCTTCATGGGTTTACATAGAGATCACTTATGGTCAATTGCAACCACTAACAGTCAGGTCAACTACCAATGGTTAGGTAGAACCACTGATGATTAGGTCTAACCACTGATAGTTTGGTGGTAGAGAAAAACCCATTTAAAAAGTTTATTTTTTAAGCTTTTTATTCAGATTTTTGCTAATAATTTAGATGTCTAAGTCTTTGGTCTATTTTTATTTTGTGATATAAAAGTTTTCCTTTTAAAGATTTTTTGTTATAACAAGTTAACAAGTATTATTTTTATCCAATAATGTTGATGCCTTTGGGTCAACATGTGACCACTGATGGTTTGGTTTTGACCACTGATGGTTGGTAAAACATTAACCACCAATGATTAGTATGAATCACTGATGGTCAGAGGTGACCACCGATAGTTACTATGTTTTTCCAAAAACACAAACCCAAGAGCTAAATTTTCAAAGTTGCTTGTTTCATTTACAAAAGATCTTCTAAGATAAATAATATTATGATAATTTTTTTGTAGGACCTACTTGAAAAGTGCCAAATCATTTTTAATTAAGTCTTTTTAAACCTCTTTTGAATTCTTAAAAATAATTAAGAATTTCCATTTGGTACTTAAAAGAAAATTTTGGGTGCTTATTTGAATGTTTTTTAGTTGTTGTTTACAAGTTTTTGAAAATTAAGGTGAAAGGGCCAAGAACACAACCAACTATTTCATTTTAGTGATTTAAAATTTAACTCGCTTTCAAGTTTTTGTTTTATGCAAGCTATTCATTGTTTGCTTAGTTATAATTATTTGTGTAAAAAGGAAGTTGTGTGTGTATTCACTCCCCCCCATCCCCTATAAGGAACTTGTGGGATAAAAATTTCCATCTTCATTTCAAAATTGTGCCTTAGGCCAAAGGCATAAAAAATATTTTATGAAGGCTCTCCCCAAGACCCACAAGGCTTGGGTGATCTAGAAACAACCATAAAGCTCTTTTACTTAGTTTTTATTTTACTCATCATATCTTATGAGGGGGACTTCATTACCTCCTATAAGATCTATAGGGAAGCCTTAAACTAGTAATTCACCTCTTGACATTGTCTTTAACCCCTCTCCATAGGAGGGTATAAAAATTGGGATCCCCTCATTGGGATAGTAGTTTGAGTGGTTAAACCATCTCTGTTAGTAAAGGCTAATCCTAAGATGTTTGAGCATGTTGGACATCATAATACACTAAGAAAGAGAGGGATGTAATGATTGTAAAAAGGGCAATACATTTTTAAAACAAGCCATATGATATGGACCCAAATGATTTACACTTCTCTTGTTTATTGATGTGAAAATTGGTAGACATGAGATATATCTAGACAATCAAAAACCAATTAGTTTTAGTCAACCCCACATTACCACACACTTGACAAGACTTAAGATGATTTACTTAGTTGTATTTTGTCATTTTCTTGTTTGGTGTTTTGAGACTAAAACTAATGTGTTTGTCTAAACCATGTCAAAAACCAATTTGTTTATACATCACTCTTTTGTCTAAAGAAGCATTATAATGGCCATTTTACACTACACTTGTGCTCTATATTTTATACTAAACATGTTTATGTGTGTGTCAATTAATTTAAATGGGTACTATTATGCTACCCAAATCATTTATCAAGTTTGTTCCCTTGATTTTTTAAAACAAAACATTGATCATGTCATTAGAGCATGCTAATGCTATTACACTAATCAAATTATTTTATGACTTATTATCCTTATAACAAAACCATTATTTAAGACCATATCATGTATGTCATTTGGACCTTTTTCATGTGTCATCATACTGTCCAATCTTGTCTAGCTTATTCAATCAAATCCTAGTCTTCAAACTTTGAGTTTTTAGTTAACCTTGTTAAAGTTTGAATTTAAACATTAATTGATTTATGTTTAGGCCTCACATCATAGGGGCTGATACATAGATATTTATCTTTTTGGTTACATAACTTTATTTAATTGATTACCCAAATTTGATAACTATTATTTGTTAGTTCAGAGCCTATCCTCATAATTGTTTGTGCCTTTATTTGGGAGAACATAGCCTTTTCTCTAGGTGACTTTTATCATGTTCCTTATACCAATTGATAATGTTTATGTTTGATTTTATGTGTCAGTTCTATGTCAAAAATTGTTCCAAAATTTTTAGATTAAATAACCTCACATTTTTCATCAAAACTATAAGTTTTGAGGTTTTCCATTACACTTTTCAATCAAAGTCCCCAATTGAAGCCAAAATGGAACTTCCCAAAAATTCCCAAATTTTGTGTCATTGTGTAGAAATTTTCAAAATGCAAAATTAAACTATTAAAAATTTGTGTAATTTTGATTTTTCACTTATAAATTAGGCTTATCATACCTTTTATGAACTCATGGAGTTTATTTTAGTTTGCACAGTTCCTGATTTCTTGATTTCTCCATAATAAATCGATGATCTAAGCAATGCTTGATTTTTATGAATTATCAAAAGTTATTAATTCTCTTAACATACCAAATTTTATTTTAGTTCTCAAATGTCTTTATCCATTCTATAATTCCAAAATATCCTTATGAATTTTACATGATTTGAAATTAAATCAAATTAGATCGGTAGTTTCAAGTTTGTAGAGAATACATGGAGGTTTATGTGGTGTTTTTAGTACCTAATACCTCAAAAAATCCCAGCATATTCTAATTTAAAATCATATTTTTGAATAAATTTTTAAAATATTATTCCTTTGGTCCTTAAAAAATGTAACTAGCCTTGGAGGCATCTTTTTTAGCCTTTTACAAATAAGTCAAAAATTATTATTTACTAACCAAACTTTAAATAAACTCTTGTAAAACATTGGACATTGACTTTTCCTTGAATTTTATCATTTTTCTCTTTTGGTATCAGATACTAAGTACATTTTCTCTCTGAGGTCAATATTTTATACTTTTATTCTTATTTATTCTAATTATTTTATCTCTTTGTTTTCCATTATTTATTTACTAAATATATGTGGTGTTGAGACCTATAGAAAATATTGATATAAACTCACAAAAATTGGAGGAAACATTAAGATAAAATTATGACATTTTTATGTCCATTATAGTACATCCTATCAATCCAATCAAACATTTTTTCCATCCTTACCTTTCATTGATCAACTTGTCATTGCTTTCCAAAGTTTCCTTCCTGACAACCATATCTTTTAAAATTTAATTACCCTATATGGGATAAAATTCTATTTCCACCCTTAGCACAAACATGTTTTAGATCAAAAATAACTTAATGGGTCACATAGATAATGAATAATTAAAGGAGATAATGGAAGATGGGAAAATCATTTTTTTTAGTGAAATACCTCATTTATAGTGTACTTTCACATGCTAAAAAATTACATGCATCCTTTGAGTCTATGTAATTATTTATGGCATGTGAAAATTAATATGATACTTAGAAAAGGTGAATTAAGTCTCTAAAATATGTTTTGATTTACAAATTGCTATAACCTTTAGGACTACACCTCATGATAAAATGGTTGATATCAACAAAGATATTGGCCATAAAATTTTGGGTCAAAATAAAGAAAAATGTATGAATATGATAAATTAAGATTTGTAAAGAAATAATAAAAAAGGGCCCACTAAGCTATCCCAAACCTTGTATAAGTTTAATTTTTAGTAGTTATCAAAATTGTAATATTTATAAATAGATTTGTGGGTCATGGTGATGCCATAGTGGGATGAAATGAGAATGAAAAGGATAGGTTCAAATGCATGAAAATTAATTTGTATGGAGTATTTAAACTTGAATAAATAGCCACAAAATAGAAGAAGCTTATCGCACCAAAAAAATTATATTAATGAACATTATCCAAAATGTGCATAGGAAGATACATTATATAGTGAAGAATTAAGTCACCCAAAAAGGTAATTAACTCAACTCATAACTATAAAATGAAATAATTTTTATTTACCCTAATGACCTATTATTAACCTAAAAAAGCAAAATAAGACCATGTATACAAAAGCCCGTGGTAAAAGGGTCTACACCAACAACCCCACTTAAGCATAAACTAGGTGGGTATAATAATTGGGTCCTAACACAAAGTCATGGAGAGGTACCCAAGTAAAGAGAGATGATCCCTTAGAGGAGGAAGAAGGCAGAGCTACTTAAACCCCATGAAGACCCTACAAATGAAGATATTTTCTCTCAATGAAAGATTTGGTGAATATATCAGTAACTTTCTCCATTTTTAGGATGTATCAGATTCAATGAATTTCTCATGAATGATCTCCCTAATGAAATGCATTTGAATATATATATATATATATATATATATATATATATATATATATATATATATATATATATATATATATATATATATATATATATATATATGATTGGTCTTTTGATGGAGAACTAGATTCCTATAGATCTAGATTATGTTTTGGTTTTGGTAAAAGATGTTTATTTTTCATTAAAACTAAACTTCAAACTCAGTGAAAATCCCCTAGAGTCAAATAGGCTTAGTGGTAGCATTAATAAATCCTCTATATTTGGCCTGTATAGAATATAAAGTAATACCATTTTAATTTTTTCTATACCAATTAATAATACCTAAATTTAGGGAGAAATTATAGCTATAAATAGACTAAAAATTCTAATTGTAATCATCCCAATCTAAATCTATATTCCCAACTAAGTTGATGTCAATGCCCACTCCATAACAAATCCTAAAATTATGATTACCCTAAATGTAGTGGAGAATATACTTAGCTTCTTTTTAATGTATCTCATGTGGTTCATGTATAAATATTGATACCATTCCCATTACATATGAAATGTCATGTATAATGTGTATAAGGGAGATGAGATTGCCAACAAATTATTGGTACAAGATACCATCAACTAATGGAGATGGAAAATTAGCCTCAAGCTTTACACCAGATAGAAAAGGATTCAAATCTATCTTACAATCATCCATGCTAAACCATGCAAATAAATTAAGAGCATAATTATATTGTTCAATAGTGATCCTAGATTCTGATTGAATAATTTTAATCTCATGGAAGTAATGCAACAAGCCTAATTCAGTCATTGAGAACATTTTAGACAAAGTAATTTTCAATGCTATGATGGTGGTTGGACAACTTCTTATGATCAATAGGTCATCCATGTAGAGAACTCAATTCAATTGTAAATCATTATATGATAAAATTTAGACATTCATATTTGAATGGCATCTGGTGACCCCAAATGAAATAAGAAAGATGTCCTTCTTATCATACCAAGCTCAAGGAATTTGCTTAAGGCCATAGATAGTTTTCTAATGTTTGAAAACTAAGGAAGAATATTCAAGAAATCCTTGTGGTTTCTCCATGTTTATTTTCTCTTTGATGTCACCATGAAAAAAGGAACTCTTCATATCCATTTGATAAACATTCCAATTATATTTTGTGGAAAGAGCAAGAATAAGTCAAATTGAGTTCATTTTGGAAACTAGTGTAAACATAATGGTGTAGCCAATGCCAATCACCTAAGAAAATCCATGCACTACCAAACATGCTTTGAAATTATCTACATACCCATCTACTAAAAAATTTACTTGGTAGATCCACCTACATAATTCAAGTTTTTTCCTTTGGGAAGTAGGATTAAATCCCAAGCATTGTTCTCATGCAGGGAAATATAATCTTATTCTAAATCAATATCCCACTTAAGAGTACCTAATGCCTCATGAAGTTATTATGGAATGGAAGTATATGCAATGAAATTATGTAGGGAATATTATAATTTTGAACATGTTCACATGTTGTCTGATGGATATCCAACACATTGGCCGTCACTTTTCAATTACTATCTAGCTCCAAGAGGACTAGTGATCATAGAGTTAGGAGGAGACTCCTCATATTTTTTATATATTACATAAGGAAAATGGGAATCCTCATGAGTTATCTTATCATCAAAACTAGAAGAAGAATATAGATCATCAAGAAGTTGATCAGGCATATCTAAATCATTAGAACTATTATCAAATCCTAGTGTGTCCAAGGGGAAGATATGTCAAGTGTGGAATTTGGAGGACCCTCTTAAAAACAAAAACTCCTCTCAATGAACACATCATGAGTGGTGGCAATGAGAATATTGTATCCCTTAACACCCTTAGGATATCTAATAAAGATTCAAGATTGACTCTGAGGTTCTATTGACTTATGTTTATTCTTTGGAATATGGGCCATAGTAGGTGAACTAAACCCTTAAAAATACTCAACTATGTCCTTTTGACATCTCCAAGCTTAAAAAGGATTGACTCCCTTCAATTATTTATGATGAACTATGTTTTAGATGTAAAAATCATAGTTGATGGCCTCGACCTAATACCAAGGTGAAAGAGACTTGGAGTGTAACATATAGTTGGTAATTTCCTTTAAGGACCTATTCTTATGCTCTACAACACCATTATATTCATGAATATATAGAAACATATGATGTATTTCAATTATATATGATTTACATAATTTCTAAAAATAGTTGTTAACATAATCACCACTATTGTTTATGTGTAAAACTTTGATGGGTTTACCTAAATATTTTTCCACAAGTGCATTGAAGTCTTGAAAATGGTCAAAGACCTCAAGTTTCTTCCTGAGAAAATACACCTAGGTGTACCTCGAATAGTCATTGATGAAATTAAAAATGTATTTAGTCCTATGGAATGAAGGTTTTGGAAATGGACTAGAAATGTTACTTTGAACAGCCTCAAATATCTATGTCAGTCTCTATGATTTTCCCTTGTCATACTTATCCTCTAGATGATTACCACAAATGAAACCCTGGTAAAATCCATCAAAAATATTAACTCATTTCAAACTTAAAACCATCTCTTGATGATTGAGTTTTTATAGGTATCAATAATTGAGATGGCCTAATCGTCATGACATAATTTACTCAACCCATCTAAATGAGTGAGCAATGTAGTATAGGGTTGATCTGGAGAAAATGTGAGAAAGTATACAACCTAGATTAGTTATTTGATTTCCCAAATGATATAATGGATTCAATGTTGCCTTCCCTAATATCCATATAATTGGGTGTTAACTCAACTCTCTTGCATGAATTGATGCAAGTGATCTAATTAATAGATAGGAGATTAGTGGATAAAGAGAGAAAACATAAAACATAATGAAATTTCCCATCATTCACTTGAACTAATCCACTCCAAATAACTTCCATCAAAGTATTATCACTAAATAAGATGGAAAGGATAGAATAAGGATCCAATGATGAAAACATGACTTATGATTAATCCATGTGGTGTGATGCACTAGAATCAATAACCATGTATAAGGATGGGATGAAATTATAACAAATGATTTGCTATTAGTGATAAATGGTAAATGTCAAATTAGTTATACGTACAAAAACCTCTTATGGTAATTCCAATTATATTATGATTTAAAAAAATTTAGGCGTTGTGTTCAAAAATTTGTGGTAGTGATCTGTTATCATTGATTTCAAGTGGCATTGGTGATGACAAAGTGGCATGAGAGTGATCTTGGTGTAATATGCATGATCTTAGTGCTCAGCTCAGTCTTAGTTGCTAGTGAAAGATTGTGGGTGTAGTTATTTCTATGGAAGAATGAGTTGATGCAATGGAGCATGAAGAGAGAGTACATGGTATGTCCATGTGGTTGAGAGAGAAATTGGAGTCCTTACAAGTAGTCTTCAGGTGGAGTGCAAGTCATCCTATGCCTTGTGGGCTTGACCATGTGTGGTTGCATATGAGGTTTTGTGTACTTTGAGAGATATATCATGATGAGGAAATTAGTATGATTGTAATATTCATGTTAGACATGTCTATGGTGATAAGAGGTAAGTTTTATGGTTTGTAAGAGGTATTTTGTGGTCTGTAAGATAGTTTGGTTATTGGCCTAGTTGGCCTAGGTGGGCTTGTGAGGCTTTGTGAAGGGTGAAAGGGTGTTTGTAGGTTGGTGAAGATTTTTTTTAATGAGAGATGGTCAGGAAAGTTTTTTAAAGTATGTTGATAAGGTATAAGGTAATATATTGAGCTACAAAGTTAGAAAGTTGGTTTAGAAGCTTCAAAGGGTGCTAGAAATGAGTGTAAGGAGCCCGAGAGGAATTTTCTCATGCTTGTTGGCACATGCAGGGTTTCCATGGAAGATAAGATCTTTGGAGTAGTTGGGGAAGGTTCCTAAGAATTTTTTACAAGCATTTTTTTTGGGAGTTAAGGGTTATAAATTTATGAACATTTGTTAAGAATGTAAACTAGTTAAAACCCTTTATAAACCCTCATAATGGAGTGATTGGAAAGATCTTGATAAAAAGGACCCACAATGGATTTATTGCCAAAGTTTGACTATTGGAAGGTATATAGTACTCCTATATACATTTCCAAGTGGTAGTGGTGTGTAAAGGAAGTGAGTAAAAGGTACATAAATATGCTTATTTCTAAATATTTTAGTACTACAGGTAGGGTTGACTAAGTCAACACATGATAAACATTGGAGCTTGAAGGTCAAGACTTATTATTGAGGTATATGTATTTATTTGGGAAATTTATGTGATATATTTAAATTATCTAATTCAATAAATTTTCCCTATCATTAATCTGCTAGATAGTGAAAATAGTGACAAAAAGCTGGTATGAGTGAAAATCAATTTAGGGATGGTGTGTAGGTGAGTAAGGATGAATCCAATGGTTTGGGGTATTTTTTAAAGACATATGACTTATGTTACATTTATTTTTATGTGATTTTTATAACCATACATGTGTAATAATATTCCTTCAAGATGACTTGTAGGAGTAATGAGGACAGTAAAGAAGTATGTCTCATAGAATGATCTATATATTTTGTATATGACATTAGACATATATATGTTTGTGATTGGAAATTTATAACTTTTTTTTAGGATAAAATCAATAAATTTTAACATCAAGAAAGTGTCTGCATAAGTTTTATATGTCATGTTCATCATGACTAGTTTTTAAAGCTTGTAGGCAGCCTAGTGTGGCTTATTTGGAGAGGCTAGTTTGAGATTTTATAAGCAGAGTTTGAGGTGATTGAGAGCTTGGTGATATTATATAAGTGTAAAATATTAAGTAAATATATTTGTTATTTATTATTTATCTCTATTTTGGTTGGATTTATCAAATATCTTTAACTGAGTTTCTAGTGTGCATGACCAGTTTGAGTAATTAGTTTGTTTGAGTTGGTTTGGACCTGTGTGAGTTATGTGAAGGTGAAAAATGGATTTTGAGGTGTTTTTTATGTCATGGAGGACATATAAATATGATTTTTTAATGTGTTTTTTATAAAATCAACATTATGCCTCATTACTTTTTGGTAGTATTTTTTGGGTGTTTGCAGGACTTGGAGTGAGAGAGAGAATGGCTTGGATGGAGTAGTGGTTTGGAGTTCCAAATGTTGTAGACCCATGTGGGAGTGAGTAATGATATATTAGATGTATTTTTTATTTCTTTAATATATTTTGAAGGATTAAGGTGGACCAAATATTCCAAGGAGTATCATGTTAGTTTGTAGGCCTCATTCCTTTAGGTTTCTATTAAGCCTAATTGATTTTTGGGTCTTAATGAAAATGGATGACCTATGTAATGTTTGGTTATCATGTGTAACATGTTTAATAAAATATTTTTAGTATGATACATGTGATTGAATCATCTTAGTAGATCAAGATGGGCTATATGAAAGAGTGGTATATATACTAGGTGTATTTGGCCTATTTAGAAAGGGTGTGTGTGTGAAGCTAAGCAAAGGAAAGATCTCAGTAAAAGAGAAGAGATTGGTAATTAAGGAAAATTAAATGGTTTATATAATTAGTCATGTTTATATAATTATATTCGTGATCTAACAAGTCATTATACCTAACAATCTAAAGGGTGATTTGGTTGAGTGAATGAGCTAGGAGTGCCTGCTTGGAAAAGAGAAGTAGATTATAGGTGTATGAGATTTAAAAGGTAATAATCAGGTGTAGAAGACATCAGAGTACTGGTGGAAATCATATTAGAGGTGGTTTAGTTGGTTCTTAATCACCTAGAGGGTTTTAGCCTCCTTGCTAGTTGGATCTAGTTAAAGGTCTAGTTGGAGCTAGACTACATTGAGGGGTGGATGCTTCTTGATCAGTTGGATCTAGTCTAAAGTATCATGTTTGTATTATCTTTATAGTACTATAGTCCATTATTTTTAAATATTGAGAGTGGGTTTTCTCCCCCTAGAGTGTTTACCACATAAATTATGTGTTCATATGATGTTTTCTCTTGTTCATGCTTTGGATGTATAAGCTTTCATGTTCATGTTGGTATATGATGAATGAGTTTATGTAATTGAATGTTCATTGTTAAATAATAATTCACCACCCTCTTAGTAGTTACTTCCATCAATTAGTATTAAAATAGGCCCTTATTAAGGCTTAATCAGATTGGAAGGTGATCTTGTGAGTAGCTTGGTTGTTGGTGTTTACCTAGTCAGCTTGTTGGCAGAGTTAATGGAGTTGGTGATGATCAGTATAGGAGCTTGGTTATTGTCATAGTTATTAATGTATTTTAAATTGTGAATTCAAGGGTTGATGAACATTGAAGGTGTATCTAAGATCCATAAATATGTCAAGGTAGCTATTGTTCTTCATTCAAGCCAAGGTGAGTTGTTTACTATTACAGATGGTTCTTCAAGCATGAAGGTTTGTTAAATAAGGAATATTGAAATGGAGAAGAATTATGTTGAATCAAAATCCAAGATCAAACTTGAAATTGAATGATAGAGCTTACTGAATGTGGTAAAATAAATGTATGTAAAGGCATCTTGTGAAGTGAGTAGGTAGAGGTCTGCAAGTAAAGGATGAGTTGATCATCAAGCTAAAGAAGCCTAAGCATGTTGATGAGACTTATTTGAGGTTTGTTTGAGAGATAATAAGTTTTAAAGGTTTGAATGTACATTATTGTCTATATGGTGATTAAGAATATAAGATGTGAGATTATAAAATAGATCTATAATTTATAAAAGTGTTTGGAAAGCATGTGTGATGCCTCAAGAGGTTTAAATAAGTGTATATCATAACAAGGTCATACAAGTTCTAAAGATATTTATTATTGTTATATCTTCACAAGATTGTTTGTGAGGTTGAAAGAGATTTCTTATGATCTTGAAGATTTTATGTTATTATGAGTTTCTTATCAAAATTTTGAGTATGATTACTATAGAAGTTGAAGAATGTTGTTTGAAGAATTGCCTTTGAGTGTGCACCTTATAGATGAGATGTTTCAAAAAGGGAGAATGATCTGAGGATCATTGAATGCTTGTAAGAATGTTATTTTGTCTATGTTACATATCTAAAGATACCTTAAGTTTTGAGTCTTAACTATGAGGGTGAGATTGATCCTTTGATATCAGATTTAAATTGCTAGCTCAAGAGGTAAAAGATAGTGATTTGAGGATTGGCTTTCAAGACCAATGTTCTTAAAAATTAGAATTGGTGTTCATGAAGTTTTAAGAAGATCTCAATGTTTTTTAGATGACAAGTTTTGAGTTTCCTATCAAAGCCAGATAGTGCTTGTTGAAGTTGATTCTTTGAGTATGTATGAAGAGTATTTAAGAAGATTTCAATGGTATAAAATGTTGAATATGACCTTAATATAATGTAGCTTGAGTACACTCATTTTGGTTTTCTATGTAGAGTGTTTTGAAGGAAATATTGCTTATCAGATGATTGACAAATAGTAGATGTATACATACAAATATATGACTATGTGTTTAATGAACTGATTTGAAGAATTCTAAACAATAATGGATTGTTATTTTTTAAGGATAAATTATTGAGGGATTGGAAGTCTCTTTCTACTCTTCATGAGAGATTTATGTATGTGGTGAAGCATGTGAGTTCTTCAAAAGGTATGTTTAGGTCTCTAGGTCCTGAAGTGTCATTTTGATCATTTTTAGATGATTAGAATTAGTGTTGATTTGAAGCGGGATGATTTAATGGATTGTATGGGAGAATTATTAATATAGTAATGAATAATTACCAGGTGTTCTAAGTCCCTGATGATAACAAATGTGAGTTTTGTGGTCAAAAGTCAAAGTTGACCAATTTTGGTAGTGATGACTATCTAGAGTGTGTCCAATGTGATTTTTGGTGTTTTTTTTAAGCTAGAAAATTGGAAAAATATGATTCAAGTTGGGTCCAATATGTAAAAGTATAATAAGAGGTTTTATGATATCCATGAGGTGCTCAGGTATGTGTTTGACCATTTGGTCAAGATGTTTATTGTAGGTTCTTGCCTATATACACAAAATGCTTGGTTTTAAGGATCACTTGAATATTTTATATGTATCATGAATTAATTTATGCCCATTAATATTTTTACACCTCAAAGGGGTGTGTTCCAGGTGGTTTCACAAGTTGTTGAATCCTTTTGTGCTAGATGGAGCATTTTGAGTGGTCACTAGCTTCTCTTCTTAAGAACATGCGTTTGGTGGTGTAAAGGAAGTCATGGTTCCTAAAGGTGTGGATGTTATAAATTTGGAATATAATTTATTTTTTATGGTCTCCATGTGTGGTATCTATTTTAGATGTCTGTGTTGACCAAAGGTTGACTTTTGACTAACTATTGCTTTAAAGGCTTGGTAATTTGGGCATGTTTGGAAAAGTAGTCAAGATTTAGAGTTGGAGGCTAGAAGATATTTATTGGTTAAAACGGCCAAATGGGTGGCCAAATAATACTTTAAAATATTATAAAGGTGAGTAAATTTCAAATTATTCAAGTTTTGGTACTCTAGGAGGCTTAATTGGCTAATAGGCTTGGGAGGGAAGTATATAGAAGAAGTAGAGTTGGAGGCTCATTTTTGGTATGTATAAATTGGAATAGTATTTTATCTCATATATGTAGTTTTAGGGCTTGAAGTTATCATAGAAGATATTTATGAGGTCTACAATGGCCGGATAGGGCTATAAGGGGTCTAAATAGGCCTAGTGAAGAAAATAAAGATTGTTGAAGAAATTTTACAAAGGAGGATGGTAATTTTAGTTTTATATGAGCATGTTAGACTATTATAAGTATGTTTCAAGTATGGTGGTTTGCTTAAAGTTATTTTGATGGTCTACAGGGTGCCTTGAGTGCAAAGGTATGTGAGTTTGCATAGTGTTGTGGTGCTCATGTTGTTGTTTGAGTTGATGGTAGCTGTTATTGGAGGTCCTATAGGTTTGCATGGGTTGTATAGTCTAAGGGGGAGCTAGTGTGCTTTCCTAGGTAGTCAAGTCCAAAGATCTTATAGGCATATTAGAGCTATGACTTGAGTTGGTTCTTGAAGGGAGTTTGGTCTAAGGGGGAGCAGTATGGTTGCTTTGTGATTTGATGATGATAGTTGTTATGCTCTGATTTTCAAAAGGATGAGAGATAAAGGTATGTGATCTTGGTTTTTTTCTTGTTTTAGCTTCTTGAATTGCTTGATTAAAGATAAAAAAGCCTGTTTATTAGAAGAGACCACTTTATCATTTTGGCAAAGGGGGAGAGAAGTAAAGGAGGTATTGCCATCAATGATAAAGGGGAATATTTTTAGGATATTTTTGGTAGTGATGTGTTGTCATTGATTTCAAGTGGCATTGGTGATGACAAAGTGGCATGAGAGTGCTCTTAGTCTAATATGCATGATCTTAGGACTCAGCTCAGTCTTGGTTGCTAGTGAAAGCTTGTGGGAGTAGTTGGTTCTATGGAATCATGAGAATATGGCATGGATCATGAAGAAAGTGTACATGGTATGTCCATATGGTTTAGATATTAATTATAGTCCTTATAGGTTGTCTTTAAGTAGAGTGCAAGTCATGTTATGCCTTGTGGGGTTGACCATGTGTGGTTGTCTATGGGGTTTTGAGTACTTTGAGATCTATATCATGCTAAGGAGTTCATTATGCTTGAAATATGAATTTTATACATGTATAGGGTGATAATATGTTAGGTGTATGATTTTTAAGAGGTGGATAGTGGTCTAAAAGATAGTTTGGCCATTGACGTAGTTGGCCTAGGTGGGCTTGTGAGGCCTTGTGAAGGGTCAAAGGGTATTTTTAGGTTGGTGAAGATTTTTTTTCATGATATATGGTTAGGAAATTTTTTTCAATCATGTTGATAATGTCTGAGGTTAGAGATTGATCTACAAAGTTAGAAATTTGGTGTAGAAACTTGAAAGGGTGCTAGAAATGAGTACAAGGATTCTGAGAGGAAGTTTCTCATTCTTGTTGGCATGTACAAGGTTTTCATGGGAATATTATCTCTACAAGGTTTAGACCTATGTGAGCTATGTGAAGGTTAAAAATGGATTTTTAGGTATTTATATGTCACTTAAGACCTATCCATATGATGTTTTTAGGTTTTTGTTTGATAAAATCAATAGTATGCCTCAGTTCTTCTTGGTAGTATTTTTTGGATGTTTGTAAGACTTGGAGCTTGAGAGAGAATGGCTTGGATGGAGTAGTGGTTTGAATTTCTAGTGTTTTAGACCCATGTGGGAGTGATAAATTATATATTGTAGATATTTTTTATGTTTTTCATCTATTGGTGAAGGTTGAAGGTGGACCAAAGAGTCCAAGGAGAAACATGTTGGTTTGTAAGCCTAATTTCTTTAGGTTTCTATTAGGCCTAATTGATTCTTGGGTCTTAAGGTCAATCAATGACCTATGTAATGTTTGGTTCCCATAATTAACATGTGTAATAAACTATTTTGAGTATGATACATGTAAGTGAAGTATCTTGTCTGACCAAGATGGGTTAGATGAAAGAGTGGTATATATAATAGGTGTATTTGGCCTATTTGTAAAGGGTGTGTGTGTGAAGCTAAGTGAAGGAAAGATCTTAGTAAAAGAGAAAATATGGTTAATTAAGGACCATGAGAGGTTGTAGAAGATCAGTTATGTTTGTCTAATTAGATTCATGATCTAACAAGTCATTAGACCTAACACTCTAAAGTGTGACTTGGTTGAGCTAATGAGCTAGGAGTGCCTTCTTAGAGAAGAGAAGTTGATTGTAAGTGTATGAGCTTCAGAAGGTCATAATTAGGTGTATAAGACATCATAGTAGTGGTGGACATTATATCAAAGTTGGTTGAGTGGGTGCTTAATCACTTAGGGGGTTGTAGCCTCCTTGCTAGTTAGAACTAGCTAAAGGTCTAGTTAGAGCTGGACTAAATTGAGGGGTGGATGATCCTTGATCAATTGGAGCTGGTATAAATTATCATGTTATTATTATCCTTATATGACTATATTCCATTGGTTTATAGGCTTGAGAGTGGGTTTTCTCCCCCTAGAGTGTTTCCCACATAGATGATGTGTTCATATGATTTTTTCTCTTATTCATGCTTTGGATGTATAAGCTTTCATGTTCATATTGTTCCATGATTAATGAGTTTATTGAATTGAATGTGAATTTTAAACTACTAATTCATCCCCCCTCTCAGTAGCTACTTCCATCAAGTTGTTATGAGAATCTCTGTGTTGGTCAAGATTACAACAAATGCCATATGGAGATCTATTTTTAGCATGGTAAATCTAGAAGTTAAAATTATAGGAATTAATACATATAATTAATTGTAATTAATTTAATATAAGGTTTTATGATTATTTTTATTTTGACATGTATATGATTAATATAATGGTGAATGTTATTCTCAAAAAGTTTTGTATAGAGTATTGACAAAATTGGACATCGATCTATAAGATGTTTCCTATTTTTATCTTTGGTATTATATATTTTAATAATAATTCTAAGTATTTGTGTTCTTTATTGGTATAATAAATAATTTTCCTATGTTTTGATGACTTTTCCTTCATTATATTGCTTTGATGCATCAATTTATCTCTAACTAGTTCTCATCATGTGTTAAACCTTTAAAATAGTGTAAGTCTCTATGATAAACCTCTCTTATAGATTCAAAGCCTTGATTAAATCCTTATGGAATATCCTTATGTCATTTCACAAAACCTATCACCATAATTATCATGTTCTAGTCAAACCCAAGAATCTATGCTAACAATGGTGTAGTGTGCATGGATATGTTTCCATGGTTACCAACCCAAATGGAGGTAGAGAGAGGGTTAGACCATAAAATTTCTAAATTCACATAGAAATAAGGTCAAATAATTATGTGTACTTTAAGGGAGATTATACAAGAACACCTCTATGGAAAAATTTATGAGATCTTATGGTATGAATTACCAAGCTTATTAGCCAATTGGTTAGCTCAAATTGAATATCATTATTTTTTACCATGAACAAGTGAAACCATTGTGTGGACCAAGGAGAAGATAGAATAGTTGCCGAATCTGGAGATAAATTAGATTCATGAGATTGATCATTAGATAACTACCACTATTGATGGATATATCACTAAGTTCAAAGTGTAAGGATATTTATCCTTTGATGCAGTGAAGGATCTATTTCTAAGAGGAATTAGAAGAATTTTTTTGAAATGAATCTTGATATTGAATAAAATTTTGGATATTGAGAAGGCCATGGTGCCCACTCCTACTAATATCGATTATTTACTTTAGGCTTATGGGGGTATGTGTCAGATAGGGGAGAATGAATAAAATATGAAAACATAGATCTTGAACCATAGTACAACATGGAGAATCTAAAGGAGAAGGATTATAAAAAAATCTAGAGTTTAAAAGAGAGTTATGAAAACATAGGAGATGGAATAGATAGAGTGCACTTCAAGAAACTTTGAATATAAGGAGGAGTAGTAGCATTGATGATTTAGATGAGATAACATGACAAGGAAAAAGGTCTAGTGAAGAGAAATAGAGCGAGGAGACTAGGAAAAGTATAGATACAATGAGATGAAGTGATGAGGGCTTAGGATGGATAAAAGAATAAGGTATTAGTATAGAAGTAGAACATATGAGTAAAATTTTGTAGTTTTTATAAGTGTTATTCAAAAAAGACATCAAGGATTACCTTATAGTCACATACATAGTATAGGTTCAAGTTTTGAGAGGTACATATTTGGAGGTAAGGATCATCTCCCAAGAAATCACACATCCCCCTAGTCCATATTTTTTCAAAATCATAGTAATTCCCATATTAATTTAGATGATGACACTTATCAAGGACCAATTATAGAACAATTTCATATAAAAACTATTCAAGTACAAAAGTTTTCATATCATGAAGTTGCATAAATTTTCTCAAATTAATAGAAGAAGAGAATCACAACATTACTTATTATAGAGATAGATCCTTTAATACTTACACAAGATTAATATTTTATTACACAACTTTAGATCTTATAAGAAGAAGGAAATAATGGAGATATATCTTAAACCACCACATCTATAGAATCAAAGGATATATCACAACTTCCATCAGATCAAGAGCCATCTCCAAGTACATAGATGTCTTCAAACCTACAACCATCCTTAATTATAGTTGTAACAAAATCAATTGTGATATCTATAGGAAAACATATTATGGTAGTTTAATTGGGTGTCTTTATACACCTAAATCCTAATTATGGGTTTGTAAACCCTGAACAATACTTACTTAACTATGATATGAAATGATAGGCAAAATCAATCACCAATGACAATATAAAGAAGTTTGAATTGATCCGTTCTTTGGGTGGACATGAAATGGAGTAAATATTTGAGAAAAATTATATCTATAACATCCTTATATGATGTCAAGAGATGGCACATTATAGAGTTTAAGGTTAATAAGATTTCAAGATAAATAATCCAAGATTTGAAGGATATTTGGTAAGGAATATGGGAGACCATTGGTGACTATGATCATAGGTTCTCTAATGTCATAAATAAAGTAAAATTTATTTTAGATGATAAAGATAAATCCTCTTGGTTTGTAGAAGGTTTACAACCAAGGATAAAATTTTCCATGGCCTAAACATAGTTTTGAGATAAAGATGATGCTAGATCCACTATGATTTGGGTGGAGTAGATTGAAGAGTATGATAACATAGATACCCCATTGTATAAGGTATAAATTACCTTGAAAATTATTTTGATTAGATTGGATTAGTTTCAAGGAAGTTTTGAGAGACCTAAGTTATATATATGGTGCATATACTATAGACAACAAGGGGATAATAGAAATTAATTCCCTAGAGTTAAGATATAATTCTATGAGATATATAGAGTGGTAGGGTATTGAAACTCATAGTGTCATCTTTTATAGTAGTACATAAAGAATCCATAAAAAATTTATTGTAAATTATAAAAATCACCTACACATGATGACAAGGATTATCATGCACTATAGGAATTAAAGGATGATATATCTAAGAACATATTTAAGGTTACAATACATAATTCTATAATTGTACCATAGGCTAATCCTAATTTTGGGAGTGTCAATGATGTCACAATCCCTCACAAATTAATTAGGTTCTTAAATCACAACAACAACCTTAGACACTAGTAGGTCCCATACCTTTTATGTATAATTGAAATATTTCCTTGTAAAACTTTCCATAACTGAATACAACCTGCCCATATCAAGCTCCATGGAATACTATAATTCTTCAACTACAATAATTAGTATTGGCCCTAAACCCACCATAGTTACAATTGGATATATTTAATGAATATCCACAACATCAATGATGGAATGAAACTCAAAATACTATAAATTTTAGGCAAGAACAACACCAAGGTGGATGGGGATTTTAAGGGAATAGAGGAGGATAAAAATGTTGACACTAAGGTTATGTGCAAGGAGGCCAAGGTAATAATGGGACTAGGCCACCCATTCATTATAATCTATGAAGAAAACTAAACCATGTTTAGAGAAATTATCCTACAAATCCTCAAAGATAACCTTACTATGCATACTGCAAGGTGACAAAGCAACACAATAAAAAAGATTATCTAGTCTTAGAAAGATAATGGAGGGGGATACCTATTAGAAATGTTAATATGATCCATATATAGATAGGGGATGATGCCACATTACAAGTAGTAACTATACAACAACATGTAGAATAGGGCTTACCTCCATTGGAAATGTTAAAAGGCTTGGGTATTAAAAAGGCAAATCTAAACTGATACCCAAAACCTACTACTAAAAAGGGCCTAATGTAGGAATTTGTGTATATTTTGAAGACAATCCAATAGCAAGGGATGAATTAATGGGATGATGCATCTCTTGATGTTTAGATGTATGGGTAGATAGTGTGTATACTAAGATAGGATGGGGTTGTCACTATGTTGACAAATTTCATGAAATTTCTTAGTATGTTATGTAATGAGGATATCTCCTATAACATCATGAACTTGATCCATAACGTGGTAGAATGTGTATAAAAAGGCCAACAGTGCATGGATAAGTTGGTTTAGTCTGTAAAGACAAATAAACCTTAGGATATTGATGTAAGGATAGACATATAACTAGCTGAGTATGCCATACCTAATGTTGTATTCAATTTTGGAAGCATTGTAAATATGATCCCAAGATCCACTTGGGAAGATTTGGGAAGAACTTCATTGAGATATAGTCTTTTCATGCTTAGCCTTGTATATTATGTAAGGTTTGAACCCATTGGTCTCTTGGACGATGTATAAATCAAAGGTGTGGAACTCAACATATAAGGTGATTTTGAAGTGGTTGATATGAAGATAGATGAAAGTCACTACCCTAATATGACAGGGAAGAAGTAGGCCTGTGATATGAATCAATTAGGGTCTCATCAAGATGAAAATGTCATTGTCATTAATCTTATAAATATTGAGTCTATGCCTTATATCATTCCAAAAGATCTAGAATCACCTTATGTTATTGTCAATTCTATTTGGAAGAAGGTCATAGTCAAAGATAAGAAGGATCTATGAGCAATTAAGTATAATTTTCTCTACAATAATACTATTTTATAGACTCATATTCTAAATATAGAATGGATTTTGGATAATATGGGGCTAAATACCTTAGATATCCCTCATAATCTTGATGGGGATATGTAATCAATGATAGTAAAATATCCAACAAAATCTAATATATATTTTATATATAAGATGGGTTGTACTAAGCAAGATTACATAAGACCCAATCCAAAGGGTGTTCTTCCATAGGGTAGTGTTTATTCAACTAGTAGAGACTTGAACACCCATGTACTCAATTAGGAAAAAGGATATCATGAGCTTAAACCATTATGAATGGTCTTTGAGACTAAGCAATAAATACCCTAATATTTTGCCATAGAGGATGTTGGTGAATTCATCATGAAATTTCAATAGCATGTACTATATGAGACCTAAAGGGTTAGTGCTCTTGACTATGTGATGAAGGTGATTGATTCAAACTGGTGGTCCATCCATATGGAGGCACAATTAACATGGGAAGAAGCATGTGAGTTTATTGTAGATCAGTTCTAGTTGTTTAAGACTATTCGAAAATATTGGCTTATTTATAAGGAGGGGGAATGCATATAATTACATGTGTATAGGTGTATTGAGGTATGGATGTCAAAATTTATCACTCTTAACTTCTAGACACAGTTTTATCTATACCCTAGGTGTTTTCCCTATAACATGATACATCCATGAGGAGTGACAAAGATAAAAAAAGCATTGGGCCTAGATCTAAGCCAATTTCATTGAAATGTTCATTTTTGAAATTGAAAATCCTCAAGTAAAAGTCACTTTACATAAAATGAAAACTTTTCTATGCCATGCTAGAGTTGAAGATTTACCATCACCATAGGAACCTAGTTCATATGAAGTTTTAGTGAAACCCCAACTCACATCCTGAAGATTCAAAAAATTGGCCTATAAGAGGCCCAACCATGGATTCAGCCCTACCATAAGATACAAGAGGAGGACAATAAATATTCTAGGATGGATAATGAGGATTGCATAGATATAGGGGATCTTTTTGAACTAGAGAGAGTTATAACCTTTACCAAAACTAGTTATAATAGAAATAGAGGAGGAAATGATATTACATATATAGTTCTTAGAATGTAAAGGAGAATGGATACTCTATGACTTCATTCTTAAATAAGAACATAAGATGTACTAGAATACATTAAAGAAATATATAAAAAATATTGGTATAAAAGATAGACCCAAAATGGTGCATGTTGGAGATTATTAGACATAAGGAGATATCTCAGAGGTTTTGTAGCTACTCTAAGAATATCAAGATTTCTTTCCTATAAATTTCACAAAATTCAAAGGTGTCTATCTTTATTTGGGGGAGATGCAGATAGATTTAAAAGAGTGAGCATAAAAAATCAATAAGAGACCATACAGGCTACACCCAAACATGAAGATGAAAGTGAAAGTTCAAATCAATCACATATTGGAAGTAGGTAATATATTCCTATTCAATAAAGTGGATTGGGTTAACACATGGTAAAAAATACAAATAATATTAGGGAGATACCATATATGGAGACTATTGCATCCTCAATGATGCTTGTGTCAATGACCCATTTCCCATTCCCTTCATGGATGAAGTTTTAGAGGTTGTCATAGGGCATGAAGTGTTCTCATTCATAGATGGATTTAATGGTTACTATTGTCCAAATTTGACCCCAAGTAAAATTTGGATCACCCCCTATAGTTTTAACTTTCATAGAGGTGTGTAATGTTTTTCATGGTCTTGTCATGGTCTCTAGTGGTCTTAAATAGTATGATATGACCATATGTGTCCTTGTCTAACATTATCCAAGTTTTAGTCGTATGGTAAATTACATGTCCAAACATGGCCAAAGTTTTAATATGGTCAAAAGTCGTTTCAAAATGTTATTTGTACATTTTTTATATCATATTATCATTATCTAATCTTTATTTGGCTTCTATATGCAAAAAATCACAATTTGACCACCTTTTGGCCTATAAAGAATAGTTAGACGTGCCACCTCAAGGAGAGAATGTTTAAGGAATATTAAAAACTCCCCTAATTTTAGAAACAAGTTAGATAAGGATTATTAATAGTCAAAATATGATATAAGTTGTAGTTTAATGCCTAATATTGGCAAAAGGAAACTTTTCAAGAACCTGTATGACCTTCCAAGATTAGTTTTTATTTTAAAATGGTTTATAAGTGTCTCTTAGGATCCCTTAGACCATTTTAATTCTTTTTAACAAGTTTTAATTCAAACTAACACTCCAAACACTTTTTCTCCTCCATTGATGCCTTCACAAGCTCAGGAAGGTAAATTTTCATTGAATGGTATGGCTAAGAGAGAGAAATAGTTAGGAGATTAAATTTTGGCCATTATTATGGGTCCAAGTAAGATTTAAATAGTTTAATTGGTTCACATATTGGTGAATTTTTATTTATGAATGGTTTTTAATAGTGAAAACAAGTCACTAAGGCCTATTCATCTGAGAGGGATCTATTCTTGCACCTATTTCTCCAAATCAAAAATAGAAAGAGAAAAATTATTTTGAGGGTGTTTTTTATAGGTATTTGATATAAATTTAATGGTTTTTTCATAATTTGAATCATCTCCATGAAGCACTTTCACTTGAAGGAATAATGACTTAATGGACAGGCTATTTCAATGAGTTCTACTACAAGTATCTATTTTGTAGTCATGGTGGTCATTCTCAAATATTTTATAATGCTTCATAAATAATGAAATATCCCTTAATTTCATGGATTTCATGTGTTTTTGTTTTATATGTGTTTTTTTCCTTATTCTTTTAGTGTGATTGCCTTTTGGGAGACATGATCTATGTTTGAGCATTCTATTGTATCCTTGATTGCCAAATTAGTTCAATACAAATGACATACCATAGTGTGAGGTTATTGAGATCACATTGTACATGTTTAATCATTAGAGGTTAAATATGGAAATATATGCACACCTTTCAATAATAAGTTAATCATCTCTTAAATATGCATGTTGTATAGACTGGAAGTGTTTGGGATAAGCTTAGAGCCATGAGGGGAACCTGACACATCTACTAATACATTTGTATGGTCTTGAATACCCTAACGCCTATATCGATTTGTATCTAATTTATTAAATTATATAGTTCATATCTCATATATATCTTACATTACTTGATTGTACTTTCAATCTGTATAATGGTTTAAGAGTGGGTTGAGGTTAATAGAAAGTATTGAGAGAGCCTAGAAGTTCTAAGGAATATTGAGAAGTAAAAAGGAGGTATGTAGTGAGTTGATAAGTTTTAGAAACTCAAATATCTTAATTAAGTGGCTTATGTATCCTTAAATAGTCATTAGAGACATACAAGAACCAAGCCTGTAGGTCCTCTTTTTAGACCAAGTTATCCTCAAACCAACTCAAGAAATTTCTTAAATATGAAGACCCAACTTATATGAAGATACAAATAGTGATACAAGACTTGAAGAAGCATTAGGTCACTTGAGAAGTAAATAAGGTAAAATAGGTTGAGTTGACACTCTTTAAAGGCATCTCCAAGACTGTACAAAGGTGGGTAAGTAGTAAGTGATTTCAAATGTCATAAGATATCTATGATCTCTACATGGATAATTATGATGGATAAGCTCTTAGGTTTGGACATCTTCAATAATTTATATAAATGTAAAGAATAGTTTCATGACCTAATTCATATTAAATTAGACCTAAAAGGCCACCTACATATCTATGAGAGGGTTAATTCACTATAGGCTTAAGAAAATAGGCAGAGTAGTGTTGAAAGGGATTTTGAGGTGTTTGGACCCAATTAAGATCTTAAATCAGGTTTGAGAGCATGTATAAGGTCACTTAGGTGAGAGGGTAAGGTATAAACATCAAATACATAGTCAAAATATGCTAAGAACACGTGAAAGTTGTAACTCAATCTAGGTTAATTATAAACCTCAAGAGAATGACAAAGGGTTTGAAGTGAACTCTGAATGTAATTAAGATTGTAAAAGGGTTAAAAGTATTGAAATGGTTAGTGATATGAAGAGTGAATTCCAAACATAAAATAATATATTTAGACCCTCTAAAGACACCTATAGGTAGTCTCAAATAGTTTGTCTTAAGTCAATACAAGGAGGATTAGAAAGGTGTTAATAGGTGATCTGAACCTAATATAAAATTCAATCAACATTCAATACTATTGAAAAGTTTAGTATGTATAAGATGAGGTCCTAAAATTAAAGGACATAGTCAATTAAATATTGTAAACATCATCTATAGGCCTATAACATGACTATTCTATTTACAAGATGAAAAGAAGAGTTTTAGTGTGATAAAGACCCATAAGTTCATATTGAAACCTATTTTGGACATACATATAGGTTTATAGAATATTTAGGAGATTAATAATAGTGTAATGTTGTGGTATTTATATCTTTCAAAAAATCAAGATACCTAAGAATTCAACTACAAGCTACAAGATACAAAATCAAAGAACACAACAAACTTTAAGCCTAAATTTGAGGCAAAACATGGTGAAATAGTTTTGAGGTCTGCTTAAGTTGGTCAATAGATCATAAGGACATTTTGAAAGAAAGATAAACATGTAAAGTTGATCAAATCTAAGTTTAATACTCCATACACAGTCTATCAAAACCAAATAGTCACACACATGTTAGTAAATCTAGCTGGTCTTGGGGAATTTGAGTTTTAAGGGATCTAAAAGGATGATTAGGGTCTAAAATTTTGTAAATATTATGTTCATTAGTTGAATAAGGCACCAATGGTTACTATAAGTCTATATATATAGTGGATATACCCATCACTTTGTCTCAAACCCTACCCACTCCTTGGGCAAGGGGAAATCAAGAGACATAGGGGTACACTTGAGCTCAAAGGCATTAAGTAAGTTTGCATACCTCAAGAGGGATCTTGAGGTAATTAAAAAATAGAGGAGGTATCCATACATTCTTAGGTGTTAACACAATTCATGTTTCTACCCAAGTGCCTTTAAGGAATAACAAGAAAGAAATAGGCATTCAACCCCAACACCCTGACCAATGTACCCTAAGCATGCAAAGGGGTAATGAATACTTTAAAGGAATTTAGACTCATGTATATGGATTTTTTTATAAATTTTATTATCATATCACAATAGTTCAATGAATTTTTAAGGCCCAAAACATAAAATAGATCTATCTCATGCTCAAGAAACAATAAAAAAACCACTTGAAGAGTAAATTTAGATCCTCATAATGCTACTCATATTTTTCATGGGAGTCTAAGCCTTTTGTAATATTTTAATGAGTCTATAAATATTTTTTACAATTTGAAGGAGGTAATTTAATGATATTTTCTTTGTGAACAATCGTTAAGACCCCAAACAGGTCTTAAACCTTGATAGTGACCAATCATGGGAAAAAGAGATAAAATGCATATCAAATGACATATTTTTATTTTGAAACATCTTGGATGTTGTTTATGAGTCCATGGAGGTTACTCACATTTACTTTTATACTGATGTCACTAGTACATATTTTCACAAAATCCCTAATCTTTCATGTGTTCTAGGAGGGGAGATATAAATCATGGGATGAGGTCATTTGGGAAATTTTATGATTTATTTAAGTCAAAAAAAATTTATTGGAGATTCTATATATGATTAAACCAATCCCATTTTCTAAGGTAGTCTCAAATAGGCTCAAAATGAGACTAGGTGGTAAGGCCATTTCTTGGTTTACATACTTCTCCAAGGTCTTAAGACCCAAATTTGACATGGATGTTTTTTATGGCCTAAGGAAAGTGAATCAAATGATTTTGGGTGATTTAACATTTGTTTCATAAGGTTGGAGTAAGAAAATAGGGTCCAAAGCAAGGAAACCTAATTGAGGCCTAATTCAAGAGAGAGAAAGGTAGAAAAAATGGCTTTCCACTTAGATTCTAAAGATAAATTTGGTATGGATATATAAGTACATAATATTTTCTATAATATTCCATCATGTTTTAAATAGCATCCATATAAATACCTATACAATGAGGTTTACAAGTTTCTAGGGCTACAAGGAAACTAAGCCTAATGAGGGCTTAATGAGAAAAATGAGTTTTTAGGGGTTATAAAAAAAACAAAAAATGGAATGTTTCAAGCATGATAACATATTTTAATACCATTCATCTCATTTATATGAGCTAAAGAATATTCACTTGAGTTTTAGTCCACTTGGACCAATCTAGGCATGGGAAATAAAGAGTTTAAAGACACCTATGCATTTGAATGATGTAATGGTAGGATATATTCTTTTATTAAGGTATTTAATATGTTAAATTAGTGGTTTTATATGATTTAAATTTTAATTCATTCTTTTAAGGTTCATTTATCACTCCTTTCATGTAAAGAAGGGCCGTTTTCAAGGGGCAAGTAAAGTTGTCATTTAAGTTTGTAACTCTTATGTCACTTGGAATTTTGAATATGCTTAAGGAGTAAAAAAAATGTCCTTGAAGGTCTAATATAATATATCATAATTCCTTTTATTATTGTAACTCTCATGGACACTTTTCAATCTTCTTCCACCGCACCTCTTTCTCTCTCTCTTCAAGGCTCTCTATATAAATAACCACTTTTGGATAAGTTTATGGAATCCAAACCTAGTGTGGTGAAGCCTTGATGGTTTGAATACTATATTTTCCTTTGAAAAAATATTTTCAATTTATTTTTTATCTCATAAATTATTGTTTAAGTGTGTGAATTAGTGAATAGTTGAATGATAAGTGATAATCATCAATCCTTATTTTCACTTTACTCTTTCATGTTTTGTGTAAGTATTCTACTCTCTAACAAGTAACATGAAGTTTATTTAGTGTCATTGTCTATATTTAATTTCAATTAATATAATTAGTGTCTAAAATTAGACCTCTTGTTCATTCACCTTGAGAATTACAATGCATATCACCTTCATGTTTGAAACACTTATTTTAGATCAATATAGGATGTTAAAGCTAGTTTTATGCATAATATTTCATATTTAAAGTATATGGTAGTGTTTTAAATAAATATTTCACCCTATATAGGTTTTTAAATCATATTACCTCTAGGCCTATGGGTTACCTATAACATAGGTAAAACTTTAGGTTTAAGGGCTAGCTCCCTAGATCAATATTTGATAGCTTATCACCTACACTATTTACTTTCTTGGATGGAAAGATATAGAAGGAAACATAAAATTAAACTACTCTAATAAGGTGATATAGCATAATTATCTCCACTAGACTACCATATAATTTCACTATGAAACATGACTCATAATATTAGTCTCAACATCTTAAATTTCTCTAACATAAGTGTTTCAAACATGGAGGTAATACTCATTTCACTTCTCAAGGTGAGTGAGAAATAGGTCAGATTGTAAACATTAATTATAATCCTTATACTTATATATAGGCAAATACATTAGATACACTTCATGTGACATATTAGAGGGAGAACTACTTACACCAAACATGAAAGAGTAAATAGAACACAAGGATAGATAGTTATCACTTATCATTTCACTATTCACTACTTCACACACTTAGAAGAGAAGATAAGACTCAAAACTAGATTATAAATATTTATTTAAAAGGAAAATATAATATTCAAACTAGTATAAATTCACCATACTAGGTGTGGATCTAATACAAAAGCCAAAAGGGCTTGCATAAAAGAGCATAAGAGAGGAGAGAGAAGAAGTGAAGTCCAAAAGTCACAAAAACAAGTTTCAAGATATGAAAATTAGTTACAATTCAAGAGAATTAAGTATAAAATAGGTCAATAAGTTGACATGGATAAGTGTCCATCAAAATTGCACCATTCTCTTAAATTTGGTATAGAGACCTCAATTAGCCTTTTTAAAACTACCTTGTTTGATGATGAGTCCATTTGACTACCCAAAACTACCATATGGATAATTGACACATTTTCACTATCTTGATGAGATAGAATCTTGATGGTGGCTATTATCTATGCCTTTCCAACTGATAACCCTTTTTTTTATAATTATTACTCACTCTCTAGTAGCCACTTGTTATCCCTCTTGGCTTCAATATTCACATGTGTCACTTAGGTGAATTTCATTTACTCATGGAGGTTCATTGAAGTGGTGTTATACAACTCATTAGATCCTATTTTCCTTATATTCTATCATATAAACTTCAATGAAACTTAACACAACACTTCTCACCTCTCAATATAGATAGTCATGCTCCTTCTCACTATCTATCTAATACTTCCTACAATGAAAAATGTAGTAGAGAGGTTTATATGCTTAACTATGGTGATATTTGAGTATTAGGAGTTATTAAAAGTCCCCAAAGACATCCCTTAATGACTTTCATCTTCTCCTTCCCTTATGTAACTATGAAAACATCAAATCTTGAAAGAAACACATTATTAGGTATGTCTATATAGATGATAATATAGATCAATTGGGTAAAAAGGATATTTAGCGAGTTATAAACAAGTCCTAAACACTTTCATGGCCATTTGGCCCCTCCTAGATGCATCTCCATTTGTTTCCTCTCCATCAAGTTTTTGAGAGTGTTTTAGGAGGGTTTTAGGTTTCTTAGCTTCTTAGTAATGATTCATAATATTTGGATTCTCAATCTCTAAAAAAAATCCACTAAGATCAAGTATAGTAACCCCTTAAAATATTCCTATCTCATTGAGGCACCATGCATATTGTCTATATAAATATGAGTAATTAAAGATGCTGCTCAAGCTCCTTCTAGGTGTTTTGAGTAGGCCTGAGACTAAATTAGGCCAAAATTACCAATTTAGGATATTTAACTACAAATAAATGGTTCTTATAGACTAGTTTGAAAGGATCATGTGGTAATTTGAAATAAGGAAAGCACCCTGAGGGTTTAGGCCTAGTTCTAGGCCTAGAAGACCTAGACTATGTGCTTATGTGCATGAACACATGTAGGTACTTCCCATGACTTTATGGTGACCTTAAATATTTTTTGACATTATAAAAAACCTCACACATCATTATACAATCACTATTTGTTATTTATTTCATCCTATCACCATTTACACACTATGCCTACAAGGTGGTCTTCACTATGGAGTGCTCTCTGTCTGAGACAAAATAGAGGGCACTTCCCATATTTGTTTGATAAAAATAAGATAAAAGATGAATTTATTAGTTAATTATTACCACATTCACCAAAATTAAATTATTTATTTTTCTTGTAGAGCCTTTAACATCAAATATGCTCAAAACTAGCCTCTATGTTATGATCATGTGCAGGATTTTGGTAAAGTTTGAGAAAATTCAGAGTTATGGATATAGTTGAAGGTGATTATTTATTGAGAAAAATTTGGAATGTTTCATTACCAATATTATAGTGGTTTAAATATGGTCTATCCATCATACACCTTTTACAACCTTCTAATCTCACATCTTTCATTTTCTAGAACTAGCCTGCAATCAAATTCTTGGTATCTCATTGAGGAATACAAAGGATTCTCATAGGTTCTCATCTATTTCAAATCATTATACTTAAACTCCTTTTATTCCCTCTAAGGCATTAGTACATATTTGCACCTATATAATCTTTTTCATTCCTTATAACCATGCATCATTATATCATCATTAGTGTATTATGTGCCACTGTAAGCTATAGGTTCATTTTGATCTTAAAGGCATTATAGCTATCTGAGCATTATTAGTTAAGAATGATCTAGGTTGAAAACCACTCAACCATCATCTTATATGGCCTATAAAATTAATATTATGCACAATATAATACCTATAGTCTTAGGTTGTAAGGATGAAACTGTTAGACTTATCAATATCCCATTTACCCTAAGGAATAAATGATATTTTGTATGAGAAAATACCTCATTCAGAGAAGTTAAGGTAACATATCCCTTTTACAACTTTTCAAAATTTGTAAACATTAAAGTCAAGTATTATATCCCAAGATAAAGTTTGAAAATGCTTCACCATTTCAACAAGTTGATATGAACCTTATGTTGTGATTAGACCCAAAATCTTCATTCTTGGATCCCTTTCAACTTTCTCAATGTTTTAGGCTTCTGTGATCTCTTCACTTATGCAGGTCTCCATCTATATTTAATTGTGGGTAACAATCTCATAGTTTTGAATGTTTGGTCCTTTATTTTAATATGATGAATAATTTAAGTATGTTATAGTCCTTCAAAATTATGGATATCTATTAGAGCTTATAATACAACCTCACTTTCTCTCAAATCCTTGACATTCAACTTCAGAGGTATACACACTCAAAATGCATACAGCCTACAAATTAAAATGAGATACGAGGTCCATTATAACCTCAAATAAGATTCATAAATGACCAAATAAGGTTTATAATACATATTTTATTGATTTTTATTCATTTAAATTTATTCTTCAAATTTTAACTTCACACCTTCACTTGCAACTGTCAAAACATACTTTGCAAACTAGTATAGTGTTCACTTCCTAGTACAAGGAGTGATTCTTCTCATCCATCCATGACCACACATTCAAAAAAAATTTAAAACCACATGAAAAATATTATAATACTCTAAAATTACACATAAAACACTTTTTTTTCTTAGATCAATGCAAATAGAGAAGGAAAACTGAGGTGTTGGGGATGTGTAGGTAGTTTTGAGAAGCTAATAATCTTAAATATTGTTCATAGATCACAAATAACCCAACTATAAATTATTACCATAGAAAGGGATTAAAAATGGAGTAATTTCATCCACAAATTTCACTCTCTTAAACTCTACTCCTCTTGTCCATACTGAAGGAAAATCATCGACCTGTTTGACCTTGTCTAAGAGAGTGATGAAGGGAGAGAATTAGTTCTGCTCAAAATTGGGTCTATCAAAGCTTCCCAAGCATGAAATTTAACTATTAATATCTAAAGGGACCCTCTTAAAATGGCCACACATTCTAGAACTATATGCATTTCATACAACCTACTTGAAACTCCCTTATTTGTAGTTTATCTTCTTGAATCCACATTAAAATTGCAATTATTTAGTTTAAAAATTTATTCTTTAACCATTTATGACATGTGGGACGTTTTATATCATTTTGATACCCTTGTCTTCTTATGTAAACTATAAAATTTCATAAAAATGTCTTAAAAGGTGGCCTAAGATGACATAGGACTAATTTAGATAAAAAAGACAAAAAAAAAATGTTTGAGCTCATTAAAGACCATAGGACCACTTTAAAAAATAATGGACCCTATGAAATTTTTTAACTATATAGGGGGTTGACCTAATTTTAATTGGGGTTAAATTAGTCAAAATTTTGGTGATTTCCTAGGGGTAGAAAGCTAGCTATTCTAAATACCACTTGTCTTATCCTATCCATTGGGATATGGAGTCATATATACACTATAATTAACATTGATAAGCCTCTAAAATGGAAACAAACCACAAAAAACAACATGAAACAAACATGCAAGATAAGACACCATAGTAAACACACTTGTGGTCTAAAGAACACTTATGGAAAACACACATAACATAAGCAAAAACACACACCTATTCTAGTATGTCCAAGACCTCAAACACTTGAGGTGAAGAAAAAATTCATCATTACTTCAACTAGGTTCAAAGATAATACTTCTTGCAACACTTCTGATCCGTGAATGAAATCCATCATATGAAACATAGTTATCAATAAACACTTGCTTGTGGAGATAGTCAAATGACCTACCATAATTTAAGGTTCTATTAGCAACAAGTTTATCTTTTAGACCTGTCATTCACACTCCATATATCCTTCTAAGAGGCTTTTTTGGTATTTTAGTTTATTTGACCTATGTCATGTCCCATTGGTACTTCTTAAAATAAATCTTGGGAGTCATCAAAGTTGTTTCAACTTCATCCTCTTCTAGAACATGATGCACTTGATGTCTATAACCATCAATATTATCTTCCTTCTTTTCAAACATGTATAAAAGTGGTTAAATATTAGACTAAGGTTTGGACTGATCTTTAACCACACATATTTTTGCTTCTTAATAACCTTATTATCATATTCATGCTTCTTATGAAGGGGAGTTAACTTACACAATTGTTCAAACTCTTTAACTATGGCATATAACTAATACCATAGATCATCTTCATCTTCATGGATTCACATTCATAGACTCCTCCATCTTAGGTAGGTATAATGACATTATTTTCCTTATTATCTTGATCTACCATACTTTTAAAACCATCATGATCATGGATATGAATAAGGTAATTACCCTCAATAGCTTGTTACAAATAATTATCAATTTTTACCTCAAAATGTTCATCACCTTCATCATTGATGATGTATGTGCCAAGGTCATTCTATTGAATGGAAGTTTATGGATCATGTCCATTAGTGTTATCACCACACTCATATAGGAAAATATTAGAGATACCCCCATGTTGGAGGATGGTCTATCATCCATAACATACTCTTCTTGATCATTCATGGTATAATTTAGATTAGAACTTGCTTTTACATATGGCTCAATATGAAACTTAGCCAATGGTTATGTTATAATAGTTACATTTTCTCCATACCTAATTTTTAAAGCTAAATATGACCAATCAATTGAGAGATAGCCTCTTATCTTGGTGATGAAGTCCCTTGATAGGTAAATAAAAAAGTGATCAGGAAAATCTATCACCACTATATCTTGAAGGATAAGAAATCTTAGATAATCATCCAATAAAAATCTCAAACCTTTGATGAGGCCTACTAACTTAGCTGATGTCCCATCAAGTTGTAACACTCCCTTTTTATGTGGATCATATTTATATCCCAAATTATCTACCATAAGTTTGGGCATAACTGAGGTACTTGCCTTACTATCCACAATATAATTATGAATAATCTTGTCTCTCATAATGAGATTTAGGTAGAAGGGTGGTGGATTTTCAAATTTGGTAGAGGGTTCAGCAATGTGAGTAGGGGAATTAGTGATGGATACATCACCATGTTGTAATGGTTGAGTATTTATATGGATTAGGGATAGTTTCTCTTGAAGCAGTTCTTTTTGACTAGGTATGTGAAGCACTTCCCAAAGAGAGAGACTAGTCTTTACATTATTCAAGGAATAAATGATATTAAAATAAGGAACACTCACATTTTATTTTATCCTTAAAGGAAATTAATTAACTTTATATTGAATTAATGGAATACTTTGAGTCCCCTCTCTAACATTCTAATTTTGAAAAGGTGTAGAAGTTGTAGGGATTGTCACACTTGAATTCACACCTTGATGCCTTATGGAAGGGTTATTTGAACTTGTGTCAACACCATGAACATCTCCCAAATACTTCCTCTTTTATATTGTATTATCTACAATTTAGTTACCTTCCTTTAGGATAAATGTGTCTTCCTCTAGGAAGTTTTTCAGGCTCACTCTTTGGGGCTACCATCCTTCAACTGTTTATGCTTGTATTAAGTTCTCATATTCTATTGTCAATTGACGAGTAGAGATACCAAATCTTATCCTTCACCTTAATCATAATATATATACTATCCTTTAGGCTTCCATTCTTCTCCTTAGACCAATTTATTATGGATTGGGACCATGGATCTTATATTTAAAGTAGAAGTTGGATTATACACATTAGGTGGCCTATTAAAGTTAGATTATCATTTCCCCCTCCCTTGAACATATTTCTGAGATGGGAACCTATTTTATTGTGAAGGATAGGAATAGGAATTTTGGTTAACTCCATATTGTAAATTTAGTTTCCTAATTTTAACCTCAAAGGATTTATATATTACCTCCAAATCAATGGTATCTTCTTACTTCTTTGGGGAAGTTATAGACTTGTTATTTGAACCTAGAATTGAAACAAGACTTGGAAAAGTAGAAGAAATGTTAGGAATAATTGGCATTTAGACTATTTTATGGACTAACCATTTTGTATTAAACCAATCTCAACTCTAATGTTTATGTCATAGGCTTCAAGCAAAGTGTACCCAACCATGGAATACAACATGATGTCTATATCAATCCCAATATCCCTTAGGTATATAGGGAAAACAAAGCTTGTAGGGGGTCTCATGGGATGGGGAAACCTATACCAAATTGTTTGAAAAATCTGATTGAAGTCATTTATATTTTATTTAAGACCTCTTTTAATCATATTTATTTGATGAATGAGTGATTTGTGATAAATTTTATCCCCAAACCTTTGGGTCAACAACTCTCAAAACTCATTCCAAGTGGTGACACATCCTCCTATTAATATCCTATACCTATCAAGGGTTTTGAATCTAAGAGACATGTTAAGTAACCTAATTGTAATGTTAAATTTAGTAACATTATTAAAGTTTAAAAGGCTATAAATGTCCCTAATATTCTCACTTGGGGTGATAGGACCCTCCCCAATAAAAGTGGGAAAAGTCTTGGTGGATCACACCTCCCTAATATTCTCACTTGGGGTGATAAGACCCTCCCCAATAAAAGTGGGAAAAGTCTTGGTGGATCATACCTACACAACACCAAACACAATCAAAGAAAGCCATTTTCCTACCTATCCATACAAGTAGATTAGCACTAAAGTTTATGGGGAGGATCCTTAAAGAGTCTTATGAAACCTAAAATCATCTCCTCAACTATTCCATGTCATCTAGATTCATCTCCTGCTTTATCTTCCCAATTGGGTCTTTGGTAAGGTTTTTAGAGGGTTTTATGCCATTTTACCCTCTAAGGATTGTTCATGACGATATAAAATTAAAACCATGGAATAATTATTTAATATTAAATTTTGGTATCTTATGTAATATCCTTAAATTCATCAATATCCCATGCACAACCTCCAAGTAGGTGTGAGCATATCAAATGAACCTCTCGATCTTTGTTCTCCATTCTACATAGGCTTGAGTTTGTCTTAAGCCAAAAGTGGCTTTCCTATGGAATAAAGAATATTATATATACTATAAGTTTTAAAACACCTTATACCTCCTAAAAACATGTTTAAATTAGTTATAATTCCTATCTAATTCTAGAATTGAAACTCAAACCCTATTAGGCACTAGGCCTAATCAAGACCTAATAGGTATATCTACATGTTCATGGGTTTAAGACACCCTAACATGTATCTCAAATTTTTGAAAGGTTTTACATGTTTTTAAAGGTGTATTACAACTATCCAAATCCTCCTAAAAGTTTTAATTAACTCCTAACTCACCCTCTCACCTTCAATCTCCAAAACTTGCAAGTTTGCACCCTTGGGGAGTGTCCTCTATCTGAGACAAAATAGAGGGAAATTATCCTATTATTTCATAAAAATTGAAGGTACGGTGGTATTATAAAAATTATTAATATTATATTCAAAAAAATTTATAACTTGATCACATTTATATCTCCTTCAAACATCATAAAATCTTCTAGGTATATTGTGAGAAGTTGAATGTGTGGAGGGTCTTGAACACATGCTGTAGGTGCATGTTTGAGGAATTTATCTAAATTATACAAATTATATGATATTTACAAAAGTTTATTATCATGTTAAAATCCATTTAGGCATCTAAAATTATTACAACCTTTCCAACCTTTCGTATTTCATGCCTCTCCACTTTGACTGGTCATGGTGTTGACTATGTTTCTTACTTGAAAGGGGCACTTATAGGTGCATATTACATGGTTTAAGGGATTGTATAATTTATAAAAGGTATTATTAAATTAATTTAACCCTATTAAAACTCACGTGAGTCCATTAATACCAAAATTAGGCCATATCAATACCAATACCATAATCTTTTAGTTCACTATCAACTATATTTGACTGTAGCTACCCTACTAATGAAAAATAGGGATTTTGTATATGAAAATTAGACTTAGAATCCATGAAACATATTATATTATTAGATTATAGTTCTTGGAATCATTATAATCTTTTATGTGTTATTATTATCATGTCTCCACCAAGTTCACCTATAAACCTGTAAACAAGCACTTATAATCAGTTGTAGGTGAGTTTTTAAGGGTAAAACACATATAAGTGGTGGTCAACTCACAACTTTACATCTCAGATATTTATAAATTAAAATTGTGATATTTAAATTAAAAAATACAATTTAATATGAAAACATGCCTCCATATTACAACTTTGGGTGTAGGGGTTACTTTGAAGCTCAAACCTTTTAAAAGTTATTAAATGTTTACAAAGAACAAATTCATGATTTGGGAACCTCCAAACACCACTTTCCTCTAGTCATACATCAATCCATTTTTTCAAGGTTATTACCATTCATGAATTTTGATGGATATGATAATTAAATCTTATCTAGGCATCATATTACCTCATTCCATGGCAGCATCAAAATCATTTAGTGCTCTATTTTAGAGCTTTAGGGAAACTTGTCCCTAAACATAAACTCCTCTTAAGGTGGCTCCTTAAGTTTTCATGATTTATAATGATTTAAATAATGTTTTTATAAGTATTTATAGCTTATTAAGACCTAAAAAATGTTTAAAATCATTCTTGACATCTTTATATTGTACCTTCAGATATTTGTGTGTGACACATAGGTGGACTTTGCAGTATACAGTTAGTGGATAGAGAAATGAACAATTTATATGAAGTATGGGATTATAATAAATGATAAAACTTATAAAAATTATAAAAATGGTATTATTAACATCAAAAATATTTTAAAAATTAATATTACTTATCTCAATGTAACTATCCTTCTTTAGGGCACCTTAGGTGCAGATTAGAGTTACAAGACTGTATGTGAGAAATAGTCATCACAGTTTGTAAACATCACTTGAGAGAATATTACTCATGTTTGGTTTATTTTTCATGATAAAATAATGTTATAAACCTATGTATAACACTTCATTATCTTTATATGGATGTCATATAAGATTTCATATGTTTGATAGTGAGTGAACACCTATAAAAAAGTGGACTTGTTAGAGAACTATTTATCATAGCTAGTTATATAACATTTGGATTAATTAAAATTTATTTTAAATATTATTATAATGTGTTAAACATATTATTATCATAATTACATCCCCATGAACATGTTTATGACCTTTCATAACTCATTTAGTTGACTGTGTATGACAGTCATGGAGCAAATTAATTATGTGGTATATTTTTTGACTGCCACTCCATGGTAATATCCTTTGAGGATTATTTTTAATGGGTAAGTGTATTATATGACATTATATACATAAAATTAAATATATCAACATCCTTTTAAACCATCACCAAGGTATGAAAACTCTAAAAGTGGTGAAAACCTACCTGCTACACATCAAAGTGCTCTTGTTTACAGCCTAAGATGTTTGACCTATAGAAACACTCTAAAAAAATAAAAAATAGTTTTTAATCATGATATAGGTATGTATACTCCCTATCTAATAAATTTCATCAGCTATATTGTATAGATAAGCTCATACAAGAGGAAAACCTGAAGGGTGTGGGAAACAACATGAAAAAATGTAAAGTCAACATGTTAAGGATGGTTCATAAAGAATAGGCCACCATTATTTAAAATTAAAATATTAAAATTAATATAAAAATTTTTAATATTCATCAACAATATCTCATAACCTAGAATTCCTCCTACTGGCTGTACTATCCAAAAACTTGTTGACTAGTTTTATTTACATAATGGAGTGATGGAGAGATAGAATGGTTTTAGACAATTTTTCATAATTTACAAAGAATTTTAAGTACTTAAATGAGTTAAAATAATTTTAATATTCATCTAATAATATTATCCCATTTTCGTCTCTCTTGTAGGCTGTATAACCTTTGAAACTCCATTTTTTCCACTTAATTTCTTGATTTTTAGCTAACACCTACAAGTCTCAATTAGTCTTGAAATTATTGATAAGTAATATGACATATTGGATGTTTAAAGAGATATTATAACACTTGGACACCCTTAAAAACCATACCACTTCATTTATGACCCCTATGTGACTCAAAATGACATAAGGACCAAATTGGACTATGACCAAGGCTAATAAGAAATTAAGTCACATCAAATTAAACATGTCACATCTTATTAGATTATAATATACCCATATATCAATTTTTTGACTATATTTGGTTGACTCATTTTGAATTTTGGTCAAAATGGTCAACATTCTTAGTCATTTACCAAGGGTGGTATGCTTGCTATATTAAGACCAGTTGCATAATCTTGTTCATTGGGACATGGAGTCACTTATACATAAATTTTACACATATTTTTCCTTATAAAATATACCAAACAATATAAAATTAACAAGTAACAACACACAATACAAAAAAAAGCAAACATGCACTTGGTCTTCATGAGCACTTATGGAACACACACACAAAAACCAAACAACTAACTGAAACACAAACTAATATAAAATAAAAACTTCCTATAGAACCAAAGGGAAATTTTGAAACCTCTCTTACTTCATGTAATGAAGTATTTAATGAGGCATGTATCATTTTGACCCTTGGCATTGATGTTTCCATCTTATTCATGGTGTTTACAAACTTCATTTCCATGATGTTTAATGAAAAATAAGTAGATCCAACTAGGTTATCTATGGAAATGAAATACTCTTTCTTATAAATAGACTCAAATTTCTCATAAGATTCTTAAACTATAACCTCCAATGGTGGTTCAACAAGACATACTTTCTTGGTTTCTATGATGCTCTCAATTAGGTTAGATTTCTTTTCAGCTGCAAGTTCTTCAAGCTCATCAAAAAGCTTTGTATAGTCTACCTAATATTGGTCATTATCCTCCATGGGAAACTCTTTCTCCACATTATAATGTATTTTACCCTCAGCTTTGAAAATATCTTTAAGATATTGAAAGAGTTCCACTTTTTGTGAATCATATTTGTCATCTAGAACCATTACCTCTACAACTTTTTATTCTTGATGTATGAGGCCATTAAATTGATCTTATGTATTCTCTAAAGCATTTAAGAGTGATTAAAAATTAGGATGAGTTATTTAGTGTTCCTCAAGGAATAAATATTCTACCTTGACCTCATGAGACTCTTCTAGGATTGCAACTTCTTGAGGAATGACATGAATTTCACCTTCACCCTTGATAACATAATCAACAATAGGTTTATTAGGATGATCAACAACCTCATAATCAGATATGGAGTCTTATTCAACTACCTATCTCTTCAATTATTGGCTGCATTCCTCATGGATATCTAAAAAATAATATTCAATATGTTTCTCTTCATTCAAGAAGGTATAATTTCCTTTGTATTTACCAAGGTGAGTCCCTATGGTGATTTATTCCTCATAGTCACTCATGACGTCTTCTTGATCAGCTTTGGCTTGAACTCTTTCCTCTATATTTACATACCTCAAAATGTGTTATTTCTCAATAAGTGGTTAAGTGTAATGTTTATGGATAGGCTCATGAATTGGAGGTGAGGAATGAGGTTTGATGGAGGGCTTGTGAATGGATTTAAGAAAGAAGAAATCACTAGTAAGCTCATGGGGAAGTGATATTTTGGGTTGGTTAAAAGGAAAAACACCTATTTTAATAGAAACTTCACCTTTCTAGTAGACTCATTTAAGATATTCAATAGTGACATGTTCATTTTTAGGTTCTTTTTCTTCCCACACCTTTATCCTACTTATTGAGCATTGGGCACACTTATTTCCCAAGTACAACTACTCTTTGATCTCCCATTGAGTTCCATCTATCTCCTCAAACATCTCCAACATCGACTTTTAAATTTGGGAAACAACTCCTAACCATTACATGATATGATTAGGGAGCACATCATACCCATCATCCCATGTTCTCATATTATCTTTATGAACTAGCAATTGTGGTATGGGTGATAATAAATATTTGATATAAGATGGGATTAATGGAAGAGGAGGATTATGATGGGGATAAAGGTTAGCTCTAACTTGTTATAATTGAGTCTATAATAATTCACATCTTACCTCTTTATATACTGATTTATAATCCATATAACCATCTAATTTTCCATGACAAAACTCATATGAATACTTTTGAGGTTGATAGGCATCATGGTATGGCTGGTAAGACTTATATTTGGGTTGATAGGGAGGCATTCATTGATATGTATTTTGATATCCTTCCTCATGGGGATATATAAAAACATTATGTCTGTATGGATAGGGAAATGGAGGACCATAGGGCTGACATGGCTCATAGGATTGGTAGCCATTGTGATAGGACTATTGAGGAGTAAAATGTGGTTCATAGTAAGGATGACAGGGAGGTTCATGATAGGGGTATTCACCATATCTTTTCATATCAATATCATATGTTAAATTAGATATAATTAATAATCAAAACCTTCAATAAAATATACTTGGGTTGATTAAAACTATAATTATTCATTCAAAGTTTCCATTAGTGTTATCTTTCTTGCTTCCAAAAGCCAATTAGTGGAAAGACACACCAACAATATTTCCACTCTCTCAGATGTTGGTCCCATCAGGCATGCCATAATTATTGTCACCAAATATTTTCAAAAAATAGTTTACCCTATAGGAGGGTGTTAAATCCTCCTCCATTTTTGGGAAATATGTAAATACTTCTAGGTATGTGGATGTACCTATAATAGAAGTAGACCTCTAGGTTTAAGGGCTAGCTCCTTGAATATGCCTTGAAGTGATTATCACCTAAACTAGTTGATTGTTTATGGGAAAAGAGATATAATTTTTCATGAAATTAAACTAATATAATTAGGTGATACACTATAATTTTTTCACAAGACTATCATACTTGTTTCACAAATAAATAAGGCCTACAACACTAGTTTAAAAGTCCTAAAATGCTCTAGCATTAATATTTCAATATGAAGTTGATGTGCATGAAGAATATCAAATATAAGTGAAAATATAAATCATTTTTAGATAATAAGGATCATTTTACACTTAATAATATATCCATATACTTAACAACACTTCATATGACATGTTTGTTGGAAGGATTGAGTGAAAGCAAGGATACATAGATATCTCTTAACTATTCACTATACATCTCTTCACACACTTTGACAAGATTAGATATGAACTCAAAACAAATTTAATTTATTATTACAATTAAAATTACAATGTAAAAAGTAATAGGGATTCACCATACATGGTGTGCTATTATCTTACAAGAGCTAAAATGGCTACTACTTGTAGAAATGGAGAGAAAGATGAGAAGAGAATTCCAAGAGTCATAATAACACTTTTCAAGACAATAAGAGTTAAAAATGTAGGGAAATAAATTAATAATTATAAAATTTAAGGTCTCATGGGATAAATGTCCTTCAAATTCATGAAACTCCTAAAATGTGGCATATAACTCCTTTTGCTTGCTTAAAAATCTGCCTTCATCATTTGGCCTTCTTGGAAAATCCCATAGGAGAATAGAGATAGGTGTGATAATTTAAATAAGAGTGAGGGTTATAGAAATTATATAAAATTTATTTTTTTCATCCATAATCATTGATATTCTTCTGCACATGATTTATCATTATTTTTAGTCTCAATAACTCTTTTTTCACTCACCTCTCACATTTGGAACCAAATTTGTCTTTATTTTTCAAAAATTATCCATAAAATTGAGTGTATGACACATTTTTTGACCCATAATTGACTTATATTCCTTAATAAATCCTTAAAAATCTTCCCACTTAGAGTTTTCACTCTTTCACTAGATTGTTCACTATGTCATTTGGGACTAGCTGAAGTGGAGGTATTAGTAAAAGAAATTAGGAAATAAAATGAGGAAATATTTTTATATGGTTAGTTATTTTAAGTCCCAATATCTCTCCAAAATTTTATTTCATCCTTTGAAACCCTTGCATACCTACACAACACCAACAATAGTCAAATTAATCCATTTTCCTACCTATCTATACAAGTAGGTTAGCACTCAAGTTGATGGGGAGGAGAAATGGAGAGTCCTATATAAGATAAAATCATATTTTTAGATATTAAGTTACATCTGGATCCATCTCCTACTTCATCTTCCCAATTGAGTCTTTGACAAGGGTTTTAGAGGATTTCAGGCCGTTTTGCCCTCTAAGGATTGGTCATGAATATTTAGCATTAAAACCCTAGAAAAAATATTCAAAATTCAAGTTATGGACCTTTTCTAAAATCCCCCAATTCCTCACACTCACATGGATAACCTCCAAGTGGGTGTGAGCATCTCAAATGAGCCTCTCAAGCTTTGTTCTCCATTTTACATAGGCTTGAGTTGGTCTTAAGCCAAAAGTGGATTTCTTGTGGACTCTTATACATATTATAAGTTTTAAAACACCTTATAACTCCTTAAAACATGTTTTAATGAGTTAAATTTCCCATCTAATGATATAAGTGAAACTTGGACCCTATTAGGCACTAGGCCTAATCAATACCTAATAGGTTTACCTACATGTTTATGGGTTTAAAATACCATAACATGTTTCTCACCTCTATCAAGGTTTTAAATGATTTTATATGTGTATTAAAACTCTCCACATATTCCTATAATGTTTAATCAACTCCTAACTCACCATCTCACCTTCAATCTCTAAAACTTATAGGTTTGCACCCTTAGGAAGTGACCTCTATCTGAGACAAAATAGAGGGCACCTCTCCTATTGTCTAATCAAAAGTGAAAATATGGTGGGATTATCCAAGTGATAAATATGATATAAAAAATATTTAATAACTTTATCACATGGATAGCTCCTTCAAACATCATAAAATTTTTAAGGTAGAGTATGAGAAGTTGACTATGTGTAGGGTCTTTAACACAGGCTATGTGTGGATGTTTTAGGCATTTCTCTTTATTATCTCCATTATATGATAGCTCCAATATGATAAAGTAATTTTAATAAATATATGAGGTTATTATAGTGTTAGTTCCAAAAAAAATGAAATCAACACACTAAACAAGCTAACATCTCTAAGCCTAGGTCATGGGGGGAGATTAGTGAACAAACCAAATGAAGACACAACTAAAATGCAAATAAGTGACAACTTTCTTTACCTTCCTTGATTTATCAAAGATTATTTTTTAATTTTATTTCTCAAATTGTGCTCAATAGGTCTTCATCAATGGGGTTTGGCTATCTCTATCTCTTCTTGGCACCATGGTTGTATTGATGGCTTGGCTTGATTTTGGCATTATAACACTAAGCATTTGTTTGATGAATTAAATCATGAATTATAACTTTACTATGTTCCAAGCTCCCTAAATGAAGATCCCTAGGCTTGCTTTTATAGGATTTTAAATGACTTGGAATGGGTTAAACCCTAACCATGGTTGGCTTAGTTAACCCTAGTAGGGTTAAAAGGTGTCCAAAATCTCATGATTAACATGAATAGGTGTGCCTTAAGATATTTTACATTTTGGCAACTTAAAAAAGGTCATGATTAGCTTCTAATATTCTCTTTAGGATATATATTGAATTTCCTTTTTTGATAATTTATTTATTTTCTCATGGATGAATTCCATTAGTCTTTGATTAGGATTTGATGTTAATTAATTCTTGTTAAGAATTTTGAATATTTTCAAGATTTTAAATTAAATGATTTGTGCATTTTTTCAATTTAATCTATTTATGGTCCAAGTTGATTTATTTCCATGGTTATGAAGCCAAAATTGAGACTTATATAAATTCTTAGGCTAGATGGTTAATGGTTGGTAATAATTAGTTTAAAGTTATATATGAAGCCATTGGTGGGCAATTTTAGGTGTCTATAGTTTGCCCCTATTTGGGAAGATCTTACAAACCATAAGCACAACAATATATTTTCAAATAATGATAAAATGCCTATATTACAAAAAGAAGATGATGGTTGAAGAAAAAGCTCCTGAAAATGTTTGGGAAGCCTATGATGATTCCCCCTTAAGGGAGTGGCCATCACATTTTTGGATGGGCAGTCCATTAAAAAGAAGCAAGAAAAAAGGTGCAATTAACCCATAGGTGAGATTAATCCAAATTATAAAATTCTTGCATGCATTGATTTAAAAAGGTAATTCTTTACTTCAACGTGGTTATAATTAACAATAAAATTCAAAAAAGTGATTTACTCATAGGTGGTTATAATTATTAAGGTGACCTGGATTGATTAAATATGATGTTTGATATGGTTTTGCCCCAGTAGGATGGATTATCAAGCATAACTCAAAGATATAACCTATTACATAGATTAAAGATGAGTGGTTGAAAATGTAGATGAGATGGTCTAATGACTAAAGAATCCACAAAAAACCAAGCATACAAGGATGCAAAGTAATGAAAGAGATGGATTGAAGAATAGTATTAATAAATAGAAATGATTCAAATATACCTATCAACAAGGAGATGCTCATCATTATTAGTATTAATACAACTATAATGGTTAATGGGTTGATTTAATCAAGATGGGTGGAAGGATTTTCCAAGATACTAAGGAGAAAATTCTGTAGCTCCATTACTTATACAACCTCCTAAGTTCATTTTTTATATATCACATGACGATAGGCATCATGATATAACACCATGAGGACTTGGCCAGAATATTCATAAGTAAAATCTCCTAATCTAATAAATAATTGAAAATAATACACTAATGATAAAAATGATGATGATAATGTTGACATATGAATATGGATGGACTCAAGAATAATATGCAAGGAATTATCCAATGAACATATATAAATTGTGTCGATGAAATAATACTGAAAGTAAATAAATAGGTAACTAAACAAACAAATAAAAATAAATAAAGATAAATATAAATATTGAAAATAAAATCAATAAAAAACATCCTAACATTGGATTTGCCCCAGTAGGGCAGTTCTAAGATGACTAACTAGGCTTAGATAGGACAAATGTTTTTTGGATTTTAAAACTATTATGAATATTTTTGGAATTTTGAGCATCTCAACTTGATTGAGAATGATGAGACACTAAATGGTTCAATCTTGTAAAATGGTGAGAGCATTTCTTAGGTTGATTGCAAAATAGAGAGAGAATGTCTAACATGAATGGATGCTCACAAAATGGTGAGAACGTGATGGAAAAGGGGACTGAGCTAACATTAATGTGAATTAAACATGACCCACATAGTCCCAAAATTTCCTTAGTTTATAGTAGTTCCACCTTACAGTGGAGTAATATGACTAGTGTATTATAAAATTAAAATAAAATAGGCACAGTTGGCATAGTGGCATAGTATGACATAGGAATGGCTAGTTGATATGTTAAGACATAATAAAAAAATATTGTCCCTAATTTACCCATAGGAGGTTATAAATATCATACAAATAATCATATTAATGATACTAATTTTCCCATAGGTAGTTAAAATTAGTAGCAATAATGATGAACATTGATTTGTCCATGTAGGTGGATATAATCAGGCTCACATAAATAAACATGATGATTAAAGGGAACAATAAATAAAGGATGTAACTACCAAAATTCTATCCTTAATACTCCAAAATAATACCTTTATTTGGAATTCATGAAATAATTGTTGAAACTGATCTGATTCATCATGCTAAAAACATGAAACCAATGGATGAACCAAAGTCAAATGGGATAGGATAGGCTAGATCAAAACATGCTTAGGTTGATATAATAGATTGGTATGATGGATAAGTGATAGGATAAAATGATAGCTTAGTATAATGATAGGATGATAAAGAATAATTTTGAGAGGTTTGCCCCCAAGGATTAAGGTGATTATTTAGGTATGTGACAATGGAAAAAGGATGGAAAACAATAATGGCTTGGTGTTTAGTTGATGATGATGGTATGGTACATGTTTGACCTAGGTGTATTTTTTGGATTATGATTATGTTTTTCTTGCTAAAGTAGACATGTATGTCCTGATAAATAATTGATACAAATAGAATACTTAATCATGTTAATTTTTACCCCACACCTCATCTGAATAGTTGCTCTGTCAAGAACTTGCTATAAATTTGGATGTTAATGATGTTGTTGTGATCTTTATTTGTCATTGATTATGTTTACTTCAAGCATCAACATAGGATATACTTATATAATATGCAAAGGAAAGTGTAGCCATGAATGGTAAATAGGGATAAATTTTAGTTGATAGGTTTGATTGGGAAATAGAATGGTGGATGATAATGGAATGTGTGGTGGTGGGGGATTGAATAAAGATCAAGATTTTTAGATACACACAATGTTGTTAATTATGTATTCAACATAAATTTGGATGTGTTGGGGCTAAATACTTATGAATATGATCTTGATATAAATACCAAATGTTTTTGTTGTTTGGGCCTTAGAATAGCTACCATCTGATTAGGTTGTAGATGGGAAGATATTTTGATTTCATCAAGCAGTGAATAAATTTTATGCTCAGCTATTGTCATCTCGAAGAGATTTCTATAAATTAAGTTGTCTTAATTATCCCATAGTGCCTTTGAAAAGGTTTCACTAAGGAATGTTGAATTTTGAATTTCATTGTCTTCTAGCACCTACGAAAAGGTTTCACTAGAAGATGTTGAGTTTTAAGATTTTTTGTCACCTAACACCTTTGAAAAGGTTTCACTAGGATATTATTATTCTTCTACATTATTTTGGTCTTGACCTCCTTGTTTTTATTCATTTGATATATTACCATGGATGCAATTCAACAAGGTGTGATTCTCTCAATCCTAATTGACACTTATGGGAGGTAGAATGTCAATGTAATGGCTATGTTGGATGGTGGTGATGGCATGTGTAATGGTAATGGAATGGGGTGAGGTAGCATAATCCCCATAGAAGATACTAGAAGAAATTGTGTTGATGTTGAAGTAATCATCCTCAAAAATCATAAAAGATAAAAAATGTATTCAAATTGATCTTAAAGACATGTGTAACCAAATATTATAACATTTGTGAACATATTATTATTCTAAATCTGATTTTGACTCAATGGCCTCTGAATCCAATGTCAATATTGATGTTGATTTTACTTATAATGCAAAATCTAATGTTGGTTCAAGAATAGAACCTAATTTAAATGTTGATTTTTCATTTGGTGTGGATGTTGTTATAATGATTTTTTTTGAATGTTTGGTTTTAGATAAGTAAAGGCCTATGATGGCATAACAAGATCCAAAGAGACTAGCTTTTTAAAGTGAGATTCCACAATGATGGGACAAAGGTTAAGATACAACTCCTTAGATATTGGCTTGTCAATAAGAGGCTCTTGAAAAAGAGGCACAAGAATAAAAGGTGATTCATCATAGGTTGTCTTATCACAAATGGTTGGTTCAATAAAAATAGCTTGGATTGGTTGGGTATTTTGGCCTTGATTTATGATTGGTTATAAATCAACAGCTTTGAACATAGCTTGGTCTTTGAATGATTGGCTCAGTTAGAGGGGTACTAATTATCTTAGTTGGATAATTATTGATTGGCTTAGTTGGGGTGGTACAGATTGACTTAGTTGAGGTACTGATTGAATTGGCTGAGGTTGTGATTAGATTAGTTGGTATTTTAATTGTATTGGTTGAGCTTAGGATTGGATTAGCTAAGGTTTGGGTTGGATTGGTTGAGATTTGGATAGGATTGGCTAGGTTTATGATTGGATTGGTTGGGATTTATATTAGATTGGTTAGGATTTTAATTGGATTGGTTAGGACTTGGCGTAGATCAATATAGGTTGTGATTAGATTGGTTGGGATTGGATTGGATAGGGTTATGGTTGGATTGGTTGAGATTGGGGTTGGATTGGTTGATATTGGAGTTAGATTGTTTGATATTATGGTTGGATTAGTTTAGATTGTGGTTGGATTGGTTGATATTATTATTGGATTGGTTGGGGTTATGGTTAGACTGTTTAGGGTTTTTTAAAGTGGGGAATGGATGGAAACATTTCAACAATGATCAGTGGTTGGATAATGATAGGGCACTATGGATCTTGATTGCTCACACAAGATAAAGGATGCAGGATTAAAATGGTAGTAATAGGGCATTATGAAGCATGATTACTTGTACAAGATAAAAGATGAGGTCCTAAAAGGATAATCTTGGGATGTCATGGAGATTTATTGCTTGTAAAATCTAAAGGACAAGGTCCTGATATGGTAATGGTATTCTTTAGATGTTTTTGACATTAGTAGCTCATGTAATCTAAAGGAGGGCTAATGAAAGGGAATCATGGAGCTTGGTTGGTTGCACAAGCTAAAGAATGAGTTATTGGTATATGAATGGTATGATGTTGTGGATCCTAATTACTTGCATAAGCCAAATCATCCAAGTCCTTTTCATAAACCATATCATCCTAGTTGGTGATTCTTGAAGGATTTTGACTTTCCCTAAATAAGTCTTGAATAAAGCCATAAAAATTAAAGTCATTTTGTGTGTCCATTCTATCATAACTTGGATTGTATGTGACTCCACCATAAGTGTAGCTAGACATATCCTAGTTAATAAATAAATATCAAGAAACAAAAATTCTTAGAGTTCTACAAACTCTAAAAAAAATGTCTAAAAAATAAATGGTTCAAACTTGGTCTAACTTGGTCAAAGAGTAATGGAGTTGTATCTTCAAAACAATGGTTTAAAAGGTGGAGTTGTATCTCCAAAATGGTTTGTGATAAGACTTGGAATAAAATAGTCTAAAGTCAAATGTTGAATGTTGAATGTCATACACACAAAAGGTTAAGTGTCTAAATAAAAACTAATATGTCCAAAGTCTAGGCCAAAGTGTTCCAAGTAAGGTCTAAACTAGGAAATGGAAAAGAGTCACTAGGTCTTTTGTCCAAATGCAAAGTCAAAAGCTATGCCCAAATAAGTTGTACTAGGAATTTTTGCCAAACAATGTCAAAATATAGGCTTGAAACAAAGGATGATGATGATGATATGATTTAATCTAACAAGTTTGGAACAACTTTGACATAAACCTGACATATGGAATCAAACATAAACATAAAGGAATAAACAATGATGAGGATAAGATATAAACAAACAAAGAATAGTTTTCAAATTTGGTAAGTAATTAATCTAAGTTATGCAACCCAAAATAAAAATATCTATGTATCACCCCTTACAAAGTGAGGCCTAAATAGAAATCAATTAGTGTTTGGGTCTAAAATTGTAAAATTTAATTAAAAAATCAAGTGTTGAAGACTAAGATTTTGATGACCAAATAAGCTAGAAAATATTGGATGGCATGATGGTTAAACAAATATCCATATGTCTAAAATGACTAGTTTGAAATAATGGTTGGCTTGTTATAAGGATATGACAATTATTTTGAAATAATTTAGGAAGTGTAACAATGTTAGCACTCCCAAAATATGTGATTAATGGTTTGTTTCAAATATTTCTAAGGCAAAATATTGATAATGATTTGGCAGCATAATGGCACCCATTTCAAAAAATTGACACACATAAACATGTTTAGTAAAAGTCTAATACAAATGTGTGGTGATAAAATGGCCATCATAATGCCTCCTTGAGAAAATGAGTGACTTATAAACTTAATTTGGTGTGGTTTAAATAATAAGAAAGAGTTTTAGTCTCAAATCTCCAAGAAATAAAGAATAAATGACCAAAATACAACTAAGTACAATTGGCCTAAATCCTATCTAGATGTGGCAATGTAGGGTTGACTAAAACCTACAAGTTTTCATATTTATAGATTGATACCATATGTACACACTTTCATGTATGCACACAAGAGAAAAAACACATCATTTTAGTTTTCATAAATTGAATATTTGTGAAAATGTCTTATCCTTTTCACAACCATTACATCCATCATTTTCTCAATGTAGTACGATCTCCATATTGATCATACATCATGGGCTTAACCTACCACTAATGGAGATAGCTTAACTGATCAAACCACCATCTTAGTGGGGTGATCCCAATTTGTATACCCCCTATGGAGAGAGGTTGAAACATTGCTATGAGATGAAGCCCTAGGTAAATGTTTCCCTAGAGAACTTGTGAGAGGTAATGACACCCCCTACACAAGCCAAGATGCATGAAAATAAAATAAAAGTAGAAAGACTTTAGGGTTTGTTTTAGATCACTTAATACTATGCAAGTTTGGGGGAGAGCTTAGGAAACATTCTTTATATGCTTTGGACTAGGAACTAAAATTCAATGGAAAGGCATTTTTGATCTTACAAGTTCCCTATAGGGGATGGGGGAGAACATACACGCGCTATCATTTTTACAAAATAATAAACAAAAAAAAAAACATGACATAAAATTGAATGTGTTTAAAATCATGAAATTTACATGTTGTTATTGTTCATTTTAAGGCATCAAAATTGAAATGTGTTGTGAATTTTGGCCCCTTAGCATTGATGAAAACTTTATAAAACATTGAAAAACATCTAACACATAAAAAAATGAAATAAGTTCTTTTTAAACACCAAAAGGATGATGTGAGTAATATTCATAACATGTTCAATTTTGATTAGGTTCATTATTGTGCTCCAATTGAAATGTATTGATTAGGTTCATAGACCCTTGACATATTGACAAATTAGAAAGAACTTTAACAAACACAAACTAAGAAAAAGCACAACCATGTTAATTTTAAGCACTTAAGTCCAAATGTTTGAATTTAGCCTAATTAATTTTACACACCAAATTTAAATGTTATAATCTATTTAATATTGAAACTTTGTGTTCAATGTCTACCTTAATCTTAAAAAAACAAGAGAGTGTCCCCTTATTTTGAAGCATTTTTGAGTGTTAACAAATGATGTTTGCATTTGAGCTCTCAAGTTTTGATTTAATTTGACATAGTGACCATTAATGGTCATAGATAACAACTAGTGGTTTCAATGCAACCATCACTAATCAATTAAGATAACCATCGATGGTCAAAAAAAATAACCACCAGTTGATAAAGACCATCAATGAAGACCTGTGAACCTGAAGGCAAAACCACAAAATGTAAATGTGTTAGGTTAGTCTTGTTTAGATGAAATATGATAAAAACATGTAAGGAAAAGTTTTGTTGATGGATTTAGATGATCTTAAAACTATTAAATCAAGAAATGAAATGACAAAAAGAATCAAAATAAAATATTTAGGTCCATTTTTCCTTTGCAACCTAGCCATTAGTGGTTATACACCATTGGTAGTGGTTAGGTAGAATCATCGATGGTTAAGACCTAATTGTCAGTGGTTTTACTTGACTATTGGTGGTTAATGTGTAGATATAATAAATAAAACAAATTAAATTCCATCCAAAATTAGTTTGAGAGCTTCAAGCATCTAAATGAATATTTAAAAGCTACATATTGATCTCCTTACTATGTGGGATGCATTGGGTCGCATCAGGCATGCCATCTCTGATCAAGGAATTTGACTCAAGAGAGGAGGTTAGTATAGAGTTAGTTCTAAAAATAATTAAATAAACACACTAAACAAGCTAACATCTCTAGGCCTAGATCATGGAGGGATCGTAGTGAACAAACCAAATGAAGACATAACTAAACTGCAAATAAATGACAAATTTACTTACCTTCTTTAATTTTTCCAAGATGATGTATTCATTGGCTTGCTTAGATTATCCTCAATAGGTCTTCATCAATGGGGCTTGTCTATCTCCATATCCTCTTAGAACCATGGCAAGTTTGATGTCTTGAATTGATTTTAGAATTATAACACTATGCATTTTCTTGATGAATCAAATCCTAGATTTTAACTCTACTATGTTCCAAGATCCCTAAATGAAAAGCTATAGGTTTGATTTTATAGGCTTTGAAATGACTTGGAATGGGTTAAATCCTAACCTTGGTTCACTTAATTAACCCTAGTAGGGTTAAAATGTATCTAAAATCTCATCATTAGCATGAATAGGTGTGCCTTGACATATTACTCATTTAGAAAACTTATAAAAGGTCATGATTAGATTTTAATATGCTCTTTAGGACATTTATTGAATTTTCCTTTTTGATAATTTATTTATTTTATCATGGATGAATTCAATTAGACTTTGATTAGGATTTGATGTTAATAAATTATTATTAGGAATTTTGAATGTTTTCAAGATTTTACAATAATTATTTATGCATTTTTTCAATTTAATTGATTTATGGACCAAATTGATTTATTTCCATGGTTATAAAGCCAAATTTGAGACTTATAGAAATGCTTAGGCTAGATGGCTGATGGTTGGTAATAATTGTTTTAAAGTCATATATGAATCCATTGGTGGCCAATTTTATGTGTCTAAATACATAATTTTAGTATCATAGCTAGGGAAATTTTAGGAATGTAAAATTATTACAACCTTTCTAACCTTCTTCATTGACTAGTCATGGTGTTGACTATGTTTCTTGTTTGAAAGGAACACCTATAGGTGTATATTACATGGTTGAATGGATTGTATTATTACTATAAGGTTATATTGAATTAATTAAACCATTTTATAATTCACTTGAGTCCATTAATGCCAAACCCAAGCCATATCAACACCAAGACCATAATATTCTAGTTCACTATAAACTATAGTTGACTATAGATACCCTACTGATGAAAAATAGGGATATTATAGATGAGAATTAGCCTTAGAATATATGCCACATGGTATATGATTCCCTTAGATGTCTTGGAGGTATTTTTAACTTGTATGTGTTCTTATTATCATGTCTCCACCAAGTTCACCTATAAACTTGCTAACAAACACTTATAGTTAGTTGTAGGTGAGTTTTTAAGGGCAAAGCACCTATAGGTGGCAGTCAACTCACAACTTTGCATCTCAACTATTTATTAATAACCATTGTGATATTTAAACTCAATAAGACCACTTAATATGAATACATGCCTCCATATTACAACTTTGGGTGTATGGGTTACTTTGAAGCTCAAATCCTGTAGAAGTTACTAAATGTTTGTAATGAATAAATCCATGATTTGGGAGACTCCAAACACCACTTTCCTCTAGTCATACATCCATCCATTTTTTTCAAGGTTCTTACCCTTCATGAAGGCTGCCAGATAGAACCATTAAATATTAGATAGGCACCATGTTACCTCATTCCATGATAACATCAAAATCATATAATGCTCTATTTTCAAGCTTTAAGGAAACTTTTCCCTAAACACAAACCTATTCTCTTGAGGTTAATATTTAAGTATAAATGATTTATAATGACTCCAAACATGATTTTAAAAGTGTCTCCAATTTCATAAGACCTAAAAAAGGTTTTATATCATTCTTGACATCTTTATATTGCACCTTCAAATCTCTGTGTGCCGCCTATAGGTGGACCTTGCAGTTTATAGTTAGTGGATAGAGACATGAGTAATGTATATGAATTATCAGTTTATAATAAATGATAAACATTTTAAAAAGTTTTAAAACTTATATTATTCACCTTGAAGGGATTTAAATAAGTGATATTCCTTATCTCAACTTAACTATCCTCCTTTAGGGCACCTATAGGTGCATATTAGAATTGTAAGACTGTGTATATGAGAAAATAGTCATAATAGTTTGAAAACATTAGATGAGATAATATTCATCATGATTTATTTGATTTTTAATGATAAAATAATTTATTAAACATCCTTATAACACTTAATTACCTTTCCATGGATGCTACATAAGCTTTCACATGTTTGACAGTGAGTGAACACCTACAAGAAAGTGGACTATGTTAGAAAAATAGTTATCATAGCTAATTATATACCATTTAGAGAACTTAAAGTTGATTTTAAATGTTATTATAATGTTTTACACATATTAATAACATAATTACATCCCCGTTAATGTATTTATGACCCTTTAAAACTCATTTAGTTAATTGTGTATGACAGTTATGGATTAAATTAATTGTATGGTATATTTCTTGATTACCACTCCATGGTAATATAATTTTAGGATGATTTTTAATGGGTAATTATATTAAAATACATGATATACATAAAATTAAACCCATCACCATCCTTTTAAACCATCACTGAGGCATGAAAACTTGAAAAGTGGTGAAAACCTACCTACAACATAACAAAATGCTCTTGTCTGCAACCTCAGATGTTTGACATATAAAATAACTTTAAAAAATGAAAAAAAATGTGGGAATAATGATAAAAGGATGTATTCTCCTTATATAATTAATTTCATCATCTATATTGTATGGATGAACTCATACAAGAGGAAAACCTATAGGGTGTGGGAAATAACATGCACAAGTGTATAGTCAACTTGTTAAGTATGGTTCATAAAGTATAGGCCATAATTATTAAAAATTAAAACATGAAAATTAATATGAAAAAGTTTAATATACACCACCAATATCTCCTAACCTATAAGTCTTCTTACTAGTTTTACTATCCAAAAACTTGTTGACCAGTTATGTTTGCATAATGGAGTGATATAGAGATAGAATTGTTTTAGCCCATTTTTTGGAATTTAAAAAAGTGTAAATGAGTCATATGAAGTTTAAGAGACATAGAAAAATATTATCCCATTTTTATTTCTCTCTCTCACATGTCGTATAACCTTTGAAACTCCTTTTCCACGTGATTTATTAATTTTTAGCTAAAACCTACAAGTTTTAGTTAGTCTTGACATTCCTAACAAGTAATATGACATATTAGATATTTTAAGAGATATTATAACACTTGGACATACTTTAAAACCATTCCAATTCATTTATGACCCCTAAGTGACTCAAAATGACATAAGGACCAAAATGGACTATCACCAAGGCTAATAAGAGATTAAATCACATCAAATTAAACATGACACACCCTACGAAATTATACTAGAACCCTATATCAATTTTTTTAATATAGGGGATCAAATCATTTTGACTTGTGTTCAAAATGGTCAATAATTAATCTAGTAATTTGGCTATATACAAGATGTACCTATGGGTTTGAGATGGTTTACCCATGTTAGATGAGAGATTAGTCGAGGTAATACTATGATATTGAGGAGTGAGGCCATAAAAATATATATCATTGTACCATGATTTACCTATGCTTACATAGGAGGAGCTACATATACAATGGTCACTCCTATTTACATACATTAGTGGGTACAATTTCACCTTCTAAGAGTAATAGTTTTAGTTTTGGCAAGGGGATAGAGGCCATGGAGATCAAGGAGATGGAGGCTAAGACCTCAATAAATAATGGTAATACCTAGAAGGATAGTGGTGGTGAGGTTAAGGATGATAATTATGATGGTGTATTTGATGGGGAAGATGAAAAAGTAGATAGAGATGAAGATGGAAATGATGGGGATGGAGATGGTGGTTCAAATTTGATGGTGATATACCCTAGCATGGTAGTGGTTATATTTAGATACATTGTCTTATGCCAATCAAGGTTTTTTGGCACAAATATGGTAGGTTGAGACAATGGCATGCTATAACAAGAGATCAATGATTAGGTGCTAGAGATTATATGGCTATAGTGACAGGTGACCAATTTATAGAGAACCTTAGATATGTGAGATGATGATGACTCTACTATAGTTAAAATTTTCCTAGTTGAAGGTCAAGATAGATAGGTTGATTTTGGTTCAGATATAGCTCACTATTAAGAGAGATTAGGCCATTAGTGAGTGGGATCAAGCATTAGCAATAAAGGATAGACTCAAATGAGAAAGAGATGCATCTTAAGGAGCCATTAATCATGCAGGGTTATCATAGATGGTTGGGGAGTGCCTTCAAGAAAAGGATAAAGAATCATACTATAGGTGAACCTATGAGTCTATTTTGCCTAGGGATCAATTTATTGTTATATTTGAGCTATAAGATGCATAGAGGATAGTGAGTAGATCTTGTCAGTCTTGGACCAAGACTTATAGGTACCTCAAGCCAATTTTTTCATCATCCACATCCACCATAACATGTACCATCAGGGCTACTAGGGCCTCCTCCAACCACATATCATATGATACATGGATCCAAATTTAAGCACAAGGACCTTGGAATTTTAGTATTTTGGCATAATTTTGGCATACAACATTATACTCATTCTATTGGCATATTCATGTATTTTTGAGACACTATTATGATATGTATATATCCTCTATGTATATGACATTTTAGATACATTGACATTCAATTTTGAGTCCTTTAAGGTTGATGTACATGTATATTATATTCATTTGATATATACATAATGTTATATTTCTTATCTTATTTATCTCATGTTTAGCATTGATTAGCATTGAATAACATTGATTCACATTATAGATGTTTAACACTGTTGATTTTTATGCTCATGTATGTTTTTCTATCCATTTATTATGATATGTTCTATTGGTTATCATCTAATTATGTTGTATGACTCATTTATATGATTATGAAGAGATGGACATTTGTATAAACACATAATGAATCATTTGTACTCTTGTTTATTACTAATAGATTGAGGGATGTGTTTGGGTATTTGACTAGATTTTGATATATCAGAGTACTACCATTGAATTTCTAAGATAGACTTTGTATTCATGTTTTTGTTGTAGCTCATTATATTGTGCATGATAGTTATGTGAGTTAAAATGACAACATATACCCTAAGCATGGAAAACCTAGTTTTTAATGGAAATATAAACAACCTAGGAATAAAATATATATAATCAAATCTCAAGTGTAAATATAAAAAATAAACCAAGTGTAAGACTAAGTATAGGATATAGATAATCAAAACTTAAATGTAAATAAAATGTAATAATGTTACAAAAATTAAGGAACAAAAAGGAAAAACAAACAAACAAACAAACAAACAAACAAATAGAAAATAAAAACAAAACAAATGAATAGATAAAAGTAATCAAACAAACTAAACGCCATTCAAATAAACAAAAATTAACAAACCACATAAATAATAAAATATAAAAAAACTATACAAGCAAGAAAACAAATAAAACTAATAAACAAATTGTATAAACAAACAACAAAAACACCAATAAACCAAAATAAATAATAAACAACAAAATACTAATAAACAAAACACTGAAAAACAAATAAAACATGTAAACAAACAATTAAATAAACACAAACAATTAAAAATAAATAAACAAAATAATAGAAACACATAAATAAAACACCAATAAAAATAAATAAATAAAAATTACACAAATAAATAATATAAAAAAGAAAAAATAAATATAACAAATAAATATAGATAAAATAAACAAATGAACAAATAAAATAAATAAAACAAAACAACGAAATAATCCAAAGCAAAGAAAATGTAGGAAATAAACTAATCTAAACACACAAAAATAAATAAACTAAGCTAAACAAATAATAATAATACATAAACAATGGTTAATCACAATATCAGTACAAAAAAAAACAAATTATTTGTTTGTGTAATAGAGGTGTTACTTTTGGTGATAGGGTGACCCCTAAACTAGGAAGCAATGACATAGGTAAAATAACACAAGAATAAAAGACTAACGGTTGCCTCTAGGCTATAGGGAAATAATGATATCAATAGAAAATAACAAACATTACCCTTAGAATATAGAATACAATAAAAAATAAATAAACAAAATGGGGGAATAGAAGAAAAGGAAGGGGTAGCCAAGCTGACTTGAGATGCATTAGGTAGGTGTATATTCCCTACATAGTTCTATAGACACAAGGTCCAATGTAAAATTTAGGCCAAATGTAGTTCTCCAAAGATATGGGATAGAAGAAAATCAATGATAATAAAACATGATTCACTTGTATAAGAAAATATGAATGATCTCACAAAATGACGAGTGCTTAATAAAATAAGGGATGACATTTCACAATCATGAAAACTTCAACACAAAAAAATCACACAAGTGTGAGAGAATGGTTTAAGCTAAAACCACACTAAATGTTAAGAGATGAGTATTCACATATGAAATGAATTGGTAATTTATAGTGTCTACTACATATAAGGCGTAAAAAGAGAATGAACTCATAAAATAGTGAGATCATAAACCAAAATTACTCACAAAATAGAAAGTAATTATAAAATAGTGAGATCATAATTAAATCCAAGTGGTCATTAGTGTATCAAAGTCAAATATATAATGATCATAACATCAACTTATAAAATGACAAGAGCATATGGATAAAGCCAATAAGTATGGGGAAACTAAATGACAAGTGGTTATTTATGAAATAGTTAGGAGTCTTTAAGTCTTTAAGGAAAAGAAGAGGTCTAAAAAGAAAGTAAGGCATGGTTGAAATAACCTGAAATACCCTATATATCTAAGTGCTACCTACATAGTCCATGTGAACCTCAGGATAATATAGTTCTTCCAAAAATGAGAATAAAAATACCAAGGTGGTTTAGAAATGAAACTGAACAAATAAAATGGCCCATCCTAGAAAATTTTGACAGATTTATATTTCACAAGGAAATTCTAAGCTAATTTTCATGATTTTGTGATTTTTATGATTTTATAGATACTTGGAAATAAATTGAGGGGTTTTTCAATGTTTCAAATATTTTTGGAATTTTTTAGGCATCTCAACTTGATTGATAATTATAAGATGTAGAATATTCTCACTCACAAAATAGAGAGAGCATGGCTTAGGTGTGCTCATAAAATGGAGAGATCATGGTAAAGGGGTATTTATGTAACTTAAACATCAATAAAAACCCACCTATATAGTATCATAGGACCTTAATTCTCTATAGTTATGTCTACACAAAAGGCGTTTGGCTAAGTACTAGCAATTTTCAGACATAAGCAAATGGTAATAGTAATGGCAAGGTGATGTGGTAATGCATGGTAAAGGTGTTGCTCATAATTTTTCCATATATATTTATAATAAGTAAATAATTAAAAAGGGTCAGTGGAACTAATTTTCCCATATGTGGTTATAACTAGTAGCATAAGGTGGGAACATAATAATTAATGAAAGATACAATTATCAGGACTACTGTCATACTAATTTCATATAATGAAATTCAAACATTTAATTATAAAACAACCACAAATTGAATCTATCATCAACCAATGAATGTGATTGAAGTACAACTAAATCAAAACCAAGGAAAAACATGATAGGTAGGGTTAGGTAAAAATAACTTGTTGGTGAAGGTTTAAGGTCATGGTAGAATGGTAAGGGCTATAATACAAAAGAATAGGTATAATGTGGCATAACTTAAATGATATTCTTAGACAATAATTTGATTCCATCAAGCATAAAATCATTTTAGGTGCATTATGTTCATTATTTTATCAAGTTCATCTCCTTGTGGTGTGGTGATCCTATATAATATAGAACCATAGTTGGAAACAACTACACAGGGACCTAACCAATTTGGTTGGAACTTCCCCTTTTATTAGTTTCAACATTTATATTTTTATGATTCTATTTTAACACAAGATCACCAAGCTCAAATTCATTATGATTAATGCACTTATTATATTATATTTTTAATCTATTTTGATATGCTTGAAGATTATTCAAGGCAGATAATCATTTACCATCAAGTAGGTCTATCTCTTGCAAGTAAAACACTTTATATTCTTCATCATTTATGATGTGTTGAAATAAAATTTAGAGGGAAGGAAACTCAACCTCAATAGGAAGAATGACTTCAATTCCATAAATAAGTGAATAGGGTGTATCTCTTTTTGGAGTATGTAATGTGGTACAATATACCTAGAGGGTCTTAAAAAGTTGAAAGTGTCAATTATGACCAACATCATTGATAATATTATTTAGAATATTGAAAATGGTTTTATTAAAAGCCTCATATTAGTCATTGCCTTGTTTATAGTATGTGGTAGACAAATGTTATTTGACGTGGTATTGAGAACAAAGTGCTTTCACATTTTTGTTCTTGAAATATCTACCATTATTAGATATAATTTCGGAGGAGATATCATAATGGTAGATGAGATGGTTGAATATGAACTTGGAGATCTAGTTATCAATTATGTAAGTGAGGGGAATGTCTTACACCCACTTATTTAAATATTTAGTAGTAGTCCAAACATGTTTATGGCCATCAAAATATGTGTGATTGATCTTCCCTATGAGGTTGAGTCCCCACATTAATAATGACCATGGTGTTATCAATGGTTTGAGTGTCTTGGCTAGAAAATGAATCAAATTGGCATGCTTCCAACATTTTATACACTTCTTTACATATGCATGTACATCTACTTCCATCATTGGCCAATAATAAGTAGTACGTAGTAATGTTTTGGATAATATTACGTAATTGGTTTTGGCTCCACACACCCCTTCATGGGATTCTCTCAACACTAGTCTAGATTTTATCTAAGATAAATAATGAAGAAGAGTTCTACCATAACTTATACAATACAAGGTTAACCCAAGTAGGGTATAGTAAGAGGCTTTGTGGGCAAAGACTTTTTTTTTAACATGATAAATTGGTAAGGATGGTTTTGTCTTGAAGATAGGTATATATGTCTAAGTACCAAAGAGATGTGAGACTAAATATGTTACAAACCATCTTGATGGATTATTTTTCATGGGTCAGTGTTAATAAATGTTCAATAATCACTTAATAATTTCCTACTCTATATGTGGTTTAGATCATGGATCTAATAGTGGCCATAACATCAACTATTTGGTTATTATCCTAATGTATTATTTTAAATCAGATGTTGACAATATACTATAAAATATCGACCATATATTTATAAGACACTAGCTTCTCATCCTTAGTATGTAATTAGTCTATAACTCTATTGATGATAAACTGATAATCACCATACACCAATAAATGTTGAATGTTTCACTATATTTCTTCATGAAGCCTTATAATGAGCACTTTGTACTCAACCATGCTATTGGTAAAAGGAAATATAATATGAAAGGACTTGGGAATAAGATATATTTGTATCATAAAAAATAATATTCTATCCCTTGATCCACAAGTTGTGAATGATCCATCAAAGTGCAAATTACACTATTTGGCCTTAGGAGGTGCATCTGCTTCTTCAATAGTAATAATGTCTTTCTCTAGAAATTTAAATGTAAGTGGTTGAGTATTTTAAAGAGGATATTCTACAAGCTAATATCGACTAATTTCCCCTTAATAGCCTTATAATTGTCATATTTAATTTTAAACTTGATTAATAGCATGATCTATTTTCCATATAGCCCTACAACGATAATTTAGATAGTAAATAATTCATTGGATATACTTTGGAAATAACAATAGTATTTTCATTTAATATAAAATGATGCAATTTTTGGGTTGTAAAAACCATTGGTATATAGGCATTTTCAATAAACATATAGATATGTTCATATATGACCAATGTTTAGTTAAAATAATTTATGACATCATTTTTTCCTTATTTGTCATGTAATGCCAAAAGTTCCCCTAGGGCATTCTCTATTGTTGACAGGTAAAGGAGTAATGGCTTGTTTGTCATTGGTGACAACAAAACAAGTGGGTTGGAAAGATATTTTTTAAGTTGATCAAATGATTTTTGGCACTTTTCATTCCAAGATAATGTAATGCCTTTAATTAATAAGTGTATGAATGGATTACATTTATTAGTTAATTATGAGATGAATCATCTGATAGATTGAATTTTGACTTGAAAAATATGGAGTTGCTTCAAGGTAGATGGTGATGGAATTTATATAATTGCATGAAATTTGGTTGGGTCAACTTTAGTGCCTATTTAAGTGATAATAAAGAATAATAATTTTCTAAAAGTAACACTAATTATACATTTATTTAGATTAATCCTAAGATTGTACTCATGAATTCTCTCAAAAATTCTTCATAGTACAATTGGATGATTGACATAAGTCTTTGATTTAACCAAAATGTCATCAACATAATCCTTAATAATTTTGTGCATCATGTCATGGAAAATCACTATTATGGATCTTCTATAAATGGTTCTAGCATTTTTAAGTCTAAATGACATCACTTGATAACAAAAATTTTCCCACATAGTGGTGAACGTTGTCTTGTGTTGGTATTCTAATGTGATTCTGATCTAAATTTACCTTGAAAAACCATACATTAGAGAAAGCATTTCATAAACATCTATTGAGTCAACTATCATGTCAATATTAGGTAGAGGAAAGTTGTCTTTTTGGCAGGATTTTTTGATATCTCTAAAATAAATGTATATTATGATGCCCTTTAGTTTCTTACTCATTCACATAATATTTGAAATATAATTTGAATAGTTTATTGGCCTAATACATTTTGTATCTAAGAGTTTATCTAACTCTTTCTCTACTAACACATCAATACAAGGATGCATCTTGCATAATTTCTACTTAACAAGTTTGGTATTAGGATGTACAACAAGATGGTGTACAATTAAGGTGGGGTCAAAATATGTCATATTTGAATAGACCCATATAAATATGTCAGCAAATTCCCTCAAAATGGATGTAGAAACTTCACACTCCTCCTTAGTGAGGGACACACCTAATTTGATCCACCTTGGATCCTCTAAAGTCTCAATGTTCACCTTTGAAGTATACTCCACAAGAAGTGTAGAACCATCATCTAAAATATTCAACAAGTAGTTAAACTAATTAGAAATGGCAAAGTCATCTAGATTGATTAGATCATATATTTATTTTAAGTAGGATAAATCGAAATCCCCTAACATTGGCATCAACCATGAAATAAATACCTTAGGGCACTCCTGAATAATTTGTAAAAATGTTTGATGCTTCTTAATACTAATTTTTGATCCATAAATAGGATTTGGACTATGGGTCTCCTATGCTTCATAGGAAGAGGGGTGAGCATCCGCATTTAATGGTGATATAAATTAGTTTTCACCAATATATTTGAATTTAGTTTTACTTTTTCACTAGTTATAAAGTTCCTCAAAGAAGTTTTCACTTTCAAACTGCAATGTTTGATTTTGTTTTTGTTTTTTGGCTAGGAAAGTCCAATCAATCTCTAAAGCAGGAAATAAGATCCAAATTAATAGAAAAGCCCTGTTGTGGTCTCTAAGAGGAATGCAATTCCCTAATCCAAAAATTTCATTTATGGTGACATCATTTTCAAAATTTTATAATGGTATTATTGACTCTTGTTGGTCCTAGTTTATTAATTATGGATGGTAAAAGGTTAAATGTGAAGGTTGATAAATAGGGTTAATATTGAAAATGACATGGGCATTAAACAAATTTTTAGTATCAAGGACATTGTAGATGTTATAATTAGACCCTACATCATTATCAACAATAATTGTTGTTAGGCATTGGTGTTGGAACATGAGTAAGGTATGTAGGGTCACCCCCAACTAGTTTAAATATAATACCATGGGTTCCCTTGTATTTAGTCATTGAAACTAGTTTTGTAATGCTTTTTTGAAGTATCCCTGGGCCTCTACCTTTATTATTATTATTATTATTATTATTATTATTATTATTATTATTATTATTATTATTATTATTATTATATATAATTTAGTTAGGAATATGATATTTTTTGCTTTAATAATAGTCAGCTAACTCATTAATGTAGAGATGTGAATCATCTACTAAGGGGTCCTCTTCTAGGCCAGAGGTCAATTTGAAAATAATGGGCTTGATCAGTTGATATTTCCCTTTGGTTTTTCACTCCATATGATTATTTTTGGCCTTAGGTCACCCATAAGATTTTGTATTTTTAGGAAATTTGGAAAATGCATTATGGGTACTGTATTCTCCAAGACCTTTGTTAGTTATATAGAAGTGGTTGGAAATGTCTAGTGGAAGCATGGTTGAGGTAGAGTCTAAGCCATCTAGGTCAATCTAATTATCTTATATGCCTAATTAAATGGCTTTTCCTATTTCATCTCTTTCTTTATCTGATTTGGACATGGGATTCATGACAAATTAGTAATTATATCTTTTATTTTGGCCTCAAGGTGTTTAAAATACTGGTATGGCTAAAAACTGGTTGGTGTAGTCACTTTCATTCTTAAATGTGAAAATTTTATACACATGTAATGTTAATTGTAAAACCCTAATTTCATGGGATCTAGGGTCAACCCAATAACATATTATAAGATAGTTCCTAGTCTAATACATGGCACAATGTCATAGGTCAATGTCCTAATAACCACTAGAAACCTAATAATACCTTGAGATTCTCATTTTTCCTTATCATATGCCTTGATAATGATGGTATCTAGATGTAAATAAACTAATTTATATCCAATATCTTTGACCAACTTCATAAAAATAATGTCGAGACCTAAACTTTTATCTATATGGACACATTTAACTCTATGGTTTATTATACCAACCTCAATATACAATGGGTTATTATATAGAGGGATTAGAGATGACATGTCACTTTGGTCAAAGGTGAGACATTAGCAAGGGGCCAAGTATCCTACCATGGCTTATAATTTGTTTGGAGTGATCTCATATGACATGAGGGATTGGTTCAAGTAATCATTTAGGATGTCTTTATAAATACTAGATGTACATAAAAAAACCATGATGGATATGTGTATAGGTATCTTCTTTAGTTGTTTCACAATATAATTGGTCTTCCCATTAGTTTTATCTATTGATTTATTTATAATAGCAATGAAAGGTTGATTAAGCTCATTTATACTAATTTTTTATGGTCTTTTAATAGTGACCCTGGCTCATTGGGTTGAGATTGCATAATCTCAATATGGAACTTGGATTTTATAATTGGCTGGGTAGGTAATGAGGCTTGGAATGATGACTCTTAGATGATATGGAGCTAGGTTTTCAACATAGTCTATAAAATAATCATCAACTTAAGGAGGTTGATAAGCATTTCTTGACTAATAGGCATTATTGGATGAAGGAATAGGGTTGATGGTGATAATGGCAACATGACTACCTGAAACATGTCCTACAATATTGTTATAGGCATACACGATGGCATGATGGCCTCCTTGGTTTGTTTAGTCCTTTTTCCCTTTGTTCTAACCATTTTAATATTATTGTTATAGTTGGTGTTGTTATTTTTGATTTTTTAGTGGATTTATCTATCACTATTATTGATGTTATTGGTACTACATCTAGTTGTTATTTTTATTATGTTGGGGAAATAGATTATAATAGATACCTAGGCTACGATTAGTGGTAGGAACATGGGTGTCTCTTTATATCTCTCCATTTTCTATCATATTCTCAATAAAATTCCTAAGATATACCATCTTATGTAATGTCCTATGATGTGATGGTACTCACAAAAATCATGTTCTTTTTACCAATATGGAAAAGGAATTGCTTTAGGAAATGGCTTTGGTATTAGCCAACTAATCATATTTTTATGAGTCAATCTTCAAAACACAAATTCAATAGGCTCACCAAGGTCACTAAATAGTCTAGCAATGGGAAATTTTTTCCTTGGTAATGAAACTATGGTGATTTGTTTTATGGAGGTCTTGGTTGAATGTATGGAGGAGGTGGTTGTTGAGTGGGTAGAGATAAATAGACATCCATTTTTTGCATCATCTGAATATGGCTTGATTTAGTAACCTCATATCCAATAACATTATTATTATAGTTTTAGGGTTTAGGCCTCTAATTTTTGTTGGCCCAAGGTGGCATTAAATACAATATTTTAATTGGGTTTTTATTATGGTTTTGGCCTTGGTTCTGGTTATGTTACCTTGATGCTGATTCTAGATTTGATTATAAGAGGATAGCTTGATTATATATTTGTTGGAAAGGGCATTCTCAATTTGTATTCCTTTATTTATAACCTCTTAGAATGTATGAGCACATTTTAGCTCGAGATGATATGATATCTTGTTGTTTAGGCTACCAGTAAATATCACGGCCAATTATTTATCTAGTAGATTATGAGTAAACTAGCTTGTTAGTGATCTCCAATGTTATAATTATGCACAAATCTCTCACTAGTATTATATTTAACTTCACATAAATCTAAAAAAATAATCTCATGCTCAAGACTATATAAAAAGTGTTATAAAAAATTCTCCAAAAGATCATCAAATTTGGGTACATTATTCTTTGGTAATTTTAGTAGCCATTTTAATGTTTGTCTAGTTAAACTCCTTAGAAATAGTAAATAAAGTATATGTTATTATATACCACTAGATGGCATGAAACAAATAATTATTTAAGATGATATTTATCATCACCTTTGCCTTTATATCTATCAAATTTAAGTATTTCATAACCTGATGGAAATGATATTTGTAGATACTCCATGTTGAATGGATAAGAGCATATTTCATACTATTTGAATTTATTTGTTTGTTTTCAAATATATATAGATTTAATTTCATCCTTAATGTAATATAATTCTTAGAAAATGAAATTAGGAGTGGCCTATTATTTTTGATATTGCAGGGTCAAGGATGAATTACCTTGATTAGGGTAGGTATATTATGGAATGTTGGTTGAATTGATAGGATAACAAAGAATGCATATCTATGCATTGAGATTATACTATGGATATGGAATACACTTCTATTGAAATAAATTTTGGTTCATATTGGATACATAACTTAGATAGTTAATTTTGACTGAAAATATGGTATTTGGCTCCTTGGAATGTGTTGGTATTACTAGGTTTGGGAGGGAACTTGATACCTACTTGTTGAACCCTATTGTATATAGGTAACACATTATTGATTAGACCCATATTGTTGGAGGTGTTAATAGTTGGATCCTTGTTGCATGTACGATACCCATTAGGTGAAAGGTAATTGTTTCCTAAAACCTAGTAACTACTATACTTAAGAACCTTATTTTTATTTGAACTCTTTTTGTTAGATTGAAATTTGTTGTGGAATAGGCATTTATTTTGGGTTAGGAAACTATTATTTTGGTATTTTTTTGGGGTTTTGCATCTATTTTTATTGACCAATTAGTAATTTCTTACCAATAGGAACACATTGTTGGTTAGACAATTTTTTGATTCATGAGGTATATTTGTTTATGATTATTTTGGTAGAACATTCATTTTCACCTATTGAGGTGGCATAGTATTTTATACTTATTATTGTGGTAAGTTGGTATTTTATCTATTTGTTCCCCCTATTGCACACTCAAGGAAGTATTTGGTTGAGGGTGGAGGTTGCTTGTTGATATTGGGAAATAGGCATACCTATCTCCCATTATTTTAATCCATTCATGGAATTATTTGGAGGAATATGTTGTGTATTTATTATAAATAAATTAGACCTACTTTGGTTTAAATTTGAATTCACTTGCCTGCTATCCACAATTTTTGAGTGAGGTCTTCTATTTGAGAAATAATTTTTCCTATCAAAATAAGGACATTATACATGTCACCAAAAAATGTGTTTTATCTAAATGGGTCTATGTTTTAAATTGTATAGCCCAAGGCAACCACTTGTTACCTTTTTGATAGAACTATCTCAATAATTATCATGTTATAAATAACTTTTGCATTAATATTATTAGTTAGGTTAAGACAGTTTTGATAATGCTTGTTGTACCTATTCCATTTGTTCATCCATAAGACCTTTTCCTTTTGCAAGTGCACTTTGATTATATTGTAGCATTTGGATTAAAGATTGAATATAAATAATTTATTCCTATTTAAAATATTGGACTAAATTCATAATTCTAGGAGTTCTAATAAAATTACTCAAACTTTCGTGTGGAAATTTTGGTAGATACTTGGCTCCTACTTCAATGGATATAAAAAGAAACTCATATTTGTTCTCTAACAAATGATGTTCAAATAATTATGGATCATAGCTTATGTGTGTTGGCATTCTAACATAGTACAACTCTTATTGTTTATTTTGTTTAATGTTAGGTATCATTTAATCAAGGTACTATGTGATTTTCTCTAGTTTTTATTATGGATAAGGAGTTATAGTGAATAAATATTGTTCTAATGGGTCATGCCTTTATTGAAAATATGAAACATTATAATATGTATAGGGATCCATCTTATAATATACATTATCATATAAATTTTGAATAAAAGGGTCACTTGTCATAAAGTTCTCATAATCTAGATTATAAATAGTCCTTATTAATGTGTAATGAGGCATGTTCAGATCTATATATAGGCCTCATGAAAAACAAAGGGTCCAAAGGTAACAAAAAATTGATGTCTAAAAATAAAGAACCTTTGACTCTGTAAAAGAGGCACAAAGGTTAAAACAATAAACTAGGCAACGGTAGGCAAAATAAATACAAAATTGGTCTAATAAATGATTCTAATTTTCCTAAAGATGGTTATAATCAGTGGCAAGGGTAACACAAAAAATCAAAAATCATCTATGGATAAATTATTGATTTTCCAAAAGGAAATTATAATTAGTGATGAAAGTGTTTAGATAGAGTAGAACAATTTTGAATGAGGATCAAAATATAATAGTGATTTTCCCAAAGGTGTTTATAATCATTATAATGTGAAAAATAAAGCTATACTCAAAAATTAAAAACTCAAACAAGAACTTGAAAAAAAATTAAACTGAGGAAATTATATTAGATGGCACTCAGTAATTAGCTCATTTAGACTTTATATTTGATTAAAAAGAGACTTTTTAAATAATGGAACTAAGACACTCAGAATTTGGCACAATAAACTTCAAATAAGGCACATGGTAACAACTTGGCTCAAAGGACTCTCAAACAAGGTACAAGACAAACAAAAATCATTAGGTCTAAGGAAGGTGTCTTTTAGATCCAATAAGAAATCAACCCAAGTAACATAATTTAAACACGAAAGTTATACTACCTAAGCCCAAATTAGACAAGGCTTTGGCATAAACCTGATTAGTTTAAAATTTTCACTTTGAAAGGTTGAGTTTTAAATTTAATGCAAAATGAATTGAATGTTCTAAGGTTAAATGGCTAGACTAAAATGGGTAGTGTAACTACATATTTAAAACAAGAGAGGTATAATAATGGTTTAGAACTTGGTTTGAAAAGTGACAAGTGATTTGAAATGATTTAGGCAACCTAACAATGCTCCTTCAAATAAATGACATAATAATGGTTTTAGAATAAAAAATCTAAGGTAAATGTTTGTGATGAAATGGGCAGCATAATGATGCCATATTTAATTAGGTAACACACAAATAGTTTTGGAATAAAATTGTAAGGAAAAAAATGTGACACAAAAAGGATAGAGTAACACCTCTTAGGCTAAAGTGGTGTGAAAACAATATGATGTTTTAGACTTGTTTTGATGTAAAAATACAAATAAATAGTTTTAGTTTAAAAACACACATGTAAATCAAATAAAATAAAAGTGGCACTAATATCTCATCCTCTATCTAAAACTAAAATGGGTGTGCATATATATCTATTAAGTTTACACAAGGTGAAGTTGTCATATACTCAAAAAATAGAATGACATTAATTTCAAGGATAAAACTCTAAACTTAAAGAATTAAATGCATTTGTTAGAAAAATTAAGGTTAACATATCATTATCTTTGGCCATATAGGATGCATGGTCCCACTAGGCATGCCATTATTTATCTTAGATATTTAAAGAGTAAACAAAATATAAATAGTCCCTTGTTAGTCCAAATGACAAAAATCAATCATAACAATATACTAGGACTAAACACTCTTGCCTAAGAACTAGGGATATCATAACACAAAAAGCAAGATCATAAAATATAGATAAAAATAACTCAAATAATTTACCTCCTTTATTGAATTTGATGTTTATTTATTGGAATAAGGATGTTAATTATAAGTCTACGATGATTAGAATCTTTTATTAATGCTCTTCTATGTTGGTATCATCTCTCTAATGGTCACTTTGGATTAGTGTGAAGTTTGGAATAAATTAGCCATTATATCACTACTCTCAATGGCTTCTTGAAGGTATTTAAATATAATAAGATTACACACAAAATATTATTGGAATATGGTTTAGGCACTTATATTTATATATCTCTAAGAGCTAAATCTAACTCTAGGGAGGTTAGGTTAAATTCTAACTTGAGTTGAGTCTAAATTAACCTAGGTTGAGTCAGTTTAACCTCAGGCTGGGTCAAACCACTCATGAAATCTTGAAACCTTAGTTTAAGATATTTATGAGGCATGACAACTAACTTTAGATTATTTGTGAGGTTTTCACTCATAATTTTGGAATATTTAAGAATTAATAAATCACTTTATTATCTCCTTTGACATTCGAATTCATATTTATGTAAAAATTCTTTTTTTGATAAATAAAATTCACTAATTTGATTTGGAATTTTTAATTAGGAAAGAATTCACCAATTTGATTTGGAATTTTTATGTAAGTTAATTCATATTTACAATGTAATTAGTCTTGATTGGTAATTTTTGCCTTTTGAAAATTGTTTTAAATGTTATGAATTAATAGCTTGAGAATCTAAAAGTGTCAAATTACTATGTCATAATCTGACAAGGGTTAAAACTAGACTAGGTTATTAGTGTATACAGAGTAGAATGCCAAATAAACTAGCGTCATCATGTTTTTGGGAAATTAAATCCCATACACAAATGAAATTATGCAATTCAAGTGATGTCTAGATTAAATTATGTCATTTGATAGAAATTGAATTGAATCCCACTTTAGACACAAAAGTGGCCAAAACTAAGTGTCTACAGTTTGACCCTATTTGAGAAGGCATTGTAAGATACATGTATAGTAACATCTTTTCAAATAATTCAAAATTTATTAATATGAATGGTTCATGCCCCAAAGGGTAGTCGATAAGCCCTTGATGTCCCATAGGGCATACCATTATGTATCTTAGGTATTCAAAAAATAAACAAAATGTAGATTAGTCCCTTGTTAGTCTAAATGATGAGAATCAAACATAACAATACACTAAGACTAAACACTCTTACCTAAGAAATAGGGATAGCATAACACAATAAGTTAGATAAAAAAAATATAGATAAAAATAACATAAATAATTTACCTCCTTTATCAAATTTGATGCTTACTTATTGGCATAAGGATGTTCATGATCGATCTATAATGATTAGAGTCTTATATCAATGTTTTTCCATGGTGGTAGCATCTCTCCAATGGTTATTTGTGGCCTGGGGTGAAGTTTGGCATAAATTGGGGATTATAACACTACTCTTAATGGCTTATTGAAGGTATTCTAGCAAAATAACCTTACACACAAAAGCTTATTAGCATATGGTGTAGGAACTTGTATTTATATCTATAAGAAATAACTATAACTCTAGGGAGGTTGGGTTAAATTCTAACTTGAGTTGAGTCAAAATCTACCTAGGTTGAGTTTGTCTAACCTTGGGTTGGGTTGAACCACTCATGAAATCTTGACACCTTAGTTTCAAATATTTATGAGGTATGACAACTCATTTTAGATATTTGTGAGGTTGTGACTAATAATTTTGAAATATTTATAAATCAATAAATCACTTTATTATCTCCTTTGACCTTTGACTTTATATTTATCTAAAAGTTCCTTTTTTGATAAATGAAATTCACTAATTTGATTTGGAATTTTCACTTAGGAAAGTTAATTAAGATTTATAATATAATTAGTTTTGATTATTAATTTTTGGATTTTGGAAATTGTTTTAAATGTTATTAATTAATATCTTTAGAATCCAAAATTTTCAAATTATTAGGTCATAATTTGAAAAGGGTTAAAACCAAACTAGGTTATTTGTCCAAATAGAGTAATACTCCAAATAAGATAGCCTAATCATATTTATGGGAAATTAAACTCCTTGTGTACATGAAATTAGGTAATTTAGGTGATTTTTATCACTTGTATTTTCACCATTTAAGGATATGGAAAATCTCTCCTCATCCAAGTGGCATAATGGAAACACCTCTAGGCTTGTGGCTAACCTAAGTATGATGTGGATCTCTAGATAGGGATAGCTCCCTTGATGTACCACTGTGGATTGAAACTACACCTAAAATTTGGTGGTGAAAATAGAGAGAAATAACTTAAATAAAAATATTATAAGGGATGTGATACACCAAATAACATGATGACTTCCAACCAATAGCCTGTTACACATGAGAACAAAGGACAAACTAAATATACACTTCTTCAATCTATGTTTTCTCACTTCAATGTTACATTATGAGGTTATGGATGAATGACTTAGGCTAGGAGGAATAAAAAATAGGCATATTAGGGAACTAATGAATATACTAACTCACTCAAACCTAAGTATATCCTAGAAAATTTCACATGCCCTATAATAAGAGGCTGCAAATAGGTGAAGGAATGAAACATGTTAAGGAATCCATAGTTTTCACTAAAAAATATTCATCATCTAACTAAAATCACTATGAATAGTCATGAAAGAGGTAAAATAACTAGTATTATTTATTAAATGGCATGCATTTGAATATTTACTCACCATACTAATAGTGAGCATAAGTTATAATGGCCAAAAAGGCTAGTTCTTATAGAAGTTGAGAGAGAGAGGATAACACACAAGTACAAGGGTCACAAGAAAACTTTTAAAGATAATAAAACTATTTAATTTTGCATTAAATAATTATTTTTGATAAACCATTCAAGATCAATAATCAAAAGTGTCAATTCAAGGCATAAACTGCATGAAAAGTGGCATAAAAATCCTCATTCTAGCTTAGAAAAACTACCTGTATGATTAACCTTATTTGAATTCCTTATAACTAATTATTAATATATAAAATTAATGGGATGAATGGTAAATAAATAATAAATTCCTCTCCATGCATTATTTTTAGGCTTGGTCATCTGGAATCACCTGAAAAGGGGCTATCATCATCTACAATCTAGAAAACTCATGTTTCATGCACCCTTAAGACTTGTCCTCAAAATTTAAATCAATTTATCATGAAAATAAATGGGAGGGATTGTATGAAAATTTTCAATACCATACATGGCCTTATAAACATTAGTAACACCTTAAAATCATTTTTCCTCAGAGTTTTCACACTTCTAATTAACTTGTCCAATATGTCAATTTTGACTAACTAAGATGAGAGCTTCTATTGAGGAACTTAGGAGTTATTATAAGGAATTAAATTAATATTTTTAGTTATAAAAATTCTTAATATTTCTTCCAAAGTTGGTTCCATATTTAGACTCCTCCTAAAACCTTCACAACATAAAAAATGGTTAAAATACCATATTTATCACTCCATCCATACAAGTATATACATATAAAAATAATGTGAGGGATAATAATTGAATATTATGAAACATAAAATATGTTTCATTTTCAAATTATTCCATTATAATGCATCTCTAGCTTCATTTCTCCAATCAGGTCACTAGGAAGGGTTTTAGAGGGTTTTAGGTCTATTTCCACTCTTAAGGTTCATTCATAAAATTCTAAAATTTTAATTTAAAAAAAATCACTAAAATAATATTAAATTACTCTGTTAACCTACCTAAACTACATTTTCCTCCATGCAATGCCTCATGAAAGATATGAGTACTTGAACTTCTCCTATCGAGCTTGTTTTCACCATTTATACAAGTCTGGGATGTTTTAAGGTCCAAAAATGGATTTCTTTGGTTTTATCTTCCCTCCAAAAGATTTAAAATATTATTATCCACCTTAAAAAAAATTTTCAATCCATAGGGATTCTCATCTCATTCTAAAATGGTGGATGACCCCTGTATTTGGACTTAGGCCTACACCTTGTTGAATAGGCTTGCCTATAAATTTTTATGTTTATACCATCCAAATGAGCCTAATTACATTAAAAAATCTTATGTATGTAAAAAATTACCCCAAAAACATGTTTTAAATTTCTATAGTTCTTACCTTATGCTAAAAATGGTTTTGACTCTCATTTGGGCACTAGGCCAAAACTTGCCTAGAAGGCTTATCTATAAACCTTTTAATTTAGGCTATTCTGTTAAAAATATCCCCTATTTACTTGCATTTCCATATTTTAATATGTGTCCTTAATCTTTCCAAATCCTCTTTAATTATCTCCTTATCTTTTGGTTACTCCCTTCTAAACATCTTCCAAAGATTGCAAGTTTCATTCATGAGGAGAGTGCCCTCTATCTAAGATAAAACAAAGGGCACTCCCCTACCTCCTTAGAAAAAATTAAATATTTTGTTAGACTCCTCAAGTCATGTAGTTTATATGTACAAAACATTATCTATCTACTATGCCATTTTACAATCTAAAGGCCTCAAGTTCCAAGGTAGAATAGTTAGGCAAGGACTGTGTGTGAACCTTTCTCAAATAGATTATATGTGCATCCTTTGAGACATTTATATATTAAAAATAAAATTGTGATAATTAAATGAGTTTACTATGAAAATAATTTGTGTTATTAAATTCTAATCATCACTTAAGACTTCCACATATCCCTTTATAAGACCTTGACTAGTTAAGGCCGAGTGAAAGGGTTTGACTGTGTTTCTTGTTTGTTTAAAATTATTTATTGGCATGATTTTCATGGGAGAGAACCTTAAATGGAAAAAAATAATTTTTAATATTTTTTAAACTTTTATAGCCTTCCAATTCATTTCATATCCTTGATAACTCATCAAACCCCTTCTTTTAGTTAATATTATGCACGTAATCTTAACTGTGTTGACCTATTTTGATACCATGTTTGTAGGTAACTTTAAATGATTAGGATTGATAATTTTATTATATTATTCCTTTTGTATGAAATTATTCATTTTTATCAGTTATTTTCAACCACTTTGAACTTATTAAGATTGAACTCATATCATGACTGTGTTTTGGTCCAAAATTTGTAACTATAAGTATGCATTGGCCCATGACTTAGACCTAATAATAATGTGTAAAAAATATATTTAATACATATAAGGTGATCTAGATATCATATACATCATTCACATCATGCTTATCTTCTTCATAGCATCAAGAATATCATGATCTTAACTCACTTCCTGCACACCCTGCTTAATAGGGCCTTGTAGGTGATTATTAGCCCATTTAAACCTTGAAAGTTATGTACAAGGACCTCCATTTAAGTTTGATGATCATCTAGTTATGTTTTTGAATCCCTTAAACAACACTTGGGAATTATTTTAGGGTCATTACCCTATACTCTATTGTAGGTGCCTATTTCTACAATGTATAGACTGTAGGTGTTATTATCTTTAACTGAGATGGTCATGGTATGATAGGAATTATTTGAAAATACTTGAGGTCATATAATTAACTCAACCTATTCAATATTATTTTGATAATATCAACCACCAAATAAGTATCTCCATTTAGCTCACTATTCATGAAGTCAAACACTTGGTTGTAAGTACTTGTTTTCAAGTGGAAAGACCCTTGTAGGTGCTATGTGGGGTTCAAAATATTATGCATCAACCCAAATTGATGATATTTATGGTTCCTAGTGTGATTTTCACATAAAAAGGTCATTTAAAACATTCAATTATTCTTTCTTATCACCTTAAAACACTAAGGTCATTTTGAAATTCCAAGCCTATAGAAATTACTACTTCAAATAGTGTTTTTGTGAGCAAATTTAAACCTATCAATTACCACTTTCCCCTAGCCCTTTATCCTTCAAAATCTACCAAGGCATTATTTATGATAGAGGTTATAATTAAAATAATTTATAATTACCCAGTAGCTCATGTAGCCATGTCATATGATATTTTCAAAACCTTTATGGACCTCTATTTTCCCTTTTTAGGGACAAAGTCTTTAAATTTATAGTCATGTTAATCAAAGGTTCTCCCACTTAATGTTTTCATATTATTATTTCATAAGGGCTATTAATGAAATATTTTCATTATAATAACTCAAATATTCTTTTATCATCCATTAAAACAATTCAAAATGGCTACATTGCTCTCTATGGTACCACCTATAGGTGGTTATGGTCATATGTAGGTAGTGTGAGGATAACAAGTAGTGAATGTTGTATTTGGATCATGAACAAATTCAGTTTTTTCCTCTAATTATCTACATGGGTTATTATCATCATGAAGACTTTGAAAATCATTATAAAACCTTTATTCTAACCTGATCCTCTTTTAAAAACATCTATAAGTGCACATTTTGAATATGTAGGTAATGAAGAGGAATGTGGGAAGTGTGTATATTTTAGGCCTCATGGGGAAGACTTAGACTCTTTACCAGTGATATAAAGGCTGATTTTCATCATGTATATCTTGAAACTAATTTCCAAAACCTCTATGCAATGTGACATTTCCTTATAATGATGTCCGCAACATACTTTCATAGTTGTTTGACTGTGTTTTCTTGCATATGACTATGATTCCATGGAGAGATTATTTGGGAAATGAGATTTGGAAGTGAAAGTGACAAATAGAACATGGAATCATGTAAAATAAGACATATTCACCCTGAAATACCATCATGAAAGCAAGAAAATCTATCAAATGGTGAAGAAACTACCTATTACATAGAAAAATGTTTTTTGCTACAACTCAAGATGATTATCATATAAATACTTCATGAAACTATAAACCAAGAATTTTAATAACTTTATGAGGATTTAAACATCATATGGAATTAAACTAAATAATTTTTTCATATGGAATTGCTCAAACTAAGGAAAAACATATAGGGTACATGAAATAGTAGGCATAAACATACAATAAACTTCATGAGGATGGCTCATGAAGCATAGACCAAAATTATTCAAAATGATTATATTTAAATAAATTTATCTAAGTTTAATTTAACCTCCCCAAGTCATATGAGCTGAAAAATCTTGAGCTTTCTATACCAAGCATAAACCTAAAGGTCACTTCTGCTTGCCAAGAGGACTAAAAAAGGAGTAGAATGGTTTTGGGCCAAAAATGGCACTTTAATAACAAAAAAAACATGTAACTAAGGTTGGTAAATTTTAATATACATACCATGATCCTTTCTCATGTGGCATACTTCCCAAGTGTCAAACTTCTTTTTTTCTTAAGAAAACTACCTTTTTTTTCTTAAGAAAACTACATCTTTTTTAGGAACCTACCATTTTTCAATTGGTTTCAGTTACTTAAGACTTCCTATGACACATGTAACATGACATCACATTTTTAAACCTTCACACTTCCCAATAAATCTATTCAAGTCATTAAATGCACCTTTTTTTACCTCAAAATGACCCAATATGACTAAAATGACTAAAATGGCTAAAAACCAAAGCTAGTACAACATTAAATGGTATCAATTAACCGATAAAAACACATTTTGACATATTTCTTGGACCCCTAAAATGCTTAAAACTCAATTTTTTACCTAAGGGTGCCCCAATTTGACCTAAAAGTCAAATTTGGTCAATAAATTGGTTACTCATAGGGGTAGTATGCTTGTTATACTAACTAAATTAGTAGCATTATTAGTCCATTAGTCTTAAGGAGTCATTTTAATTATGGGAAAAACAAGGAAACCTTTTACCATTTACCATCAAGATAAGACCATTAATTACCTCAACCACTCAAAGTAAGGACACATAAAAAATAAGACAACAAACATGTGCTTCATGAGCACTTATGGAACACACATACTAAACCAAACAAACTAATTCAAACACTAAATAACCTAATATGATAAATTATTCCTAGATCAAAAGGTAAGTTTGAAACTCTTCTAGCTTCATGACATGAAGCATTTAATGAGACATGTAGCCTTTTGATCCTTAGCATTGATGACTCCAACTTATGATGTTTTCCAACTCCATTGGCATGACATTCATTGAAAACCAAGTAGGTTCAAACATTTTGGATATATAAATTAACTCTTATTTCATCTAAACAATCTCAAACTTCTCATGTGGATCTTCAATTACAACCTTATTCTTGATTTCCATAGGGCTCTCAATAAGATTGGGTTTCTTCTCAACTGTAAGTTCTTCTAGCTCATTAAAGAACTTTTCATACTCTATCCAATCTTGATCATTTTCCTCCATGGGAGATTCATTATTTACCTTGTCATGTACTTATCCCTCAACTTGACAAATCTCTTCAAGCTCTTTAAAGAGCTTCATTTGCATATATTAATCATCTTTGTCCTCTTTATCCTCTAGAATCACTACCTCTTCCATATTCTATTCTTGATGTGTGATGTCATCAATATGATGTTATTCAATATCTAATGCTTCTGATGGTGATTCAAGATCAGGCTGAGGTATTGAGTCATCTTCAAGAATCAAATCTTGCACATTGGTCTCACGATAACGTTTTAGAGTTGTAACCTCTTTGGGAAAGATTTGAAATTGTTCTCCATATCGAATAACACATACATATTCATGTTGGAAGTCATCATCCACAACCTTTTGATATGATGTATATTCCTCTTCAAGGGCTGTAAGATATTCCATCTCTTTCTCCATCATGGTGATGCCAAAACTAGGCATATTTAAGTCATGTGACCTAGCCTAATGAGGATACAAAGGAGGTATGACTTGTTTAAGTAAGATTTATCTTTATTTATCAATAAAATAATCATATTTAGGTTCCCATACCATAGGTAAATTCAAAGGGTGATGAGGTGGAGACAAGATAAACTAGTTGGTGGAGGTGGTACATACAACTCAAAATCAGATTGAGAGTGAAATGTAGGGGAATGTTTTAGAAGTTCTTAAGGAAGGGGAAGCAGACCTTGGGTTAAAACCATTTGATTTTCTTCCTTCCACTTCACAAAAACTCATTAATTTATAATTTATCTTTAGGAATCTATTTAATAAGGGTAGATTATGTTTTTTTAGGCATATGATCTTCTTTTAGGTCTAAACCTTCCATCACACCTTGACACAATAGCTTCATCTTTGACTCTAACTCTTAAATTGGATTGGCTAGGTTCTCTTGGAAAAGTCTCTCTTGAAGTTGATATGTATCATGATGAGGATGAAGAATAAAATTGGATTAATATGAAGGAAAAGAGGTTTATTTAGGAAGGGTGGGAGGGATTTTTATAGGATCAAGCTCCTTCTCAACTTCACACTTTTTATCAAGACTTTTCTCCTCTTTCCTTCCCCATAACTCCATTATCTTATTCTAGCATAGGATGTTAGGATTATAAGTCTCTTCTTGAGGTGGTAGGGATGAAATATGAGAGGTAAATGAGGGATTTAATTCCACTTATTTTTCTACTAAGATGGACTGTTATATTTTCTTATTGGTCAACTAAATTTGTCTATCAAGGTTTGCTTCAAACACAAGGCTAGTCTTTCCAACTATATCTTCCACTTGATTTGGAAAAGGATGACTTTGGAAATTTTGATTAGGTTTATGAGTAGGGATAAAATATGGATAATATAAAACTTGGGTAAGTGGATATGAATTTTGATAGAGCTAGTAAGGATAACTCTCATGAATGCTTAACTTATCCTCTAAGGATGCCATTAAACCAATCACATCTACCATCTCATTTGTAATCCTTTGCCAATTGGCTCTTTTAAAAGGTGCCCACTATCTTTTGACCAAATATAAGGCATCTCTCACCTTGAAAATTAAATTTATAGGGACCTCTTGACCACATCCTCTTATAGTATCAAGCTCCAACATGTACCTCTCATAGCCCAAAAGTGTTTGCTTGAAGGTGGAAATGGATGGAGTTGAGGAGTGGCTAGGTTAACTAAGAGAAGGAAGATATTGAGGACATTGTCTATAGGATTGATATATCTCATAAAAATGCTAGATATAGTGATGATAAGGATCATGATGGGGTTGGAAATGGTCATTACAAGACTAGTAAGAATTAGACTAAGGTTGATTAAGAATTTGCTCTTACTGATATGAAATGGTACAAGCTTGCAATGTCTCACCAACTTGTAAAGAACAAAACTCAAAACCAAATTAATCCATGAAAATTCATTTAAAAAAATAAAAAAAAGTAAAATGTTACCAAAAATATTCAAAGGATAACCTAGGCTACTTAACCAGTTGATATATCTTCAGAGTCACCATTGATGCTTGAAAAGATGCCTCCAAAGGCTGATTATTAAGAGATAACACCAAAAATATCTCAATTTTTTAAACCTAGAGTCCCATCAAGCATTCAAAAAATTATTTTCACTTGGATTTTTACCCTTTAAGGATATCAAAAATCTCTCCTCATCCAAGTGGTACAATGGAAACACCTCTAGGCTTGTGGGTAGCCTAAGGATAAGGTGGATCTCTAGATAGGGATAGTTTCCTTAATGTAACACTTTGGATTAAAACTACACCTAAAATTTGGTGGTGAAAAAAGAGAGAGATAAATGAAATAAAACTATTCTAATGGAGTTGATACACCAAATAACATGATGACTTCCAACAAATAACATGTTACACATGAGAACAAAGGACAAAATAAATATACACTTGTTTAATCTATGTCTTCTCATATCAATGTTACATTATGAGGTTATGGATGAATGCTTTAGGAGAAGAGGACTAGAAAAGAGTCTTATGAGGTAAATATTGAATAGAATAACTCACTCAAACCTAGACATATCTTCAAACACTTCACATGCCCTGCAAGAAGAGGATGCAAATAGGTGAAAGAATGAAACATGTTAAAGAATCTATAGTTTTCACTAAGATTAATAATACAATTGAAAAAACTATTAATATTCATGAAATAGGTAAAATAATTAGTCTTATTGATAAAATGGTATTCCTTTGAGTAGGGCTTTTCCATACTCAAGTGGAACATAAGTTACAATGGTCAAAATGGTTGGTTCTTATAGGACTTGAGAGAATTCAAAGGGTCACAAGGAAAATTTTAAATATAATAAAATTATTTATTTTTTCATGAGATACATATTTTTTATGAACCATGCAAGATCAATAATCACAATTGTCAATTCAAGGCATAAAATTTCATGAAAAGTGGCATAAAACTCCTCATTCTGGCTTAGAAAAAGTGACCATATGATTATCCCTATTTTAATTCATTATAAATTATTAGGAAAAAATAAAATGATTGGTATGAAAGTAAAGGACATCATAAATTACTCTCCATGCATTGGTTGTATGATTGGTCATCTAGAATCACCTAGAAAGGAGTTATCATCATCTGTAATCTAAAAAACTCTTCTTTCATACACTTCACACTTTTACTAAAAATTGGCATAATTTGTTCATGAAAATACATGGGATGGATTGGATTATAAATTTAAAGACCTTAGATGGACTTAGAATCATTAGGGACACCTTAAAATCACTTTTTTATTAGAGTTTTCACACTTCTCACTAGCTTGTCCAATATGTCAATTTTGACTGGTAGAGATGAGAGTTCTTATTGATGAACTTAAGATTTTTTATAAGGTATGAAATTAACTTGGATATTTATCAAAATTCTTTATATTTCTCCCAAATTTGGTTTCATCTTTAGACTCCTCCTAGAACTTGCATAACACAAAAAATGTCAAAAATACCCTATTTATCACCCCATCTATATAAGTCCGTACATCCAAAAATAATTTGATAAATCATTAGTTTATAATTTTCAACATAAAATATTTTTCATGTTCAAACTATTAAATTATAATTCATCTCCATCTTCATTTATCCAATCGGGTCATTAGGAAGGGTTTTAGAGGGTTTTAGGTCTATTTCCACTCTTAAAGTTTGTTCATAAAAAATTTACATTGGAATTGTAGAAAAAATTCAATAAAATTATCTTAAAGTATCCTATTAACCTCCCTAAACTCAATTTTCCTCCATGTAATGCCTCATGAAAGATATGAGTACTTGAACTTCTCCTATCAAGCTTGTTTTCACCATTTATACATGTTTGAGATTTTTTAAGGTCCAAAAATGGATTTCCTTGGTTTTATATACCCTCAAAAATCTTTAAATTTTTTTTATCCACCATTAAAACATGTTTCAATCCATGGGGATTCTCATCTCATGCTAAAATGGTGGATGACCTTCCATTTGGCCTTAGGCCTACCTACAACTTTTTATGTTTAGACCATCTAACTGAGCCTCCTTGCATTCAAAATTCTTAGTCTCATAAAAAATTAGCAAAATGTTTTTTTAAATGACTAGAGAGATTACCTTATGCTAATAATGGTTTTGACCTCTCATTTGGGCACTAGGCCAAAACCTACCTAGTAGACTTATTTACAAACTTTGTAGTTTAGGAAATTATATTGAAAATATATCATCTTTATTTAGCTTCCCATATTTCCATAGTTTTCCTTAATCTTAAAAAATCATCTTTAATGATCTCTTTATTTTTTACTTACTCCCTTTTAACCATCTTCCAAATATTATAGGTGTCATGAATGAAGGGAGTGCCCTCTATTTGAGATAAAATAGAGGGCACTCCCCTACATCCTCAAAAAAAGTGACTATTTTATGAGCCTCATAAATTAATGGAGGTGATATGTAAAAAACATTATCTCTCTAATATTCTATTTGACCCTCTAAAGGCCTCAAGTTCTAAGGCAGAATAGTTAGGCAAGGACTATGTGTGAACCTTTCCCAAGTGGACTATATGTGCATCCTTGAGACCTTTATCTATTAAAAATCCACTTTTGAGAATTAAATTAGGTTATTATAACAATACTTGATGTGATTAAATTCTGATAATCACTTAATACTTCCACATATCCCTTTCCAAGACCTTGACCAGTCAAGATTGAGTGAAAGGGTTTGACTGTGTTTCTTATGTGTTTATAATTATTTCTTGGAATATTCTCATGGGATATAAAATTAAATTTAAAAACATCATGTTGAATATGTTTTAAACTTTTCTATTCTTTCAATTCGTTTCATACCCTTAATAACTCTTCAAACCCCTTCTTTTAGTCAAGATTGTGCACATAATCTTGACTATGTTAACTTATTTTGATACCATACCTATAGGTAAATTTAAAGGATTAGGCTTAAGATAGTTTTTATAACCAATTTAGAGACTATTGATGTCATATTATTCCTTTTGGATTCACTTATTCACCTTTCTCAATCTTTTTCAACCACTTTGAACTTATTAAGACTGAACTCATATCATGATTGTGTTTTTCTCCAAAAGTTGCACCTATAGGTATGCATTGACCCATGACTTAGACCTAATCATAATTTGTAAATAATATCTTTAAACCCTCTATGGTAATATGTGTGTGTGTGTGTGTGTGTGTGTGTCTACACACACACACACACACACACACACACACACACACACACACACACACACACACACACACACACACACACACACACACACACACACACACATACATACATACATACATACATATATATATATATATATATATATATATGGTTAATAGTCACCTACAGGGGCCTGCTAAGTAGGGTATACAGGTAGTGAGGTAAGATCATGTTATTCTTGATGTTATGAAGAAGATAAACATGATGTGAATGACATATATGATATATACATATACATGTATATACATACATATATATATATATATACATATATATATACATATATATATATATATATACATATATATATATATACATATATATATATATACATATACATATATATATATATATACATATATATACATACATATATATATATACATACATACATACATACATATATATATATATATATATATATATATATATATATCTGTGTGTGTGTGTGTATATATGTATATATATATATGTATGTATGTATGTATATATATATGTATATATATATATATATATGTATGTATGTATGTATATATATATATGTATATGTATATATCAAATATGTCATTCACATCATCATGTTTATCTTATTCATAACATCAAGAATACCATGATCTTAACTCACTGCCTATATACCATACTTAACAGGCCCCTGTAGGTGACTATTTTCCCATTTGAACCTAGAAAATGATGTACAAGGACATCCTTGAAGTTTTATGATCATCTAGGTATGTTTTGGAATCTATAATCAGCTTTGAAGTCCCTTAAACACCACTTGGGCATTAGTTTAGGGTCACTGCCCTATACTTTAATGTAGGTGCCTATGTCTACAATGTATGGACTATAGATGTTATTAGATTTAATTGAGATGGTCTTGGTGTGAGAGGAATTATTTGAACCTCATTGAGGTCACACAATAAACTATACTTATTCAATCTTGTTTTGAACATATAAACCACCAAGGAAATATCTCCCTTTAGCTCACTATTCATGAAGTCAAACACTTGGTTGTAAGTGCTTGTTTCAGGTGCAAAAACCCATGTAGGTGCTAAGTGGGGTTCAAAATATTATGCATCAACCTAACTTGATGATATTTATGTTTACTAGTGTGTTTTTCACATAATAAGGTCATTTAAAACATGCAATTATGCTTTTTTAACCTTAAAATACTAAGGTCATTTTGAAATTCCAAACCTATCGAAATTACTACTTGGAAATAGTGTTTTTGCGAGCAAATTTAGACCTATCAATTACCACTCTCCCCTAACCCTTTTCCATTCAAACTTTGCCAAGTCATTATCTATGCTAGAGGTTACAAGGTCAAGCCATTATAATTCCCTAATAGCTCATGTATCCATGTCATATGATATTTTCAAAACCTTCATGGACCTCTATTTTCCCTTTTTAGGGACAAAGTCTCTAAATTTATAGTCATGTTAATGGAAGGTTCTCCCACTTCAAGTTTCCATCATATTATTTAAAAAGGGTCAATCATGATATATCCTTATTCTAGGAACTTAAATATGATTTTATCATCCATTATAACATTTCAAATTATCTACCTTGCTCTATGTGGTACCACCTGTAGGTGGTTTTGGTCATATGTAGGTTGTGTGAGGATAACAAGTAGTGAATGTTGTACTTAGATCATGAAAAGATTTAGGATTTTCATTAAATTCTCTAAATGGTTTATTACCATCATTAATTATTTGAAAATAATTAAAAAACCTTTATTCCAACTTGATTCTCTCTTGAAAACACCTATAAGTGCACATTTTTAATATGTAGGTTGTGAAAAGGAGTGTGGGAAATGTGTATAGTTTAGGCCTCATGGGGTAGACTTAGACTCTTTACTAATCCTCCAAAGGCTGATTTTCATCATGGATATCTTTAAACCAATTTTTAAAACCCTATTCAACATGATATTTCCCTATAATGATGTCTGCAACATACTTTCCTGGATGCCTGACTGTGTTTTCTTGCATATGACTGTGATTCCATCGAGAGCTACTTTGGGAAAAGATATTTTGAAATTAAGTTTACCAAGATAACATGGAATCATGTAAAATAAAACATATTCACCCTACAATACCACCATCAAAACAATAAAATCTGTCAAATGGTGAAGAAACTGCTTGTTTCATAGAAACATGTTTTCTCTTACAACTCAAGATGATTAGCATATCAAAACTTCATGAAACTTGAAACCAAGAATGGGAATAATTTTAAGAGGATGTAAAAATAATATGGCATAAAATTTATCAGTTGGTTCATATGAGATTTCTCAAATCAAGGTAAAACCTATAGGGTGCATGAAATAGTAGGCAAAAAAGTATAATCAACTTCATGAGGATGGTTCATGAAGCATAGGCCACCATTGTTAAAAATAATTATATTTAAATGATTGTATCTAATTTCACTTTAACCTCCCCATGTTTCTTGAGTTGATACTTCTTGATCTATCTATACTAAGCATAAACTTGAAGGTCACTTATGGTTGCCAAGAAGAGTAAAAAAGGAGTAGAATGGTTTTGGGAAAATAAATGAAATTTCAAAACAAAAAAAAATTTAATTTATCTTAGGGAAGTTTAATATACATACCATTATCTTTTCCCTTGTGGAAAACATTCCATGAAGTTGTACAAGTGCCAAACATCTTCTTTTCATTAAGAAAAATACTTTTTCTGAGGAACCTACGAATTTTCAGTTGGTTTCAGTTAATTAAGACTTCTTAGGACACATTTCATGTGACATCACCTTTTTACACCTTCACACTTCCCAAGAAATCCATACAAGTCATTAAATTCACCTTTTTGACCTCAAAATAACCCAAAATAACTAAAAGGACTAAACTGACTAAAAACCAAAGTTAGTACAACATTAAATAGTATTAATTAACTTATAAAACACCTTGTGTCATATTTATTAGACCCATAAAATTATTAAAACTCAAGTTTTTACCTAGGGGTACCCCAATTTGACCTAAAAGTCAAATTTGGTCAATAGTGATTTTTAAGTTTAAATTATGTCCTTTTCTAGAAATTGAATTGAATCCTAGTTTAGGCATGAAAGTGGCCAAAACTTAGTGTCTACAAGAACTTGATAGGATATTTTGATGCATTTTCCATTCAAACATGCCCAAATATAAAAACTATATAGCAGATGCATTGGCCACCACTATGACCACTTTGGATCCCACTTCTAATTTGAGAATGAGAATATTCTCAGTTTAGATATTATATACCCCTGCAATCCAAGATAATATTAATAATTTACAAGTCTTAAATGATGGTAAACACATTTTAGACTTCATCACCAACACTGAAGAATCTAAATATGAAATTATTGATGAAAATGGTTGATAAGACTTTGAACTAGATGAATATGGGACAATGAATTTGAAGATAAACAACATAACCAATGGAATGATCTCACTTAAGAGGTTATTCGGCATGGACTTCCAAAAGGGTAAAGATAAATAAACCCCTATTAAGGGAATATAATATGAGAAATGAAATTTGGGTAATTTAAATGGGATGAAAATTTGATCCAGGAAATAATTCAGATGACAATTTAGGTGATGGGTCCACCCCAATTGATGATGGAACTTTCGAGAGCCATAACTTTTACACCGTAGCTCCAATTGACTCAATGTTTGAACCATTGGAAACATAATAATGATGGAAATGTCATGAGATGGCATGGATCTTATCTTAATGAATTTTAACCCACTAAAACCCAATGGAAGTGCCCTAAATTTTAATTTTAGTAGTGCAGTCTAAAAATAGTAAGTTTCTAAAAATAGTAATTCCTCAAATTTTGTATTGTTTTAAATCATGGAAGTTAAAACACTTAATCTACCTATATATTGGTGATCTTACACATCCTCCTCACACCTTCAAAACATGTAAAAATGAATATTTAACCCAAAATGGAAATCAAACATCTCTTCTCAGAGATAGGCATATGTTTAGGTCTGCAATTTTGATCAATAAAACATCTCTGTTCAGAGATATCATTATTTGAATTGTGTTGTTATTATTTTTGAATTATCTTTCAAACAAAGCTTTAAAGTTTTTAATTAATTTTATTAGAGTAGTTTCTCTTTATAGTGTATGATCCCAAGGATGAGGTTATATTACAGGAAGCTTGGGTGGAAAATAGAACCAACAGACTATCCACCTATTCACTCCAAATGACTTCAAATGGCGAACAACATCGAGACATCTGATCCTTTCAAGGAAATGGTGAATTCAGCCTTCCAATAGTAACAAGCATAGATGCTACAACAATTCTCTCAAATTATCTAATAAATCTCGATGGAAAATTTTGGCTCCTCATCCACACCCCCACATCCTTTCAGTGCCCCAACACACTTCAAGGTTCAGGTGAATTTTTATATCCCTACATTTGAGGGTAAAATCAATACTGATGTAGTATAAAATTGGTTGGATCAATTATCATCTTATTTTTTTGTAAATAAATTCACTGATAAAGAGAAGATTAATTTTGCTCTTTTGAAAGCATCATTGCCTGTCAAAAATTGGTGGGAAGTGTAAAAAAAGAGATTCAGTGCAGATGATATTAGTCTTGAGATGAAACCTACATGGGATGATTTCATAGAAGCTATAAAGGAAGAATACTACCCCATTGGAGCATATGATGACCTGTATATAGAGTGGAAACAACTTTGCCAAGGTAAGGAACAGTCTATTCAAGATTACACTGACATTTTTCATTTTCTATTTGTAAGATTAAGCATCCAAGAAAGTGAGAAACATAAGTTTCTAAAATATTGTGGTGGACTACAATGGTACATACAGGGAGAAATGGAACTCTTCAATTTATAAACCATCAGTGAGGCATATAAGTTCACAGTGAAGATTGAGTAGAAGCATGGAAAAATGAATATAAAGAATCAACCTTCAAAATGGAAAAGTGACAAAGAAGGTCAAACACGAGGCAAAAATTGGAAGCAAAAGGAAGGAAAGATTGGGAAGTGGTGTGATTATCACAAATCTGGAACTCACTCCAAATAATAATGTCAAGCCATCAAGTCCCTACTTTCTGGGTCACAATCCTCAACATCTACTGCTCTACCTCATATAGACCCTGAAGTCAAAGAGGTTAAAGAAGAAATTGTAGATGTTGATCCTAAAGCCATTGTTGCTTCATCACAGACCCATGAGGAGAGGCTAGATGACAAGGAAAGGTTGTTTCACTCTAAGTTATGGGTGAAAGGTAAGCCTCTGCATTTCATTCTTAATAGTGGAAGTCAAAAGAATTTAATCTCTGCTAATGTTATGAAAAGCCTAAATCTATCCATGAAGCCTCACCCAAAACCATATAGTTTTGGATGGTTTAGTCTAGGGAGAAACCTCTGTGTCACCCACCAATGTCTTCTCTCATATGCAATAAAACATTTCCAAGATGAGTTCTTATGTGATGTGGTCAATCTAGATATTTTTAATGCACTCTTTGGTCAGCCATTCATGTATGATCGACATGGCATCTATGAATCAATAACTCAAAGCATCACTCTCACTCTTGGGACATGGTACTATAGGGTACCAGAGGTACCACCTTTTACATCTGTCTCTGATTAGTGCCAAAAAATTTGTTCTCATGGTGGTTAACCCACAAGAATATAAAAGGGAAAATATTACAACCTTGACTACACAAACAACACAACAGAAGCAAATAGATACTGAGCTAAAGAAGTTCATGCCTTTCTATCCACAGACTGATGGTCAAATAGAAATGGTGAACAATCAGGCCCTGCACAGTTCCATAAATCATAGTCCCTTCCAAGTATGCATCGAGAATCAAATCAAAGTAAAACTACCACACTTGATGGAAAATCTCAATGTAATGGGTACCATTGCTTCTCAAGGAGGGAGGAATGATCTGGGCAATAATTTAGATGACAATTCGGGTGATGGGTCCACCCCAATTGATGACAAAACTTTTGAGAGCCATAACTTTTACACTGTAGCTCCAATTGACTCACAATTTGAATCGTTAGAAATATAATAATGAGGGGAATATCATGAGATGGTATGGAGATCATATAAATGAAGTTTGACCCCATAAAACCCAATGGAAGTGACCAAATTTAAATTTTAGTAGTGCAATCTAAAAATAGTAAGTTTCTAAAAATAGTAATTCCTCAAATTTTGTATTGGTGTAAATCATGGAAGTCAAACCACTTAATAACCCTTGAGATTGGTGACCTTCCACATCCTTATCACACTTTCAAAACATGTATAAATGAAGATGTAACCTGAAATAGAAATCAGACATCTCTTCTCAAAGATAGGCATATGTTTGGGTCTGCAATTTTAATCAATAAAACATCTATTTTCAGAGATAGCATTATTTGAATTGTGTTGTTCTTATTTCTGAATTATCTTTCAACCAAAGCTTTCAAGTTTTGGATCAAAAATGTTCTTATAGGCATTGCCTTTACCCCAAAAGATAAATAAGGTTTTTCATAAGTCCTATTTATTTAAAAGATGTTATTTCATAAAGTTATGAAGATATAAAGGTATTCAACACTTCTATCTTGACACACCCTTAAATCCTAGAGCCAAGCCATTTATATAGAGTCAAAGGTATAACAACCCACTATTGGAGCTATTTATATTCAAAGAAGTCCAAAAACTATTTGAAGTAAGGATCACATTACCAGTGAGACACTACATAGGTCACAAACTTGGTACTCATGAGGAAAAAGAATAGAGAGATCATGCTTTGTGTTGATTTTTGTAATTTAAAAAAATCATATAAAAAGGATAACTACCCCTTACCTTCATTGGATGAAGTGTTTTATATTGTAAATGGTGCTTAAATGATGTCATTCTTTGATGGGTATTCAAGATATAATCAAGTGGTAGTCAATTATGAAGATATAATCAAAAAAAAATTCATAACTAAGTGGGGCACCTTTACATATAAGAGAATACCATGATTTATAATCAAGTATTTTTTTATCAGAGCTATTAAAAGGTTTAGACATTACATCTTTCAAAATAAAGTGTTTGTTGTAGTACATGATCTAGCCATAAAGGCCTTGCTAATGCTAAATGAATTAGGGGAGAAACATGGTAAATGGATGACCATACTCTAAGAGTTTGACCTAGAAATGAAATTGATGAAAATTATTTGAGATCAAGGACTCTATAAATCCATGGCCAAAGTGGGTCCCCAAATTATTTCATAATAGTACTAGATTCAGGACATCACAAATAATGATGGGTACATGGATATAGTTGGCTATCTATTGAATAATGAGTATCTTAGAAACCTAAATTTCACATAATGAAAATCATTGCAGCTAAAAATTATCCATTTTATGATAAAGTTTGGTGCTTTCTATAAAATAAATTATGAATGAATATATTTGAGATACCTAAATAAAGAATCAACACCTAAATTACCTAGATATTTCCATGGAAGATATGGAACTAGGAATGGTTTATGGAGTACTATAAATCATCAAATATTATAAGTAGATTACTATTGGTCACATATTTTCAAGGATGCACCTCTACATGCCCAAATTTGTCACATTTTCCAAGTTCCTACACATTGAAAATGCACCTCAGTTATGCCACTACAAATGGTCAATGAAGCCTGGCCATTTACTAAATGGGGCATGGACTTTATGGGATCCATTAACATCAATTTTTTCATAAGACACAAGTTTATCCTTATAGTGAAAAATTATTTTACTCATTGGATAAAGCTCAACCATTTAATAAATGCACCACTAATGTAGTGATCAACTTCTTCGAGGAGCACATTGTTACTTGGTTTGGCATGCCTACCGCACTGGTATGTGATAATGGCCCTACTTTCTCCTCCCTAAAATTCCTCGAATGGGCTTATGATAATCATGTAACCCTTAAATTTTATTCAAATTATTATCCACAAGGTAACAAGTTAGCTGAATCAGTAAATAATAATTTTTTGAATATAATTAAGATGATCTTAAAAATAAACCTAAGAGATTGGCATAATGTATTGAAATTTAATTTATGGTTTGATAAAACTAAGATAAAATCTTCTTTAAATACCTCTCCTTATCATATGGTTTATGGCCAAGATCTTATCTTTCTAACCAATCTGAAAATACCCACCTTGATATTTACAAGAGATTACCTAGAAATAGATGATCAAATACAATCCCACCTCTTGAACCTCATGTAATTAAAATAAAAATGAGATGAAATTTTTCTACATTTCAATAAGCAAAAAGAGGTTATCAAATGCTAGTTTTATAAATGGACCAAAGTAAAAGCCTTTCAGATCTCCGATCTAATCCTCTTATGAGATAAGACACATGAACAAAAGGGAAAACATAAAAAATTTGATGCATTATGGTTGTGTCCCTATGAAATATCTAAAATCCTAGGTGAGAATTTTTTCTACCTAAGGTGTTTACTGGTGAGGATGTTGCATTTTCCATCAATGGATAGTTCCTCAAGCACTATGTCTAGGCATGATTGTATTGAAAAACCTTTGTAAATAATTTATCTTTTAATTTCTTTGCTTTATTATTTTGTTTTAGTTTAGGATTGTTGCATTTATTTTGTTGTTTTCCTTTCTTAATTCAAACTCGTTTCATCTCTTTTTGAGTTGAACCTATTGTTTTGGCTTGAGGCTTCCCTTGCTTGATCAAGGAGGGTGAATGGGTGAATTATTTTTGAATAACATCAATGGCATTCCTATTTTAAAAACACTTAAAATCTTGTTCAATTACTTACATGAACTTTCATGTTTTCCTTGTATGATTAAAATGTTGAAGGCCAATGATTTATAATGGAACATATGGATTTAGTATGACTTCATTTCTTGTTTTGAAATCATCAAATGCACATAATAGAGAAGAAAAGGCATGATACATCTCTAAATTTCCCATCTTTGATTTAATTGATTGTTCACTTGCTGACTATCACTTGATCTATGGCTTGGTCCCCAATCCTCCATAGACAAAACAAAGAAAAATATCCTCTAAGAATAATTGAACAAGAATGCACAATATAAAATTTCTCTTAGAAAGGGTTATCTTGGAAACCTCCACCATAGGCCTTTAGTCCTAGTTAGCAATGGTGTAAGGACTTATGAAGTGACTATAGGTATCTCTATCAAGGATATAGAAATCCAACTAGAATTAAAACACTGCCCATAATTTCCTCCCCCAACTAAAATATAAAATCTTTTCTCTTTTCACTAGTGCCCATCAATTAGATAAATTTGATTTATTGTGTGTGCCTTAAAATAACTGAATTAATCTCATAAAATCACATAATGATGGTATTTGGGTAGAATTATAGTTTAGTATGTCATATGTTAGAGGAAAATTTTATGCTTTCATGTTTTTACTTTACTATGAAATATTGTTTGTAGCTCATGTTTGTGTTTGAATGAAAACAAGAGATTCTCAATTTTAAAAATACTTAGGAGTATCTCCTATCAGGAGTCATTTGTTGTTTCTCACACAACACATCTAATTTTAAACTAAAATGGGGACCCTCTTTTCTTACCTAACCTTTACTCCCATTAAATTTTCCCCATTTTTGATGCATTTATGCTTAAATTAGTTCTAAATTGGTTAAATTTTGTTTATATTCATCAAAATGGTTGAAATTTGCTTTTAAAATAGTTTTATATTCATTAAAAATGGTTTCCTATTGCTAATTTTATGGGACATTTTATTTACATTTCTTAGACTTAACTATTTTAAATTTGAATGACTTAGACATTTTTAATTTAAATTTCTTAACCATTGGCTTTTAAAATAAAAAATATTTACTGTATTTTTTTATTGTGCCCATAGGTGCCTAAGTTAATCTTGACACCACATGATAATCTCTCATAGCTCCCAACAGTTCTAACCTATTCAAAATTTCTTTCAACACTTATCTAATTTCTTGAATTCATCCTAAAGACACTTGACATCCTTCTACCACGCCGTAGGACTCAAACAGTTAGTAATTTTTCTAGGTAAGTGGATTAACATGATTCTACCAAATGGTGTGATCTTGACCACAATTTGATATCAACTAAGTCCATCCCAATAAAATCCTCTATACAAGTGGGTTATCATAATGTTATCATGTGGCATGATCTAGGCAACCCACTAACCTAGAAGGATCTAAAATCCAAGTGATCTAGGTAAATATGAGCAATATGCCACCACACAACATCCTACTATTTCATAGATCTAAAGTAGTCATTTAGTAAAACAAAAATAAGAGCTCTAGGTGAGTGAGATGATGCCACATGGAAAAATATCATCTCATTATGATAAAGGAGAACTCAGCATACATAAATCCGTGACTGAGTAGCAAAAAATATGGAGCCTCCATGTAGTATGACCTAGTGAACATAGGTCATGTTAGCAATGATATCAATATGACATGAGCTTAGCTTTGATGGCCTATCAGATTGCCAAAGCTATCAAAACATGAGAATGGATTGTGTGTCTAATAAGACCTAAAAACACCCACTTGTAGGGGAATCTTAATGATAAAATTGATCATAAAAGACAAAATTGAAAGTTAATATGGATGGTGACATTCAATATTGACATGGTGTGCACCTTTGAGTAAAAGATAGAAAGGTGCTAATGGAAAATTTGTTGTGAAAAAAGATGTTCTCTACTATGAGTAAAATATATAAAAAATATAAATGGTGATCCCAAGGCCTTTCTAACAACTTCTTGTTGCATTCAGATGACAAAATTTACTCCCATATTTGTAATAGCATGGCATCTAGTTAAAGTTCTTGATTGTATGTTTGAATTCATATTAAATTTTTAGATATTTTTATAGAAGGCATAAATCACCCCATTTTAAATTTTGAATCTATCTCTTTGTTCCTATTTATAGAACTTCAAAACCCTTTCTCAAGGATGGTTTTTTTTTAATATTAGACGATATTTTTCTTGGATGGATCTTTGTGAATCATAAAAGAGATAGTGAACTAGACACTTTTTATGATTCTCTATAGCTTTCTAGATTAGGTTTTCTTTTCTACTTTTTTTCCATTATTCAGATGAAGTTTATAGCTGGATGATTATATGAGATCTAACCTTTATTAATCAAAAATAAAAATCTTGATATTGGAAGATAATTGATATTATGTGGTCATTTCATGTGCATGTTGCATGGTGGATATGTTGTTACTTGTTACAATCAATATCCCCAGACTATTACACCATTTTTAGTTGAATTTGTGCTATTTTTGGCTCAATTTAAGATTGGTTTGGTGGAGCTTATTTAATCATGTACCTTAGAATCATTTTCATAACTGTAGGCTTTTTTAAAATCTATTTAACCCCACTCTTTTGTATTTTATCTATAATAAAGTTAGTTTATTAACAAAATAAAATTGTAATTAAATTTTCATCTCAATTTCAATGTCAAGTTTAATTTATCACCATTATGGAATTATTGCATCTATGAATGTGATAAACTATTAGAGAAAATAGTTGTGTTATTTGCATGCAGTTCTAAGATCACCTAATTTATATCTAAGTTTTAACTCTTCAATTAATGTCAATAAAGTATGCATCCTCTTAATGAATGTCTAATTCAAGCTAACCTTCACCTTAATTCATAAAATAGGCCCCTTAAAAGGAATAATTCACATCAACCAACTTATTGAAGATAACATACCAAGACCTGGTATATTTAGACCTTGGGGAAGAATTTTTATCATGGAATCTTCTTTATTTTATGAGAGGAAAAGCCTAAAAATCCTTATTTATTATTGGTTGTGTCAAAACACTAATAAAAAATAATCATATCATTGACACATAAAAAAAACTACTTAGATTATGAGTATCTCTCCAAAATCACAAGTGTAAAAACAACAAAAATAGGTACCAAATAATAATTTAGAGAAAAAGTAATTAAAAATAAAATAGTTAGACAAAATAAAGAATTAAAATCAACCTCTCCATAATGATATAACTTTCAAAACAATATGGTTTTGTACAACAATATCTATAATGATTTGGTTATTAAGGTCAAGGATTGGGAAAACATGCATAAGGCATCACTTTTCCTATCTTCACATCTAATCATAATGATCAACAAGGCTTAGGATATAATGGTAATACTAATGTAAATCATTCAAATTTACAATTTTTCAATGAAAAAGAGAAATAACCTACAAATGAGAATAATTCAAAGAATAAAACACAAATAGAAAATGTAATTTTATAAAAAGAGCAATGGGCACATCCAATATTTAAAAAAGAATTTCTAACAAAATAGGCCAAAAATGAAGAGACACTTCACAAATATAATTTTCTAAATATCCATATAAAGGAGGAAAATAAAATTCTTTCTTTAAATTAGGCCAAATTCACTACTCATATAGATGGTAAACAATTAAATGAACAATTTAGCAAACTATGTTCTGATCTACTTGGTAACTTACCACATAAAATATGCATACCTATAGGACCTAATACCTATCTATTAAATCCATCGCTAGAAAATGAGAAACCAAATGTAGGTAAATTCAAATAAAATATTCCATGCAAAAAATTACCAAAATAACATGATACACTTTCTAATTTTGTTATACATGCATACACCACATCTCATTGGGGAAAGGTTATATATATTCTACTCACAAATTCTCATCATCATTTTGAGATCATTGGATAGCTTATATATCATCATATAATCCATATCAAATAAACATTTTCCTACTACTGCTACTCTAAATAAACCTAAGATCACTTAAAAATGGGTTCCATAAACCAATACATATGTTACTCCTACTCCATGACCTCATACTACTATGAGGGATACATAGTGTTACCAGTTCTCTAGTTTTAGATATGACACATTTATATGCTCCTTTATAACATCACCAAATTTATTCACTATATTCCAATTTCAGATCATATCCGTATGAGCATCCCTTAGATGGGATAATTAACTAGACTTTACCTTCATCAAATATTAAAAAAAATCAAATATTTCAAAATAAAAAAATTTAAATAATTCAAAAATATCAAAAAAATAACATGTTATTTATTATATTATTTCTTATCCTTATGTTATTTTATCCATGTCATTGGATAACATATGATTCTTTTTATATATAGACATTTTTCAAGTTTTATTTGAGTGTGATACAAACATACCTATGTACATGATATATGCACATACATATGTTGGGAATTCTCTCTACTCATGTCATGATTATATTTGAGGTATCTATTTATTCAATCATGATATGCCCATGTTACATTATTCTATGACCACTTTCCATTATCATGTTTGAGCTTATATACTTATAAGTGTCAATATCTCATCTTATACCTTTCAAAGTGTACTTGATTTTCTTCGAAACTAGTATGTTATGTTCATATTGGTTGCCTATATTCCATGATTTCATTTATGCACCTCTTTGAGTGTGTTCCTTGATTTTTATTGTCTTGCAGTATATTGCTCATTGAGTATTTGAATATTCTATTTTGATTTTGGCCCATGCGCCTTTGTTTTCTAATTTATATATTTGTATATGCTACTAGATGTTGTATATGGACATTTGGGTATCTAATTATATTCCTTTTTGGTTAGTTGACTAACTTGTGTCCATTTTATTGTGTGGAATTTGAACATGCCCTTTGTATGAGGTAGTCTTGGACCTTTATTTAGTGTTTTGATTTTGAGTGATCTTATGTGCATGTTTGTTTGCTTACTAAGATTGTTCTATTACTATCTAAACATTTCCATGATCTAAATCATGTATCTTATGCCTTGATATGATCACATATTGTGTATCTTAATATTATATCTACCTAGACATATTTTTATATGTTACATGATCTATACATAACTTATAAAGTTATTTTATCCTTTTAAGGCAAGATAACTACCGGATTATGCTTCCTCTCACCTTAAAAGGGGGGCAAGCCATAGAGTCATAACTTTTTAATTTTTAATAGTCTCATATTACATTGGAGGCATGTCAAAAAGACATGACATCCACACTTATTCAATACTTAGCATCTCTAGATCATAGTGGGGGCATGTTATGAAAACATGATCTCCATATTTACTCCAATTCTTAGATTCTATAGATTTAGTGGGGACATGTTATGGAAACATGTCCTCCACACTTGAACCAGTTTAAAATTAGCCATATCTCATAGTTATAAGATTTAGATACATATTTTTAGAATCATTCTATACATTGGTATTATTATTATACATAGATTTTAGCTTAAAACACATATGAGGTGCATATGCCATGTAAGGGGCACCAAAAATTTGAAAATTTAAATAATTTTATAGATTTTAAATACTATTATGGATTTTAATCAAACACAAGATGGATTTTTATATATTGTTATCGACCCAATTTATTTTAGTAGTTAGTTCATCTTTGGAAGGTTGAGTTGATTAAATCACTCAATCTTACCAAATTTATAAGTTAGATTTGATTAAATCATATTTCACTAGAATTATGGTTGGATTTAATTAAATCATCCACCCTCACCAAATATTTAGTGTGAGTTGATTAAATCAGTCACACTCACCAGTTTATATAAATATTTGGGTGACATGATTGAGATGAAATAAACATAATAGTCATGTTGTAACTAACTTTTACCCCAATATTGGGGGCATGTGTCCTCTAATATATATATATATATGCACTTGCAAGTTTAGAAATTTAATATTCTCAACTTTAATACTTCACAATGAGGCATATTTTAAAATCAAATTGACAAAAGGTAATATGGTTGCATCATCACAAAGGTGTACTCCTAACCTTGCTCATTTTAATTTCAAGAATTTAAAACTATTTTAATTTCATATATTATACATTGATCATATATTGTGACATGATCTTGGTTAAAGTTTAGTCACCAAAAAATCGTTCAAGGTGGGCTCACACAAATACAAGGTGCGTTGTACACACTTAGGTACATATTTATTTCTTTTAAACTAGTAATTTCATTTTAGATTAAATGGGGAGTAAATGTAGATAATAAAATATGATTTATATATTACCCCAGTCTTATACACTTGTAAATACCTATAATGGTTGTACATTTCAGTTCTAGACCTTCTTGTTATCGAAAATATCATATTCACTATCTCTTTGTGACTAATTGATGCATTCACTATCTCTTTATGACTAATCGATTATCTCTTAGCCTCACCATTATTATTATGATGACCCAAGCCTTTTATATTATGCAAAAATTGTTAAACATAAATTATCCTTCACGATCAATTTTTGACTTATACCTATCTAGACACTTGCATCCTAGGTAGACACATGCATCGATGCAACTGTTCATTTTATTTAGAAGTGTTCAGTTCCCAAAAATCATCCTATTTTCAAAATAAATATCCTAAAGGTCATCCTAAGTTATTTAATATGAGATATTTTCAAAAGGGATATATATATATATATATATATATATATATATATATATATATATATATATATATATATATATAAGATAAACCCTCATTCATACCTCATCAGATGATCGCATACAACTCACAAGTAAATATATTCCTTGTGAGTTGTATGTGATCATTTGATGGGGTATGAATGAGGGTTGATCTTATATATATATATATATATATATATATATATATATATATATATATATATATATATATATATATATATATATATATATATATATATATATATATATATATATATATATATATATATATATATATATATAAGATCAACCCTCATTCATACCCCATCAGATGATCACATACAACTCACAAGGAAATATATCAATAAGCATTTATTCAAGCACTCAAGTGAGAAAATCCAACCCATTTGTCCCTATTTCCATATCAATCATAGGAGTGGTATTTATATAGGTCTGAAGCATTCAAAGAGAAACCTATGAGTGATATTTTTTAATTTATATTTTATTTCAATGCATGTATTTGATTATCACACATTTCACCTTTATGCACACATAATCCAACATGTAGGGGATAACTACATTAGTTTGAGGCCCTTTTCATAGTATTACCTATGTAGGTAGTGCCCATTAATAGAGGGGTTTTTCAAGTCATATCAACATCATGAGTCCACTAACCTTTTTTTTTTAGTTAATGGTGAAGAGATAGGATTTCATTATTTGAAAAATAGTTATAGCCTATGTGCATGACCTAAAGGCAGCAAAAGAAAGGTGATAAAAAAAACCATAAGGCTCTAATTTGTCATATCCAAAGCCAACCAATATTTTATATAAGAAACATGTGGTAGAGTTTAACACATGTGTCAACACAACCATTTAGATCCAATGCAAGCATTTGAGGCCATAATAATGATATTCCTAGAATTTGATATTTGTTCTAAGAACATCATCCAATCCAATTCTAGTAGGTTCCTACTTAGACATACATGCACAATATAAACCATATAAGTATCATTATTTCTAATTTATTTTAATATATATCAATATATGTACTTTAATATTTTTAAAAATATCAGTTGTATAAATTCAAAATGTTGTTTGTCTAATTTTTCTAATAATTTGCTTGTTTATTAGATTAGTTCACCACCCTGTTAAAAGCTAATCTAATCTTCTTAACCCTAGATACCACACACATAAATTTAGGGTTAAAAAATCTCTACCATGTTAATATATATATCATAATTTATTTAACTAATCAATCATAATTTACATTATGTTAAGTAGATATGCTACTTACTTACAATGATAATGATACATATGGTTTATGCAAACTAGTCTCATTTGCATTATGCTTCATTTTCAAAATTCTTATTTTAATACATGATAAGTTAAATTATGATTTATTATTATATATGGCTCTTGGAATTATTTGAAAAATATATACATGTAATTTCTTCTATGGCATCATTATGCCATTTTAGTGTGGCCCTTATCCTTATGTGTTTGTGCAACATTCACATGCCCATTGTATGCAACGTTTGGGACTTATGTGTGGAATAATATACAAATTGTGTGACTTTATGTGATATTAATTTTATATTTTATATTTTTTATTATGCTTCCATGATTTATGTCATGAATTATTTCTATTTATACTATTGTTGCATGATACATATGATATGCATGTTATTTACGTGATTTAATGTTATATCTATATAACACACATTTCATAAACAATTCAATGTTATATTTAATATTATTATGAAATAAAATTAAAATTTTAAAAATGTTACTAAATGATTATATATTTAATATAATCTCTATTCTGAGATAAGTGACTTGCATAATACATCTCTCAGCTCAAAAATGGGCATCACAGTGGGCTCAGAATAACAAATCTCAAATTTATGGTAAAATATAACATGATCTAGAATTTTTAGATTATGGGAGCATATGATATGCATGTACACTCATTAATATAGTGTATTTAATAAAAATTCACATATACTTTTTTTATATACATTAGCATCAGAAAAATAATTAAAATTATAGATTTCAAAAAGTTATAAGTTAAATTTGCATTCAATATCAATTTAATATAAATATATGGTGTATACACATAATATTTTAAAAAATTTATTGATTCTTGACATTTTTTATCTTGCAGGAACCTGTCGAGTCTCAACCTATCCAAGTGCATGCCTTAAGGGGTATACTAGGAAAGGGGTGGGCAGACCATTGGTGCTTTGTAAGATTGTTGTCCCTTTTTCCAATTGTCATCTACACACTTGTCTCCTAAAAACCATTTACCCTAAGCTTATTCTTCTCATTGTTTCCTCCTATAGTATTTTCCTCTTTCCATTTCTCCTTTTCTTTCCTTAACATCCTTTTTGACTATTGGTTATACTAGGTCAACCCAGTACATTTTAGGGGTATTCTTTACTTTCTTGGTTTGTTAGACTTTTGATCAACCTAGCATAGACCTATTAAATTATCCCAAAAACCATACTAATTTGATTAGTTTCACCCCACACAACTAACATTCTCATGAGGATTTAGGGCAAGATCTATCTATATACCGGGTCATTTCCCACCATTTCATAAGAGAATAATTATTAGTGAAGAAGTATGAGTGAACATATTCTTATGGACCATTTTAATTGAGGAATAAAGCTTAGGGTTCCATACATTATTTAGAGATATAGATATTGTCTCATGGAGAAGTCTTTTGGATGCTTAGATAGGTTTTATAGCCTATAGATAATTTATCTTAGTTATCTTTACATAACACAACAATCTCTCGTGAAGCACCTTAGCCAAGGGAGAGATTGAGGTTCGGTAGCTTCATCTTCAAGGTAAGTATTTATAACTTTATTTCTAATTTGTAAGAGTAGATAGATAATGCATTTTAATTATTCTCTCCATGTATTTACGATTCTATATAAAATGACATGAGTATATGTCCTCTAATACATGTTTATTTTATTTATTGTTTCTAACCCCCACTTTGTGCCATAAGCTTTAGTGTGCACTAAATTAGATTTTGCTTTCTTATTATTAGAATAGAGTGAACATTTTAAACCTTAGGACTCCATTAGGGTTGTTGTGAAATTATGTTAGACTATAAGATTTGGAACCCTTCCTAGCATGATGTGTTTTCATAAGTGATACATGTGATCCCCTAATTGGGTCTAGAAGATCCTCATATTGGTCATGCTCTCAATTAATAAGTTTATCCCAATCAGAAGTGTATGTGTGATCTATCTCATCCAATCTAGCATTAATTCATAGGCATGATGCATTTCCAATTACATGCATTATGGTGAACCCAACATGAACTAAACTTTGTAGGATTTATGCACTTTTACCTTAATTTATTTCATTTATTTATTATTATTATTTTTATCATATATGTTGACATTCTAGATTGATTCTGTTGACCCATCTTTTTATCTCTATGCACAGGTTACAAAAACATGCAATTGGATCGATGAAGCTAACCTAGTATAGGTTACCATCCTTTCAAACATCTAGATCAGCCTAATAAGTCAACATAGTTGACCCCTTATAGTTTAATCACTTTTTAACAACTTCTTATATAGTTTGATCGATTCTATCAACCCAGTTTATAAGTTTCTCAAGCATACTTCCAAGTTTTAAACTAGAAATATTCTTCATTACATCTCTGATCCACCAAGGTTCCTTTATACCTCTCTATTTATTTATTTTTTGTATTTAATTTCATATTTTACAATCTTAAATACTACATTTTCATAGTCAAATGGATCGACATTGCCAACCCAATTTCGTGTTCTATGTGTCATTTGAAATAACTAGATTAACGCTATTCACCAAGTTCATTTTAAGACTTTACTTTTGTAGTATAGGTTCAACCCTATCAACATTGTTTTATATTTTATTCATATAGTGTTCACACTATACCTTATTTCAAATTTGGAATCAACCACATATATGTTAGTAATTAGCTCACACATTTATTTTCATGTTGTTTGCATGCTTAGAATAGTTCACATAGTCTAATTAGGGGAATTTAAATTTATCACTTAGTTTCACTATTTATATTTTACACACACACAACCCAATCACATAAGATAAAAAATAAATTTAACATATTGTCTAACTTAGGCCAACCTACTTATATTTCATCACCAAGGGGGAAGCTGATTGATGCTCTAGTCAAGTATAAAGCATGGTTAATGGTATATTATGGCTAAACACTTGACACCCTTATCATTTCAATATGTGAAGTGAGTGTTTATGACCCAATAAAAATTATATATCATTTCCACTATGGTCCCTTTTAGTCCAAACTATCTAAAACCATCCTTAGATTAATAAATAATACCTTGCTTATAGCCAACTTTCAATCACATTTAAAATGATATCTTAATAATCTAATTAACATTCAGGTTGACCAATTAGTTAACTTTACTTTTCAATTTATTTTCTTACTCTTTTCTCAATTATGTATGCAAAACCATGCATTAGCCAATGTTTGTGCAAGATTTTGTTTGTGTGTGTTTCAATCAGATTGGCTAGCATTAATCTAATTGGTTGTTTTTTTCCTTTTAGTACTTACTACTTTTCATTACTTACAAAGTTATCTTGTTTCATTTTATAATCCATTTTTAAGCTTCTTAAATTCCATATCTTTTATGATGGATTGACCTAGTTGACCCAGTGCTTTTTCTTTCTTCTTTAAATTGTATTAGATTGACCCAGTCAACCCTGTATAGTTTTACAATCCTTATTTCTATATTGGGTTGACCTAGTCAACCCTGTATTATTTTAGACACCTTTTTTGACCTTTAATTTCTCATCTCTCTTATTTCTCCTTCATCATGGAATTTATATTTGATGATGATATTGAGTCATAGTCAATAAAGATGATGAAATTTACCAATCCTAATAGGGTCTCCCATAGATAGAGTAGGGTTCCTCTTTTGGATGTTATTAATGTTCATATTTCCACTTGCATAATGAACTATGGGACCCCTCCTCATACCTCTTCACAACATAATACTCTTTTCTTAGAATATCAACTTGAGTTAGACTATACTCCTAAAATGTTTTTATTTATCTCTGAATTTCCTCAACATAGAGGAAAGGATCCTTATACCATTTATAACCTCATGATTATTGGTCAAAATGAAGATCCTCATTCACCCACTCCTACATTCTCAACAGAATTTGGGAGTTCCACTTTCTTTGGTTCTCAACCTCTTCCTTCAATTTTGATTCCTTCTTATGTTATGACTTCTTCTTCTCTAACCTCTTCTACCTACATGTCTAGTATCTCAACTAACATGGTAGATTATACATCTAGTGTGCCTCTCATAAGGTCCACCTTCCTTAATCCTTCCCCTAGTTCATCGGTTACTACCCAAGGAAATCATTCTTCTAGTGCTTCTTCCTCTCAACCATTCACTAGTCCATATTTTGATTCACTACTTCCTCAAATTCTCACAATTATTCTAAAGTTCATATCAATTCTAATGTGGTACCTATATAAACCAAAATTATGTCACACAAACATGCATAACTCCCTATGCTAAAAACCCCTTTTAACCCAATTTTAAATAATAACAATTAACCTCCCTAACCCATATTTTTACCCTTCACACATTTAATTAATGTAAAATACTTAATTAAGTTAATTAAAAACACCTATTGCCACCTTACCTGGCCACCTTTCTCTATGACTAATTCTCACCTAATGAGTCACCTCAAGACATGGTCCCCTCATCCTAACTACCCAAGACTTATTCCCACTTCCAAACTAAATTCCTAATTAACTACCTCCTTCCTAACTTCTTATTTTTACCATTTTATAATGGGTGTCACACTTGGAATGAACAATAATATAAAACAAGTAAAAAATAGTAAGGTTTACCTATTTTAGGGATGTCAACATTAGTCAACCCATGGCCAACATCAACAAGATCACCGATGTTGACAATATAAGCCAAACTCCAACTTAAAGTTTAGGTCAATATAAATAAATAAAATTCATTATTACTCATAGTCAAGCTCTTGACATTCTATTTTTGACATCTTGGCTTACTATCATCTTCTATAACTCAATCATGATCAACGACTAAGTTCTTAAGAACCAACAACACATGCTTGTTCTCTCTAATTCAAGGATTCAAGTTCAGACTCCCTGTTAGGGATCATCAATTTAGCACATATCATTTATTAACCATAGATAAGTACATCACTTATCTTATATGTATTTTAAAACATTTATTCTACTATCAATTTATATCTACTATGCATTACTTTATGCAATTCTGACCAAAACCCTGTGAGGAAGTTACAAAGCTTCCTCACTTATTTCCCCTTTACCTGACACACCAAACCTATGACTATATCTACCTAAGCCATAATTTCTCTCTCATAACTCTCCCAAACCATTTCCCAAACCCAAAAAATCCTTTTACAAGCTCCCAGACAACTATTTCCCCTACCGACCTTAGTAGCCTAATCGACATTGGTCACCTCACTCTCAACCTCAGTAGCATAACTGATATCAGTCACTCCCCCACTAACATCAACAACTATGGGTTCCCTAACATCTTCAAAACCTACCCAAATAACTTCTAAAATACAAATAGAGTACATCATCTGCACCCTGTCACTCTCTACTGTATACAGGTTGTTAATAACTGTAATATTATCTCTCTTTCACTCTCTTTTTACCTCTCTTTTAGTTATTTATTATTATTTTATCTCTCAAAAGTGGACTATCATCTCTAATAAAGTTTCACACTTCCTAGAACAAGCACGTAGATTAGTATCCCACTCATTTAACTACTAACAAACATCTTATGGTAGTGCTTTCTTACTTGCAGGTAGTCCTCCCCAGCCAAAGAAGAGTGCTCAAAATGTCTGGATATGACATGCAAACTAATCCAGGTTCATTCTAATCACTTATCCCCATCCTTATTTCTATTTTCATTTAGACTTAAAATAGATAAAATTTAGTGAAACATTTTTGGCATGCCTGGTAGGACCCTAAAGTTTTCCTTGGGTTTATTTCTTATTTTAAGCATTCATATAGGTGCATTATATTAAAAAAAATTCATTTCTTTCACTTCCTCCTCTTTTCTCTTAAAACAAAAAATTTAATATTTTATTTTCTATTTAAAAATAATTAAACTAAATTTTTCTTTCTTTTCTCTTTGCCTCTAAAAACAATTTATCAGTTTCTTTTAATACAAAAAAAGAATCTCTTCTTTAATTCTTCTTGCATGCACATTAAGATATTGAAATTCATAGTTTATTCCTATTTCATCTTTTTTTTCATTTGAATCTAAAAATTTTATATTTAGGTTTAAAACTTACTACATTTCATTTTCTACTTTTTGCATATTAACTCACCTAGTTAATTATAATCATTTTGAATAAATTGTAGTGCACCTATGTTACAAAACCAAATCACATTCACATAAACAAACATTTAAACTCACCTAAGAAAAGGCCCATCAATATTTCATCACCTGGTGGATCACCTTACCCTACCTAGCTATCCTACTTGGATTTCACCACCATGGGGAGAACCCACTCCATTCTCTGGTGGAGTATAATCTCTAAATAGAAGGTATATTTTGGCTAAGTAGCCTAGCTTAGCTCCAGGTTCATGAAGTGTAGAGACAAATCTCCTATAACAAGCCACATACTTGGTATAACAAATATTTCCTCTTGAGCACTAAAACTAATCTAAAACTAGCTTTAGATTTATTTCTAGTACATTCAATAACTAAATTCTTGTCTCACTATCTGATTAAGGCATAAACCAACATGAGACTAAAAATTAATCTCTAGGACTTAATAGTTTTTGGCTGTATGTCTATTGCCTTATATATTTTGGAGCTGGTAAGGACATTTTCCTATTGATTCATGAAATCAATACTATTTATAATACTTAGTTTATATACCATATTATCTCAGGTTTTCTAAGTGTTCTTCCTTCTTACACAGACCTTTTACATCCACTATTTTACCTAGTTTCAACCTCTAGTCTCTTAAAACATCAAATTTTTCTCTCCCAAGATTTCATAGTGAATGACATCAATTAACCCTATTGACATTGACAAATTTTACCTACCAACATTTATTAAACCATTGACATCTGTAAACTTTTTCTACCAATATCGATCAAGCGACCAACATCAATGACTGTGTAATTTCATCTACTCAAAATAACAAGCTAAAATAACCCACTTACCCATACTCAAACTTAGTTTTTACTTATTCCACTTCTAATATAGGGTAGTAAGACTATTTATACTACTTCTTGTATGGTATTGACATGAGCTCAAGCTAAAAGTCTTACTGATTATGCAAGCTGGTAACCACTTCCACCTTCCCCTTTCACTTTTGATTCTATGATGGAGCATACTTCAGATATAAAGCATACTCCCAACGCTAACCAAATTCCCATTGTGCTTGAGGGAGATCAATATTTTTCTAAATTTCTTGATCACAATATGACAACCCTTCAACATTACCTTGCTATGAGCCAAACTCATAATTCTACAGGTGACCCAATCTATGGTATGCCAACCTCTCTAATGGAGACAACCTTAGTTTTAGTTTCCTCCACTATTTTATCTATGGCTACCTAAACCACCACTTCAATGAGTAACCTAACTATAAATAATGTCCAAAGTGTAAGATCTCCAACTACCCAATCCCACCTAAACCCTGGTGTAACTTCCCTACTTTCACAACATAACTAATTCAATCAAGTCACACTCCATTCCAAAATTTAGTGGTACCTATTCCATCTACTCTCACACCCATAACCCAAGTTAAAACTCACCCTTCACCTAGTCTAACCATGGCAATAATCTAATGTAAAATAACAATAACCAACCAAGGCATAGTCTCCAACCTAATGGGACAAGCCCCTTTTCTTTCCACACCCTAGCCTATGACTTATTATCCTTTTGTTGCTCAACACAACCTTAGAAAGCTATGTCATATGATCCTCCTACTTCTTATCAGCTTCCCTATATCTTAGGAGGTATTACCCAAACCAATCCCCCTACAGACCTCATTAAGATGCTGATGGACAAGATGTTTAATCTAGAGACATCCATTTTTGGTTCAAAGAATGTGTTATGTTATGATAAGATATCCAATGAACCAATCCATCCTTTTGTGCCTATTCACCCTTATCCAAGGCAATGGGATATCCATAAATTTACCCATTTCTAGAGTAGAGAAGACCCAAAACAATACTTGTGAGCATTTAGACATGCTTATTATTTAATAGGGCATGATGATGCATTACTACTTCACACTTTCCCTATGTATCTTTCAATTGATGCCTTGGATTGGTATATCTCTATACCTCAACACTCCCTTTTATCATTTACCCAACTCACCCAAATATTCCTAGACCATTTCTCTATTAACATTTCTAAGAAGGTTTCAATAATAGACCTTTATTCTATCAGACAATATGATGATGAGTCTATTACAGATTTTGTTTCTCATTAGAGAAGCTTGATCAATCAAATCTCCTTCTCCTTACCCCAACTTGAGTTTATTAATCTCTTCTCAAAGGCATGTGCTAAGCACATCTCATCCACACTCTGGGTACAAACTTTTTGCACATTTGATGAGGCCTTTACAATGGCATGAAAACTTGAGGTTCATGATATAGATGATGGTAAAGTCAAGCTGCATAGTAAGAATCCCAATTATAAATCAAATGACTCATCTAAAACTTCCCCCTTAAACCAAAAATCTAAAGGCTCTACCAACACAATTGTCATTAATTTAGCTTCTTCCACAACCACAAACAAATTGAACTCCTTGACTTCTCAAAATCTGACCAAGCAATTCCAACAATAGTATGAATAAAGATAATACACTCCCATTGGGGAGTCATATACATCCATCTTGGAGAAACTATTAGAACAAGGTGTCATAACCCTTCCTCAGATCAAAACTCCTATATAGTTTGACCCTTTTCATCCTATCCCAACTTGGTATAAGGAAGATGAGTTTTGCATTTACCTTTGAGTTAAAATCCACTATTCTAATAACCATAAGACACTCAAGAACATTGTTCAAGATATGATTGATAGAGGTGATCTCATCTTGGATAATCCTAATACACACCCAATTAAAGGATGGATGTGTTCAAACATACTTTTTCTAACCATTCACCAAATCAAAATATTGTCCAGTCCACAACTAACTCAGGTGATCATAATATCCATATGGTTAATATGGTCTTTCCTTTACCTTTAGTTCAACCTTCCCCTTAATAGGAGAAATCTATTTCATTAAATCTTCTCCCACATTCAGTCGTATCTATTTCACCCGTTCTTCCTCTTTAGGTAGAAGAGCTTATTTCACTCACTTCACTCCCTTGAGAGGAAGAGCCTCTTTTACCACTCTTTTTGCCACCTGAAGAGCCTATAATGACAATTCCATTTTCACTAATATTACCTATCCTCTTACCACTTGAAGACCACACCCTACTGATTCCTCAACCACATGTTGAAGGGAACATCATTCATACACTATACCCTCTTGAGGAACCTTATTCACCTACTTCTCCTCCACCTATAGAGAGTAGTACCCCACCCACTCCACCTTTGCACTTAGAGGAGTCAATATTATCTACTCCCATAATAAATGAGAGACCTATTATGCCTACTCCAATTATACCATTCTTACCTCTTATTTTACAAATGGAGGATCATACTTTACGCATGCCTTGCCCACATGTTAAGGGAGCCATAATACATATTCTTTACCCTCTTAAAGAACCTTCTTTGCCTACCTCCCATCTAGCCATGGTAGACCATGTCTCTTCTCCCGTCTCTATCAAAGAGGACCCCATTGTAGGTTTTTCTCATCTTTGGCTTGAATTAGTAGAAACCAACAATTTCCCTCTTTCCCAAACATCACAGCCTTCTAAAGACATAAATGTAAGGCCTATGTCAACCTCATCTAAACCCTTCTTGTGGTTGGTAAAAAGTCTAGAATTTATTGACTTCACAAAGCTAGACCATGTGGCATTTTGGGACTGACTTAAAACTCCTTATCCAACACAAAAAATGTCAACTTTTACTACCAACCCTCTTACTACCCTTTACCCCAAGGTCTTTGAAAAATCTAGAGATTCTTCACCAAAATCACTTGAAGTGTAGTCATCTATGTCAGAACCCTCACCCTTGAAAGAATTTGCCCCATTAAATCAAATCAGGCCCTCAGGTGTATGTCTTATTTCTAATTTAATTCATCCACAGGTGAAATTAGATTCAACTCATCAATTAGAAGTTGGAATTTAATGGACTAAATTATAGAAGAATGTTAAGCCCCCTAGATCTCATTAATCCCTTCTTCAACGCTCAACTTTACCATGTATTTTGGGACCTCACCCCTCTACCTTAGTTATAATATTACCTAACTAAGAAGAATAAAAGGTAAAGCTACCTCCACTCCTACCTTTGCCATCTAGTAGGCCTCTACATCTAACATTAATAAAGTGATAGCAAAACATGTGACTCTATCATCACCAAATAAGGTACCATGTAAAATTGCCTTTTCAACATTGAAACATAAGAAAGTGTCCACTCCTATTAGCACAACAAGTATGAGCCCACCTAAAGGCTCTCAAATATTTTTTGTATGTTAGTTATTATAATCTTCCATAACTCTTCCTCCCATTAATCCTTATAGTCCTCTTCAAATGAAGCCATCTTGGTTTAATGATACCCAAGTGTGTTTATAGCATCATTCACCTAAACACAATATTAAGAGTTATAAAGCCCTCATAGTAGTTATTTGAAAACACTTCAATTCCAACACTCTCTTCAATGATACTCATGTTAACCTTATTTTTACTCCACCTGTGGCATCCACAATTCCTCCTACTATTCCACCTAAATTCAAACCCAAAGATGTCATCATAACCCCTTTACCACCTCCTTCATTGACATTTCAAATCAATACAATTAATGTGGCCACACGGTCACAAAACAAAAAAGATAAAGTTAAGGAAAGGGTTACTACTCTTTGGACTCATCCTTTTTCCAAAGACACTCCACCTCCTAATCTTAAGATTTCCATCTTGGGTGTTCCTAAAACAACATCTTCATACCTTATTTAAAGCTCAATGGTGAAACAACTTCACCAAACTCCTGTGAAAATGCCTTTATATGAGTTACTCCAAAACTCATCCCAACACCATCAAGATTTTATTAGTGATTTTAAAGTGATTAAGGTACAATCAGATGATCCCTAACCTCTTACAAATTTGGTCAGCTCCCTTAATTTTGTCTCTTGATTTTTTTCAGTGATTTAAAAAATCCATTTTAACATCCTAAAGATTAGGATTCTACTCTTTTTATTACTGCATATATTGATCAAAATCATATCAAGATAGTTATGATCAATGGGGGAGATATTATTAATATTATTTCCACCCATGCCTACAAACAACTAGCCCTTCTTGACAATTACATGTCTCAAACTGATGTGATACTCCATTCTTTTAATGATACTATAACTACTATGGTGGGTACTATTGTCTTACATATCCATGTAGGTCCCCACACTATTCCAAAGCTCTTATATGTTATGGAAGGAGATTTATAATATAACATACTACTTGGACAACCTTGGATATGTGTTATGGCATGTGTACCCTTAACTTTACACTGTTGTGTCAAGTTTGAACATGATGAACAAGTACACATTATACCTACTGACCTAACTTTGTTTAAAACATATAACGTGACCTATAGTCCCAATGATGTTCTCATCCCATTCAAAACATCATATTCTTCACATGATACTTTTGAAGCTTCCATAAGCTCCACTCCCTTGGTTACATAGATATCAGCAACACAAATTTTTGACAAAGATCCCATGGAGGAGACCTTTCAATGTTTATAACTTGATGAATATCATTTGTTGACACTTGACATGTTATATACTCCAAAAAATTATGTAAGGCTTCACATGCACCCAAATTATGATCCCTAAATTAGGATGGTCATCCCTTATGGACCACCTAACCTTTGAACCAATTTCACATATGGGGGAATTAATCAAGCTCTCACTGTCAGTAATCCATCTTCTTCACCACAACCATTTACCTGTGACTTCTCTTTCCTAAGTAGCCCTAGATTCACTCACACCTAACTCTATAGGTGTGGTTGAAAAGGATTTGATTTAGGTCATTATGAACAAGGTGTCCATATGCTTATTGAATATCCTACTAGAAAAATCATTGAAAATGACAAAAAGAGGCATGGAGTGGGATATGATGAACTAACTAAACTTATTAAAACTTCTCATGTACCAATTATCAAAGAACCAATCTCTCCTTCTCCACCTTCTTCTCCACCATCACCTATCGAATCAAAGGTATCTATACCTCCTAATTTTTTTTTCAATAAATGCCATCCATTTAGGGCTTCTCACCTATCATCAAGGTAAGGAAACAAGGTCCCTTCCTCTCATTCATCCTAAAATAATTGATGAAGACTCTCCCACTATTAACACTATCCAATGTTAATCTTCTAACACAATTCTCACCTACATGGGTGTAGATGATTCCTATATCCAATGATCTCTCCCATATGAAACATAAGTTATGTTAAATGAATCAACCATTAAAATCAACCTGCCTTCTCATGATATCCCTCACATCCTCAAGATTGGTCAATCTTTAGATTCCTTTGAGCACGCTGATTATGCCACATTTCTTAATGACCATAGCAAATATTTTGCTTGGTCTTACAATCGCATGCTTGGTATTGACCCCTTTATTGTCACCCATAACATTGTCACCAATCAAGATGTTAAACCTATTAATCAAAAGCTTTACAAAATGCGTCCTCGTATTTCTCTCCTTGTTAGAGAAGAGATCTAACACCTCCTTTTTGTTAACTTCATCCAACCCATCAACTACCCACAATGGATTTCTAATATTTTTCCTATCACAAAAGTGATCAAGGTATTTTACATTTGTACCAAATATCATGATTTAATCCTTGCCTATCCAAAATATGATTTCCCATTACCAAGAATCAACCAATTTGTTGATTTAATAGTTGGACATGAGATGATATAACTTATGGATAGATTCTCTGGATATAATCAAATCCTAGTTGCTCCTGAGGATTAACACAAGACAACCTTTATTACCCCATAGGGGATTTTCTATTATTGGGTCATGCATTTTGGCCTAAAGAATGCTAATGCAACCTACCAACATGCCATGACCTATATTTTTCATGATCTCATACACAAAATTATGTAATATTACATGGATGACTTACTCGATAAGTCTAAACTTCATCAAGATCACTTGATAATTCTAAAAATTATATTTTATCATCTCCTCCAATATAATGTTTGACTAAACCCAAATAAATGTGTCTTTGGTGTTATTTTTGGTAAAATAGTAAAGTTTTATCATTTATCTCTATGGTATCAAGGTCGATCCTATTACAGTTAGAGCAATCCTAGAGTTGCCTCCACCTACTAATATAAAACAACTCTGCAACCTACAAGGAAAACTTTAGTCAATTTGGTGCTTTATTTCATAGTTATTAGATCATTACCAACCCTTTCACCATCTCCTTAAAAATTATCTCTCCTTCTATTAGAATACATATTGCTAGGAGGATTTTTATACACTTAAATAATACCTCCTTTCCCACCATTTATTATTCCACCTAAGGAAAATTAGCCTTTCTACCTATACATATCCACAATAGACCATTCTCTAGGTGTTATGATTTCACATCAATATTACCAACATTGAGAGTAGGTAGTTTATTACATAAGTTTCACACTAATTGATTATGAGACTCGATATACCCATACTAAAAAACTCTGCCTTGCAATGGTCTTTTCTACCTCTAAGCTTTGCCATTATCTTCTAAATAAAAAAACCTATGTGGTCATCCATACCGATCCTCTCAAATATATTCATTCTAAACCATATCACAACCAATGTGTAGTTCAGTGGCTCATGCTTCTAGCTAAATTTGATTTAGAATTCATTTAGTAAAAGTCTATTAAAGGGAAAACAATCACTGACTAGTTAGCTGCTATCCCTTTACTTGACAATCAACCTTCAAACCTCAAATTCCTTGATGAATCTATTTACAATGTTTTCCACTGATGACATCTCCTATCAAATGATGATGTTCTTTGATGGATATAAATTTCATCATGGTGGAGGTACGAGGGTCATTATTATTCCTCTAGATGGTGAGCTTATGCCTTTGTCATTTAAATTAGATTTTAAATACACTAACAATATGGCCAAATATGAGGCTTTGATTCTAGGACTTCAAACAACTCTTTTCTTGGGTATCAAATCCATAACCATTTTTGGTGATTCTTAGCTTGTGGAAAACTAGGTTAATAGTTCCTACCTATGCAAAAACAAAATTCTATAGTAATATAAACATCATGTAGATATCCTCTTGGGATCATTTGAATCTTATCTCTTGAAATTTTTTCCTTGATCTATAATCAAGTTTTCTAACATGATGGCTTCATTTGACTCACACATACCCTCTTCATCATCCTCTTCAATAATCTATGTCACCATGCATCACTTAACATTACCTTCCTATGTCTCACCTAACATCCTCTTTGTCAGAAATGTAATAGCCAACCCACATGACTTATGGTACAAACAACTCATGAATTACCCTTCCTTCTCTACCACCCCTTCTGATCTCTCTAATAATGGGAAATATGCCTTCATAAAATATGCCACTCATTAAACTATACTAGGGGGACTTCTCTACAAGTAAGGTTTTGATGGTCTTATTCTTAAATTCCTCACTAGTACTGAGAATCCCTTTTCTATTAAAGAATCCATGATGGAATTTATGGTTGAAATTTCAATGGTCACATAGTTTCCAAGCATATCCTTTGACTTGGCTATTATTGGCCCACACTTCATTAAGATTGCAGTGATTATGTTTGGTGTTGCATCAAGTTTCAATAACATGCTAACCTCCTTCATGTTCCTAGTCATGCATTACAAGTCACCAAATAATTTTGGCCCTTCTCCCAATGGGGCTTAGATATAATCAGAGAGATTAACCCTCCTTCATCCCTCCATCATCATTCTATCGTTACTACCACTAAATACTTCACTAATTGGGTCAAGGCCATCCTTTTCATCTCCACTAAATTTGACAAAATTGTTGACTTCATTAACCATCACATCATCTATCGTTTTGGTGTCCCTCATAATATTATAATAGATAACAACAAATATTTCATAAATAAGACTGTTTAAAGTATTTGCGATACACTTGGAATTAAATTAAGCTTCCCATCACCATATTATCCACAAACTAATGGACAAGTAGAAGCTTCTAACAAAACATTGACCAAAATTCTCATGAAGGTAGTCAATGATACAGACAAGGATTAGCACACACACATTCCTTTTACTTTATGGGGTTACCACACTAGCATTCATCCCCTATGAGTACTACACCTTTTTCATTATTATATGGGATAGAGGCTATTTTGCCTCTTGAGGTTCATATTCCTTCTCTTTGCATTTCTCTATAAGACATACTTCATAATGATGATTTTCACCAAGAATGTTTGGCTCAACTTGACTTGCTTGATGAGCACCATCTCATAACACTCAACCACATCCAAATCTATCAAGAGCATATCAAACATGATTATTAAAAAAACCTCAAAGAGTGAGATTTCAATATAGGATATCTCATATTAAAATTAAATCAACACATGATGAATATGGAGAAAATCAAATCAAGTAAGTTTTCTCATAATTGTCTTGGACCTTATATCATAACTCATAAGTATGCTTCAGGAACTTATCGCTTGTCTTCTCTTGAAGGAAGGCTAGAACATGAGCCTTTAAATGCCTTACACCTATGACCATTCTTTTTTAAATAAGCATCACTTTACCTCGAGTTTAGCTTGAGCTCATCCCTTGAGCATCCCTATTACATTTATTTCCTTTCTTCTTCACCCTTAATCCTATACACTTAATTAACTTACATAGTGGTATGATTTTTCCCTCAAAGTGGAAAAATCCTAAGCCTCTATAGTCTTATCCATGACCAAATCAAAAAATAAAAAAGGATATATGACAAAGCTATAAAATCTTAGGTCATGATTTTTAACATAGACTACTCCCTTGAAGGACAACTACGAAACTTCCCTTTACTACTATCAAATAGATTTCTCCCTTGAAGGATGGCTATTTAAAAATTAAAAACAAATGTTTAAACCACTCCCTTCAAGGATGGATAAGCAAATATTTATTCTCAAAGGGAAAAATAAATGAAAAAGTATTCTCACAACTTTATTTGACCTTAACCCATACAAAATCCCATTGTAGGCTTCCTGCATTGATCAACTTACAAAAAAAAATCTTGGACTTGCCTATAGTAGCTCTTGGGTTACCCACAATAGGAGCATATCATCCCTACTTTGTAGGTTATGCTAAACATTTTTCCTCATTTTACCCTTTTTCCCCTCATACTCTTTCAAGGGACTATGAAGCTCACTTAACATAAGGTAAACATGACACTTCTCTAACAAACACAATGGTTCAAAGATATAAGGCATGAAAGAGGCTCATTTTCCTGAGCCTATTTATGTTCTAAATTATGGTCTTTGCCAATGTACAAGCATTTTGCCTCTTTATTTTCCCATCCACATCACATGTCGATTTCTCTATTTTATATTTAAAAAAATAATGTCATACCAATACTAACAAAGCATATTCAATTTATTTTAAGCATACACCATCACAAATATGGAAAAATGCTGAGATAAACTAACATAACTAATATATTCATTTTAATCATACACCATCATAAAATATGGAAAAATGCTAAGATGAAACTAATCAACCAACTATGCATATACCATCACATTTATGGGAAAGGCTAGTCTAACTTATCTAACATAATCAACATTAATATCAAATTAACATATCATAGAATAATCATCGTCCATATCATCATCATCCATCACAATAAACATAACTTAACATAACAATGAATGAACATCTCATGTATATATATGTGATCAAAATACATGGCCATAATTACATCATCATAATATCTCTCTCTCTAAAAATATACATCTCGCATCTTCAACTCAGAGGCTAGTATACATGTAACATATATAATCAAAACTAGCAAACTCTAACACTTAGGGTCCTCGAGGCTCTTTACATGGTCATGAGGAAGTATTATCATCACCACTCTCCACCCATATCTAGAAGCCATCACATGTTACATCAACCTCTCCTACTCTCTAAACTCTGAATATCTCTGAATCTATGCAAACTCTCTAATCACCCTCTTATATAAGCAATCTCATCTAGGGCAGTTGAATCTCTCATCATAAATACAATATATGGATGTCCTATAGCACCTGATGATGACCTAGCCTATAATGGTCCCTATGGTGGTGGAAGAGGAGTATCCATTAAAAAATAATAACTTAACCTTGTAGTGTTGTAACCTAGTCCTATAGAGCCCCAATTTAACCCTACAATGTCACCACCTACCCTTATAAGGCTAAAACTTGTGCCTAGGTTATCTCTTGAGCCTACACTACTACATTTTGGGTTTACATTGTTATATCTCAAGCCTATACCACTACATCCCTCTCTCTAACAAACCCTTATAAATATGGTGGTAGTCTCCTAACCTCCACTGCCAGATGTAACCAAACCCACCACACTGTATAGGCTATTATACACCCTGGGTCTCCAACACTTGGCCCTACTGGAAACTCCTCAAAATCTATCCCATTTGTCTCCTAGGGTAATGGTAGGTGTGCCTCTATGCCATCCCTCCTATATTAAGGGAAGGTAGGTGGAATATATTTTAGTAAACCAAACTACCTCTTGACCCATGCATGGGTACCATCTCTAACTCACCAGCCCATCTCCCCCTAACCCATAGTGAGCTCTACAAACCCACAAGTTGTTGTGCGTATCCTCTAAAAGGGTATGTTAGATACAGTCTCCATAAAATATCTACAAGGATCAAGCCCTCAATCATGCACCTATAATAGGTAATGTCTTATACCACACCATCCACTCAAGTCTATGACATGCCCTCTCTCCACCATCTAAACTCAACCTTGAAGCCAACTAGGATCATGGTAGGTAACCCCAATGGTCATGTCACCATGATATGCTCATATACCCAATAGTGTAGTAAATGGACAACACACAAAATATATCACCATCATAGCCTCAAACCCCATAGCTCTCTATATAATTATGCCAAAAATAATAGACCCTAGGCAAAAATAGTCCACTACTCAACCATATGTGCAATCACACCTATCAATGCAATTTTCAATCTCCCACTATCTATATTTAGTAATACATACACCATGATCTTAATCATCTTCAGGATTCTCAAATGATGTTACTCCTCATCAACTATATAGAGTGGCTCGTATGCAAAACTCATAGAATGATAATTCACCTCACTAACATGCTCTCCATGTAATGTGACCATGTGTATATCATGCTCCTCTCTTGAGTATGTGAAGAGATCCTCACCTTGGAGTGGTGCCATAAATCTTATAAATATCCTCTTAAGTCACTTTCAACTCTTCAGTGAGTAGATAGAAAGTGTTAGTGGTGCGATCCCACCTCTCAATCAATGATATCATCAAGGACACATCCCAAGTGACTCAATAGTCCCAACACACTCCTTATAACCTAATAGCCACCATGTTCTCCCATTCATCTAGAGTGACATCCCTCCTCATACATGTTAGTAGCCTCAGTAGATGATCTCATAATGTCAGCTCCACCCTCACCTGTATCCATACACACACAACTCAAGTCACATACCTTTTAACATACTTTATCACCACCTTTTCCCCTTCTCTTTAGGAGAAATACATTGGTCTAAGGCCCTAAATTGGGCTATGTGGGAAACACTTAGTCGATAAGGGGTCTTCTAAGGTTAGCTCAGCCATATACCCATGCCACTAACTACCTTAGGCTTCACTACCTCTTTCTATCTACCCTAGGCTTCATTGTCTCTCTTTCTTTACCCTAGGCTTCATTACCTCTCTCTCTCTCTCTACCCTAGGCTTCACTGCCTCTCTCTCTACCCTAGGCCTACCTACCAATCATAACTCTAGGTCTCATAGCCTATATCCCTAACTCCTTACACTATGACTTATCTTTTAGACCCTAGACCTCTCAACCTATCTAAACATACCTTTTTACCCATTTCCACTATCACACCTTTTTAGATCTTTTCCCTAGGTTCTAGGAGAACTACATTGTCTTGAGGCCCTAAATCAGGATATGTAGGTAGCACTCAGTCGATAAGGGGTCTTCTGAGGCTAGCTCAACCATTAGGCTAGTTGACTACTTCCACTAGGGATCTAAACTAACCCTTTCTCTTATTTTTCTACTTTTTTATAGTCATTGAGATTGGTATTAATGTTGATGTTGATGCTTTATAGGCCTACCTATTAGCTGACATTGGTAGGTACCTACCGACCTCAATGTTATATCGACTGACATCAGTGGACCTCATCAATGTCAGTGATTGGTTTAGCCCTAGGACTAAATGACCCAAACCCAAAATTACCAAATTTAACCTAAAAACTACCCAAATAACCCCCTAAATTATCCTAACACTAACCTACACTATTTTCTACACCTCTACTAATGTTTTCTATACCCCCATATCTAAATTAGGATAAAAACTACAAATACCAAAATCAAATTTCAAACCAACTAGAAGAGACTCTTACCTCATCTCTCCATCTCCTCTTACCTAGCATAGCTGGGTCTTGTGGTGGTGTACCTCTTGTTGGGTCCCCTCCTTGCTCCACCATCTCAATCACTCTCAAGCTCTACTTTTTTCTCTCCAATCACAAACTTTCAAATGAGTTGGTTGGTCACCAAACCCCCTTTTATTAGGTTTGGTTAGCCATCAACATCAGCATTCTTAACCTAATATGATGATGTTAGTGCTTACACCTACCAAAACCATCAATGTTGCCTTAGTGTGATGAGGTTGGTAATATCTATTACCAATGTCAGCACCATTCCAATAATGTTTTCCTAAACCAAGCAACCCCAAAATATTTAGACTTTACCCATACCTTGAGGCATTTGGAGATCCCATATATCTCCCCAACCATGATTAATTCCATTAGAGATCACTTACATCTTCACCCATGATGAATTTGCTTGGAAATCATGAATATATCCTCACTCTTTGACACTTTTACACCAACCTTGCATTACTTATCTTGACTGCTTATATTATTCTACTATAGTTGGATATTGTACACATGCATGTATATTAGGTGTTTTGGATGGCAACCAAACTCATCCTATCTCCTTCAACCCTTTTGTGTTTCCCAGGGGAACTTCCTACCTCAAAAACTTGGGACACATTAACCATTAAAGCTACAACTTTGATTATTCTGACCTATCAACTATCACTTACAAGCTATGTTTTGCTAACTTCTATCTGAGTCCTCCTTAACCTTGCTTATTCTTGACTTTGTAAATTATATCTCATTGTAGTATATGCATATAGAGTGATACTCAATTCTCCACCATTCACCCAATTACATTTTTATCAAATTGGTACCTGATTCTAGTTTATCCTCCATCGATTTCCATTTTGAGGGGGATACCTAATCTAATACTTGGAGCATATAACTCTTGTTTTTGTCTTGTAGCATGTCAATACAAATTACAATACAAAAAGGGGAAAATATAGACACTAAAATTATGTCACACACATGTGTGTAACTTCTTATGTTGAAACCCCTTTTTAACCCATTTTTTAATAATAACAATTAACCTCCCTAACCTATACTTTTACCCATCACATATTTAATTAATTTAAAATCCTTTATTAAGTTAATTAAAAACCCCTATTTCTACCTTACCTAGCCACCTTTACCTATGACTGATTCTCACCTAACGAGTCACCTCAAGACCTAGTCCCCTCATCGTAATTACCTAAGACTTATTCCCACTTCCAAACTAAATTCCTAATCAACTACCTCCTTTTTAACTTCTTAATTTTAGCATTTTATAATGGGTGTCATACTTGGCATGAAGAACAATTAAAAAATAGGAAAAAATAGTAATTTTTACTTATTTTATGGCCATCGATGTTGGTCAACCTAGGGTTGACATTGGTGAGATCGTCAATGTCATCAATATAAGCTAAACTCCAACCTAAAGTTTAAGTCAACCAAAATTAAGAAAATTCATTCTTACTCACAGTCAAGCTCTTAGCATTCTATTTTTGACATCTTGGATTACTATCATCTTGAGTAAGTCAATCATGATTAGCAACTAAGCTCTTGAGGACCAACAACACCTGCTTGTTCTCTCTATTTAGGCATTCATGTTTGGACTCCCTACTAGGGATCATCAATCTGGCACAATTTATTTAGTAATAATAGCTAATTACATCACTTATCTTATAGGTCTTTTAAAACATTTATTATACTATCACTTTATATCTACTATAGATTATTTTACGCACTTTTGAGCAAACCCCTATGAGGGAGTTACAAAGCTTCATCACTTATTTCCCTTTTACTTGACACACCAAACCTCTAACTAGATCTACCTAAGCCATAATATCTCTCTCATAACTATCCCAACCTCCTAGACCTAATCCAAACCATTTCCCAAACCCAAAAAATCCTTCTGTAAGCTCTTAGATAATTATTGCCCCTATCGACCTCGATAACCTAATCAACATTGGTTACCTCACTACCGACCTTGGCAACATAATCAATATCAGTCACTTCCCCACTGACATCAGTAACTTTGGGTTCCCTAACCTCTTCAAAACCTACCCAAACAAATTCTAAAATATAAATAGAGTACATCACCTATACCCTATCACTCTCTATTACATATAAGTTATTAATAATGGTAATCTTATCTCTCTTTTAGTTTCTTTTTACCTCTCTTTTATTTATTTATTATTCTTCTATCTCTCAAAAGTGGATTGTCATCTCTAAGGAAGTTTCAAACTTCCTAGAATAAACACGTAGCCTGGTAGCCCACTCATTTAACTAGTAACAAACATCTTATGGTAGTGCTTTCTTGCTTACATGTAGTCCTCCCCAACCAGAAAGGAGTGCTCACAATGTCTAGATATGGTGCATAAACCAATCCAGGTTCATTCTAATCACGTATCCCCACCCTTATTTCTATTTTATTTTAGACTTAAAATAGACAAAATTTATTGAAATAGTACCCAAGCCACTAATACCAACATAAATACCAATTCTAATGCTTCCCATGTAAATCAAACACACCAACTTCTATTACAAACTCTGAATCAAACGAATACCTTTCAAGCTCATAATATGAATCAAAAGATGAGAATGCAAAACCACCTTCTTAACCTTCAATCTCATCTACAACCAATGGCTTGGGCCACACATAACCAAAATTTTCTCCTCCTCCTCTTTAATATTCTTAAATGAATCTTATTCCTCATCCTCCTTTAGTCAATAAAACCATCAAGCATCTACAAAATGAACCTCTCACTACTCAAATTGCTAATATTGATATAGGAGGTATAACACCTAAAATTTATTATAATGGGTCAAATGATCCCACTCTTTACCTCAAAACATTAGGAAATCTCTAAAAGGATTGGGCCAAACTAAACACCTTTACCACTAGCAATATCCTCACTAAAACCCTCATAGGTGATGCCTTGGATTTTTAAAATCAACTTAGAGATCATTTTATTTCTAGTTTTGAGGACTTAGTTAATGCTTTAGTTCAATAATTCAAAACTAATGATCTTCCTAAAAACACTTTGGCCCATTTCATTAATTAAAAACAACATGAGATTGAAACTGCCTAAGCCTTTGTTAAGAGATGGAAGATTTTGTCAAATAAATGTGAACATAACATGGTATATGACAATCTTTTTCATGTCTTTACAAATGCCCTATTTCCTAAATTTCAATATAGAGTCCACACAATCTCTCTCTCCATGTACATTAAAGGTGGTTATTGACCAAGCTAAAATACAAGATTCTGTAATGTGTCAATTTGAACCACCACAACCTTCTATGGGTCCTCATCTGTTACTTAAGAACAAAAACCACAATATCACCATTAATGGTGTTACCCATTCTTATGACACCATTCACAATGTTTAAGCTATCATTCCTAACCCTTCTATGGAATTGGCTCCTTCTTCTCAACAATATACTAATCCTCATTTATCTTCACCCAATAACATTAATGTTCATAAACCTCTATCCTCTACTAAATTGTTTAAGCGTCTACATAGGCCTCTTCCATGAGAGATTGACCCTATTTGTCCTATGAAATCTTTGTATGATCCTAACAAGTTTTGTTGGTTTAACACTAGTTGGGGTCATTCTCATGAGACCTGTAGACAACTTCATAATTTATCCATGGATTTTCTTCTTAGACCTAATTCTAATCATGATTCCAATATCTGTAAGCATCAACAAGCATATGAGATTGATTTTAAGGACTATAAATTAAATGACAAAACTCAAGCCTTGAATCAAGCAAATTATCATTTGTCTATCTATAAGCATCCTCTACTTAATCATCAAATTATTCAAGATACTAAGGACAAACCCACTCCTTCTATCAATAACATAGAAAGTCTTGTTGAACAAACTTTCAAAGATAATGTGGTTAACATGACTGGTGGTGACTTTCATTGATTCCCAACCTATCTACACTCCTTCCCATAAGACATCATGTTATCCAAGATTTTTCTCCAATTCATTTAAATGAGTTGCGGCAATAATATTTTATTACTTTTTATGATCCAATTTATGATTCCCCCTTGGATAACACACCCCATTCTATTTCTACCACTCTTACATCATCCTCCAATACTAATGATAATCAATATTCTTCTAATTCTCAAAATCAACTTAAACCAACTAGTTCATCATCTCAACATGATTTACCACCTTGTTCTAAATCTTTATCTTCTTCTTATAAAAAAATTCAATGTACTTAGGCTCCTCCATTTAAGGATCTCATTAAACATTATGCACCTATATCTAATAAAATTCTTATGAGCAATGATGAGTGGGATCCCATTGCGGATCTCACTAATATCCCATCCCAAATTCCATTTCTTGAGCTTCTGAGGACTTCTCCACATCATAGAAACCACCTCATGTAGCTCCTATTTGAGATGAATGTCCCTTGTCCTCCCCTAGTAGGATGGGAGGCAGCTTTATCTAGTTTTGAAGATAGTATTTTGAAACAATGTGAAGAGATGTCTATCAACATTGATGAAACCATAGACACTTCTCTTTCCCTAAAATTTCCTATCACATCTATGATTCTTGATGAGATTATGATTCATGAAGATGATCCTCCTTTATTCATTATCATCCAAATATGTGATATCCAAGTTAATCATACCTTCATTTATGAGGGTTATAGCACATGTGTCACTTTTCTTGATTTTATAAAGACTCTTAGGTATTATAAATGCAATCTCAAGTCTACACGTAGCACATGCCAAAGATACGATTAAAGGCAAATGGCTCTTTTAGGTTATGTGTGGCTTCCCATTATCATTCCACCTATCACCATTAATGTGAAGGTGATGATATTTAACTTCCTCCTTTCATACAAAATATTAATTGGTAGGATGTGGAATCACCACATGAGAGATATTGATTTTTCCACCTACTAATTTTTTAAATTCCCTCATAATGGAGCCATTTACAGGTGTCAAGGAGACACTAACCCTTAAAATTTCAAACAATTCCAAGATCATGGTATCTTATAGATTCCTACTCTTGAGCCTCTGTTAAGTGTTAAATTTTGTGAGTCTTATCATCTTGACTTTACTATCAACACAACCTAAAACTACAATGGGCATCCTGAGCTCATTGGTAACATTCCTCCTAACCTTTTAGATCCTGATGATGATAAGCTCAATGAGATTAAATTAAAGATTAAAAAATTCTATCTCTCACCTCATCTCATCTCACATATTCCTACTTCATTATAGCCTCATTCTTTCCAACCTCCTTGCAATGACATTCTCATAACTTTGACCAAGACTAGGCATTCTATTCACCATGCTTCATTAGATGATAAGGTTATTCCTACCTGTGTCATTGATCTTCACACCCTAGATTATGATGATGGTTATTCCTTAGATGATCCATTGTTAGGTGGTCTTATCTAGGCCTATGATTCTTAGATTATACATTATTTTTCTTCTTTACTTTATTCTTTTTGTGCATCTTATCAATTTCATTCACTTATAGTTCCTAATTTTTGCATTTTTCCCCTTTATCGTACGGTAGAGATGGTGTCGACACCTCCAGTTTTTGAGGATCCACATAAGACTATGTTCATGGATCATGTTATGACTAGGCCTTACCATTTTTATAGGTTCCCTAACTCCCATTATTAGTTTACCACTAAGGTTAGTGTAACCCTCATTAGACCTTATATAGATCCCACCCCTCCCTTAATAGAGCCTATTATAGTTACGCCTTTTATTAATCTTATTATAGTTGATCCTGATCCTAGTCCTACTGTTGCTAAGCCTACCTTGATTATGATGCTATTCATCCTTACATATAGCCTAGTTATATTCCTTCCTCATCATCACCCTCCTTTGGTGATGGTTTTCTTCCCTTGACTAAGATGGCTCCTCTACCCACCAAATGGATTGATGAGTGTTCTCTAGATTCTTCCACTCTTGTTTTACCTCCTTCCATGAGTGCTTCTAATAAAACCACTCACAATAATATCTAATGCTTCCATGGGATAAATAACCATTCTTCTACCCATTGTCATAAGTTGTGGCAATATACTAATACCTTGTATCCTTGTTCCCCATCATCAGACAAAGCCATACCTCCCCCAAAGGTACTTCCTAAATATTTTACTAAGTATGGTGAGATATATTGTCTATGGTATCTTTATGTCACCCATCACATTGATCATTATCATGTCATAAAATAACATCTCAAATATCACCTTATAGCCATTTATAGACCTTCTACCAGTCCTCCTATAGGTCATTCCCATAATAATGTTCCTTCTTCTCCCATGTATCCACCTTCCATGGTTCCTTCACCATCTTATGTGCCTTCACCTATGGACCTTCCCTCACCTATGGATCCTTCTCCACCTATGAGTCCTTCACTTGTGGATTCTTCTCCACCCATGATTCCTTATTCTCCCATAGATCCTATTTCCATGCATTCTCCTAACCAACCTTTGCCTAATTTTCCTCCTCAACATTATCTTTTGATAATTACTTATTTCTTAGTTGAGAGGATCAAAAAAGAAGTATTTGCCCAATATTCATTGAAGATTTATGAGACCTTAGCAATAGTTCAATTATAGCTTCATAGAGACCTATCTGTTGTATTAGATAATGTCTGTGGATAGATTTAATAGTATTTATGAGCACATACATGGTGATTTCACATTTATATTTAGATTGGACATGTGCTACCATTTTATTTCTATCTATTATGTTATTTGACACTGTGTCAAATTTTGGCTTATCTTATATCATGATTTCTTACTTATTGTACCATATATTTCTTGTCTTATAATTAATTTTTCATAGGATTGTCTTTTCTTTATCATTTCTTTCCTTTCCCTTTTTCCTTGGAGTTTTTCTCAAAACTATCTTCTTGTGTCTTTATGATTGTTTTACTTTCTTATCCTTATTTTTCATAAATAATTTGTCATGGTTATTTAGTTATACTTACCCTATTCTCCTTGGTTATTATTTCCATTTACCATGTGATAAATTATAAAAACAATCTCTCTCATTATTTTATCCTCTTACTAGTTCACTTTGGATCTCCTTTTTCCACTAACTAATCATATACATGATTGAGACTTGAGATCAAATGCTAGTTCATTATCAAGCCTAAGTATCCTAGTCAATCTTTGTCTTTAGATACTTGGATTCTTTTAGCTTTATCCTAAAACTCATTGATGTGTATCGCTATCTCTCTCATGATTGGTCATTAAAAATCCATATGGAGGAGGGATCTTAAAAAGCCTTCAAAATAAATTTAAAATCTAGATCATTTAAACAAAAGGAAATGCTATAAAAAGGCAAAAATATTCTTAAAAGTCTAATCACACTAAAAGACATGATTCAAAGAATATATCTTCTTTTAGTCAAAGATTAAATTCAAAATTTGGATTCATGGTAGTGCTGAGGTACTTTAGGGTGTGGTAGGCTAGTAGATTAGAAAAAGAGAATTAAAAAAATCTCTTAGTGATACCTACTTTCTTGTACAAGTACCCAATCTTTACAGTAGACTAATGGATTTTTAAGGAGTCATGAAGAGTGGGGAATATGTCATGGTAAGGTAGGTCCATTTTTATCTTCTTATACCAATATAAATTCATGAGTTTATCTTAGTAGCACACCTATTTTCCTACAAAGCTTTATGTCTATAATGAGTAGGTTTCCTTTATACGTATATGACCACTAGTCACTTAGTGTCTTCTCATTTTCTTAGTATGCCACTTGCCTCCTAAGGTATTCTCATAAGATGCCTAAGTATTAATTTTACACTCCCTTTTTCATTCCTTATTTCCATTATATTTCCTCTTGATAAATTTATTATTTGGTGTATTGATCACTCCCCTCGGGATTTCATTTATGATTTATTTTATAAGACCACATATAAACCTAGATATGCTCACAAATTGGCATATTTTCCTTCCTATTATCCACATCCTTGATTACTCAATTTTCATATTTATTCCACCCTATTGGTGTTCTCTTTATTGAGTTTTAGTGTAAGATCATGGATAAGACCTGACCCTCTTCACAAAATTTTCCAATACCCAAGTCACCATCCAAATTACATGTGTAAAATTTGAGATAAGATTCAATCGATTATGAATACACATCATTTTACATGATTCCCATCTTGATATTTAGTATGTTTTATGCTTACTTCATTTTTATTTCACTTTTTTATCTTCTTATTTTATGAGTACATGTAAGATTTCAACCATCTCTCAAATTGTTCATAATTTCTAGCTTGAATTAGTATGACCAATTTAAGACCAATCTTTTGTAATTTTTGTTTATCTTTCATACTCTCTAGCATGATTTAGTATGATTGATTAATTTAATTATTTTTTTTTTAATTACCATTCATGCCATTTTTCATACCTTCCATTTTATTAATTTGTTGTCATACTTCCCAATGTGATATTTAGTATGATTTTACTTGTTTTAATTTAGTGAAAAAATATTTCACATTGGTTTAAAAACAAATTCCTTTTTACCATCTTGTTTTGCCTTTTCTTGGTTCTTTATACTTAGTCATTTTTTGTTATTACACATTTCCTAGCTTGAAATAGTGTGTAATACATTTTCTTGATTGATTATATTTTTCCAAGACCTTTTCACCTATTTCTTTTTTAATAATGTATGTGTCCTTCATAATGATATAAAATAAAATACATATCATATGTTTCTTATAGCATATACAATAGATCTAAATTACATGTACTAGAAATAAATATATCCTAAGCATCCATAGCCTCAACCATAATGAACAATCTCAATAATCCATATTGACAACATACACATCCAAATATAATATGCCAAAATTGAATCATAATCACACACACACACACACACACACACACACACACACACACACACACACACACACACACACACACACACACACACACACACACACACACACACACACACACACACACACACACACACACACACACACACACACACACACACACATCATGAGTTTTATACAACATATGTAACCATATACAATGCCATAAATCTATGGATGGGTCCCATCCTATCTATCTCATGGCCTATCCATGCTTCCTACTAAGCCCTTAGTCTAATTCCTCTAAATGGTAAACTATAAGGAGGTTGTTCAAGATCTCAACCCCTCTACCTATCCTTGTAGGTGTGTAGCCTGCATCTATGACTCCATCAACTGGGTTTGGATCTCTATCATTTACACTACTATAGTTAGATGTTTATCTCTCTCATATTCTATGGCCTACCATACTTGTATATCCACTAAACCCATTGATGTTAATAGCTACATCTTCTCCCTCTACACTCATATTTGCCTTGTTGCCTCTCTAGCTAGTATAAACCAGCTCACTTGAGCCAAGGTAGATGGTACACTTAAATCCTCTAGGATGTCATGGAGTGTTACCCTCACCAAGGATCCCTATCTCTCCTCCTCATCACCTACACTTGAAAAAACACACAAGATGGATATTGGATAACTATCATATCTCATAATATATATCTATCTAAACAAAACTTAAGAAATAAATTAATCATCTTTTTACTTGTATGTGTCTCAGATATTATTGTCTCAACATTTGTGTGACCACTTAACATAGTCTTCCCATCTATGTAACATCATAGAACCTACTCTATAGGCCACGTCCTTAGCTCAAACTTGGATAGCATGATTCACATTAGTATCAACCTACATCTGAGTGGTCTCTCTATCATCTCCTCTATCTCTCCTATGGGGTCATCTAAGATGGTAATAATCTCCACTCTCTCCTCTACCATTTACCTTTTTTGACACCATATCATTAGTGGCCACTACTAATCTTAATGTGGAGATGATAGTGGTACATCTAGTATCTCTACCTCTACATCCCTATCCTCCTACTTAGCTCCTCATCATGCCCAACTAGTCTATGGTTACTCTTAGCATGGCCTTAGTGTTAGCCTCACTACTAGTGATCTAAGTCCTCTCCTCCCCCATGGCTCCTTCACATGTCAATCTCACTACTTGATAATTAGTATATATGTTTCTAGATTAAGTAATCACATCTATCCTACCACTTATGCCATCAAATGTGGCTCTCTCTACCAAAATTAGTATCCAACCACCTTTATCATCTTTATCACCTATGTAACTATGTACCAACTCACCCATGTAATTGATATGTACTTATATGGATACCACACATGTATACACAACTCATAGACTACATCATGATGGTATTTATATCATGTCCTATATCTCTCCTATGGGGTCATCTAAGATGGTAATAGTCTCTACTCTCTCTTCTACCCTCTACCTTTTTTGACACCATGTCATAAGTGGCCACTACTAATCTGGATGTGGAGATGATAGTGGTACATATAATATCTCTACCTTTGAATTCCTATCATCCTACATAACTCCTCATCATGCCAAACTAGTCCATGGTTTCTCTTAGCATGGCCTTAGTATTAGCCTCACTACTAGTGATCTGAGTCCTCTCCTCCCCCATGGCTCCTTCACATGTTGATCTCACTACTTGAGAATTAGTATCAATGTTGCTATATGAATTAAACCCATATATCCTAGCACCTATGCCATCAAATGTGGCTCTCTCTACCAAAATTAGTATCTAACCACCTTTGTCATATCTATCACTAATGTAACTATGTACCAGCTCACCCATGTAACTATTATGTACTCACATGGATACCACACATGTATACACATCTCATAAACTACAACACTAATATGTGGGACATGACTTGCACTACCTAGTCCTCCCTCCATATTTTCACTAAAGGTAACATGTCATCAACCATGTGGGGTAACCCAATTGATCAATACATAGGAAATGACTCATATATCTAGGTTATCAATATAATGATCAATCTCATGGTCCTTTTCCCTATGAATAGCATATCATACATATCATGTACTATCTAGACCTAAATGATTGAGCTTAGGTTGTATATAACATGTTCCTCCAATATCATCCTATTCAAGGCTACCATGAACAATGGTACCTTTCCATCTGACTTGTGACATAGCAACCACTATGTCACAAGGCCTATCATAGCCTTTCAAATATTTAGAATCTATGATGTATAGACATCAAACATACTCACCCTCTTACCTAGTAGAATCATCTCCAAGCCTATATCCCACATAGCTAAGGCTTTCTTCTCCTCTAAACTCTAGTATCCCTATATTCAATCATTCCCAACAATTAAGGAACATGACTAATAAGTCAGCATTGAGGGGGATTTGGCACATCTTTTCTATCTTGCCTAGACCTATGGATCTTAGTTTAGCCCTATCTCTCACTAATAGCTTATCTAATAAATCTAATAACCATGCCACATCCAAAAGTCACCAAAACCTTTGTTGTCCCTCCACCCAAGAAACAATAAAGGATGTATCAATTCTTCCATGTCATGTATAGTTAAAATACATTATTTTTACATTTTAAAGTAAAAAACAAGCCTAAATTACTTTATTTTATTCATTTTAGCTTACTCTTAGCCTTATTAATCCTTCTTGACCTTACTTGGTCATTTCAGGCCATTTTATCCCTCTTTCGACCTTTTGCATAATTTTTGTATCATTCTATATCTTTGGTCAAACTAGTTTGACTAAAAATTTCCTATCTTTTCACCTGGTTGACATAAAAAATCTAAATCAACCCCCTTATTTTCCCTTCCCTAGTGTTGAGTTTCCATTTTGGACCTTTTGGACCACCTAGAGACTAAAAACTAGGCCTTTATCTTGTAGATTATATAGGGTTGACCCATACCTACTAGGTCAGCACTATGGATTTTGCCTATTTTTTAGCATACTACGTTGATTGGGTCAACCTAGTGATTTTTCCCTATTCACCCCTTGTTTATTTTATAAAAAGTGTATTTTTTTACTTTTTGCCTAAATACTTCAAACCTGTTTCCTATCTTCCTATTTACTACCCCTAGAATCTTATTTTTCTTCATTTTAACATCTATAAATGCTTAAAATCATAAAATACTAAAAATTCACTTAATTCAATATAAATTTCAAAAACTAGTTTGAGATTCTTAATTGCATCCCTGTAGTGTACTTGTTGCCACCTCTGGAGCCCCTCCTTGTCCAACATGTCATCTCCTCATCATCCTATCTTGTTTCCTCTCCATATCTCTTTTTTCTTCTCTCTCACAAGTCAAAATAACAAATGACTTATCATTTCCCCTATTTCAAACACTTTTTAAAAATACAAATATTTCAATTATTGTCCTCTAGATTTCTTATTTTGTTCTTATCTTTGTTTCTACTCATCCATTTTTCAAACTATAAAATAGGTTAGATTCATGATGATGTAGAGACTATTTTCCACTATCATATGCCTATTTCCTAAAAATTTCAATTTTTGGCTATTTTTGTACTAACCTCTATAGGTTCATCTAGTATTCTCTATATTGGACACCTTCACATTTCTTACAATCTAATTCTTTATCTATGACATTAAGGTAAGTTAAAGGTATGTGTTTTTAAATTTAGTCCTTTTATTTGTCTTATTTTCTACCTACAATACTTTACTTAGCATCGACATTATGTTTTATCATGTTTTATCTTCAAGCACAATCTTATGTTGTACTTATGTGACATGTGATGAGATTTGAGTTGGTCATATGTATACACATAATATTTTCAAACTTGTATTGATTACTGACACTTTGTATATTTTAGGAATCTATCAAGTCTCAATCTCTCTGAGTGCATGTTTTAAGGGGTGAACTAGGAAAGGGGTGGGCAAACCATCAGTGCTTCATAATATTGATGTCCCTTTTACCACTTGACATCTACACACTTGTCTCCTAAAAACCATGTACCCTAAGATTATTCTTCTTAGTCTTATCTCTTCTAATATTTTCCTCTTTCCATTTCTCATTTTCATGCAGTAACATCCTTTTTGACTATCAATTGTAATGGGTTGACTGGGTTGACCCAGTATAATTCAGGGGTATTATTTACTTTTTAAGTTTGTTAACCTTTTAGTTGACCTAGCATAGACATAGTAAATTTTACCCAAAAACACACTGGCTTGATACCATAGAGTTAACATTTAGGAGGATTTAGGGCAAGATCTACCTATTTATACAAGTTCATTTCCCACCATTTCATGAGAAAAGAATTATTATCAAAGAAGTGTGGGCAAACATCTACTTATTGACCATTATACTTGAGGAATAAATCTTAGGGTTCCATACTTTCTTTGGAGATATGGATCTTGTCTTATGGATAAGTCTTTTGGATGCTTAGATAGGTTGTGTAGCCTAGAATTGATTTATCTTTGTTATCCTTACATACCACAACAATCTCTTGCAAAGCACCTTGGCCAAGGGAGAGATTGAGGCTTGGTAGGTTTATCTTCAAAGGTAAGTGTTCCTAACTTTATTTATCCTTTGTAAGAGTAGATATATAATGCATTTACATTCTTTTCTCCATGTATTTAGGATTTTGTATAAATTGACATGAGTATGTCTTCTAATACACATTTATCTTATTTATTTATTTTATTGTTTCTAACCCCCACTTTGTGCCATAAGCTTTGGTGTGCAATATATTGGATTTTGATTTCTTTTTATTAGAATAGAGTGAAAATTTTAAACCTTAGGACTACATTAAGGTTATTGTGTGATTATGTTATACTGTAGGCTTTGGAACCCTTCCTAGCATTATGTGTTGTGATAAGTGATACAAGTGATCCCCTAATCATGTCTAGTAGATTACCATATCAGTCATACTCCCACTTAATAAGTGTATCCCAATCAAAATTGTAGGTGTGATCCATCTTAGCCAATCTAGGATTAATTCATAGGCATGATGCATTTCTAGTTAAATAATAGGGTACATAATATTATTTCATGTTCATACTTATGCATGGAAATTTCAAATTTATTTTCTCCAAAGTTTAAAATTTTCAAATAAAATCTAGATTCATCTATAATAGTGTGATTCATCTTTTTTTTAAAAGTCTATCACATTATATTTTAATGACACTCAACATCTATAGTTTCATAGTGACAATCCATATTTGGTGGTTCTACCCTTAAATTATTCTAAAATAGTACTATAAGAAATTTGGAGCATATAATATTTCCAACTCAAGTTATTCAATTACTTTTCAAATTAAGACTTGATCACTCTCAATCCACCACATGCTCAATAATTTTCTAAATGCGTCAACAAGGGGGCACACATACTTCTCCACTTTCAAGTTACATGGTAATTATATATCACACCCTTTATAGATGTATTCTTTCCCTACTCTCTTTTCAAATTTTAAATTTAAAGTTTCAATTTTTTTAATTTTCAAATATAGATAGTACCTACTTTCAGTGGCATTGTTTCATGTTTTACATTGATGCATCTTGCACAATCAAGACTCACATAAAAAATAAAGTATATATATGGTGGGAATATATACACACTCAAATTTAATCATTAATTAGTTGACAATATTTAATATTATCATACTTACCTTATTTGGCCTATTTGTCATTCTATTAACTAACAATCTCTATGAGAGTTTTTATTATTCTACTTACTACCTTGAAAATATTATAAAAATCATGTAGACATCCCTATTCTTTTTGAAAAATCCTATCAACCAGATTCAGTAGTCTCTTTCCCTTTGGGATAATAACATTCTAGGTAAATGTTGATGCTTCAAATTATACCACAAGTGCTCTTAGTGTTGAAGAACACTTCTCATTTTAGGATTCTTAGAATTCATGGCATGAGTCACAGTTTGTGACTATGCAATTATTATCTATGGTGAAATAGAAGAAAAGTATGAAAACTATCCACAATATTTATTTGATTTAGTAAATGATTATTAAAAATAATCTTTAATATAGAGTTAATCTTGATTAAAAAAATAAAAAGGAAGGGTAAGGAAGGAAGAGACATGATTGTAGGTTTTCATATCAAATATTATGACAAAATTCAAATTAAATTGAGTACACATTAAACCAATATATGTTATAAAATATCATAAGCTCAAATTACATCACAAATCAAGTAAATTACATCAAAATTATGAATCATAAGTAAGAACCAAGTTTACTTTAAAAGTTTTCTATTATGATTTGAATAACATAAGTACATCTAAATACAGAGTAAATAAAATGAAGTATACTTGAAATCTTTATAGTTAATCTAGCATTCAACACAAATTAACTACCATATGACAAAGAATGTGACTCAAAATAATAATAATCATTTAAATTCAACACAAATTTCCATAATTGAGATATAGCATAAACATTTAATAGAACAATCCAGATAATCTTTTCAGAATTCCTTAGTTATATTAAATGCTCCTAGTATCAATTGCTCAAAAACTCTCTTAAAAATGTTAACCATCTACCTATTTATAAGAAACATAGGTGGTTAAACAGTTAACTTTCATAATATCAACATGTGAATAAGGACAACTATTCTTAATATAAAGATACAATGTGGAAGGTTACATGTCAACATGACAAGAAAGAGTATATGCTAATATAATAACATATACTTAAAAAAAAAATTCTCTTAATAATTTCATTGGTGGGCCCTTTAATTACCCCTATCTAAGGAATTATTTCACCTTGGTGTATTTTTCTATGATTATCTCAAAACCCACTATAGGCTTCATTAGAAAATCCTCTTCTTTATCTGCTAACTTCTCAAATTCACTATCTTCCCAAGATACAAGTTCCTTGATACATTATGCTTCTATAATTTATTTGCCTAAAAAATAATGGTATCAAGGGTCTTATGGCTGTCCTTAGTTTAATGACCTTTGTTGTCTTTTATGCTTTGAATATGAGTACCAACCCTCTACTTGAATTCTTCATCATCAATTAGGCCTATAGTAGTGGTTTGAAAAGGGTTATCTAATCGATTCCCTAGAAGTTTCTCAATCCAGTTTACCAATTCTATGTCTCTCTTGATGAAGTCCTTAACATCAATACTCTAGGTGATCAAATACTCTTGTTTTTCTATCAAAACTAACATGAAGATGTCTAGATGTCTAAGTTTGATAATATTGAAGTCCAATACTTGCTTTGTCTTATGCACCTTGATGAGCTCCTCCATCTAAGCTTGAAAATTTTACCACTAGGTGATTAAGGCTTATGCCATCTTAGCTTGATGGTCTAAAGCACTCAATCTAGACTTGATGTTTTTCAAATTATTGAATGCATCCATCAATGATATATTGAACACTTACAATACATATTTAGGAATTGAAAGGAGGACCTAAGCTTCTAAATCTTGTTTTTATTTCTCCAACTTGAGAATCTTTTACTTCATTCCTTGAACTCAAGATAAGGTCATGGTTGACTGGGTTATTACCATACTAGCTACATATTCTTGAAAAATAGGATGCTCCCCTACTACCTACCCTAGAATAGGAGTTAATCTTGAAAAAGGTTCCACATTTTGAAAGGTGAAATCCTCAGTATCAATAGAAATTTTCTTGGTCTCTACTCTCTCAAGAGTTGATGTATTTAGATTAAACTAGACCTGAGGGTCAAATTATATCACATGTGGTTATTAAGTAATCTCTACATTTGAACTCCCAAATGTTCTTAGGGTACCAAGACATTGTATTTCCTTGATGTGAAGAATCTAGATGCTTCTCTCTACTTTTTTGTTCAACATATCCTAAATCCAAGGCTTGACATTATCCTAAACACCTATGTCCACTTGAGTCAAAGCTAGTGAAGGAGAAAGAGATGGGATTTTCTACAACTTCCCATAAACAAACCAATTAGGAATGGCTAGTCGATAAATAGTATTCTCATCACTTAATAGGTTTATTTCACTAGTAGGGTGAGTGAAAGTTAACCTAAGATTCTTTCTTGGAGCTAGATAAATTAAAGCTAATTCTTTCTATCTCTTTCCACTACCCAATGGAACCAATTCCTTTCCTAATTCCTTAGATGGGTCTTCTTCCTTATCCAAACCATAAGAATATATGATATTAATAAGGGTAATTTATACTATTTATCTAGTTTCCAAAGCAATCATGCTAATAACCTCTATTAGGGAAGAAGGCCTTGGTGGGGATGCTTGAATTTGTGGACCTTCACTAGGTCTATGCTCAATGATGGACCCTTTAATCACATCCTTACCTTTTCCTTTTACATCCTTAGGTTTCTCAACCTAAGATGACTTTGTCAATTCTTATTTTTAAGGCTCAAAATATTTTCCCTCAATAGTTAGTGCTTGATGTGCAGTCCCAAATGGTCCTAACAATAAATGATAATACAAGGGATGTATTTTCCATATTTATCTTGAGGGCTTATTATCCATAACTATCATGTGTTCTAATTTTTAAACCTAGACAAGAATTCTTCAAAGTTCCTTAAATTTCTATAAATACCATCTCCCACACCTGATTGATGTTTGTACTTAGTCCTTGGGACCTTTTTTATCCTAAATATGGTTATCCACTCTATCATTGGGGTCCCACATCTTAAGATCATCCAATTGGAAATCAAAAGAGCTCCTAGGCACCACCATGATCTCCAACTATTTCTAATCCTTGATTACAATTATACCAATATCTAGTGGAAAGGGATGAACCTAATTTTTCTTATTCTTCTTATAGTGCCAATCCATTCCCTAAATGATTTGATAAGAAATTTATTGCTCTATAAGCTTATTGGGAACGAATATAAGCAATCTATATGGTTACACCATGATTCCCTCTATCCTTATTACAATGCAATTTGGATAGAACCACATATCCTCCATGGTCTCTAATTGTATTTTGATTAGAGGATGAATCCTAGGCATAGGGATACCAGTGATTACCTCAAAATGACTAGGAAGATACCATCACATATAAATTGCATGTGATTCATGTATTTGAATATATATAATTTGGAATAAAGATGGGAAATGGTATATCTACCATCAAGGGACCAATTTTGAATGCTAGGGAAACTAATAGAGTATAGGAGTGAATCCAAGAGGTAAGGCATCATAAATAATTTCTTGGAATTCTTTCTCTTGATGGCTATTTTGGTCGAGAAAAAACTTATTAAGTCTCCAATACGAGGGGTTAAGTTATGCTCCAATATGCAATGGACATAAGATACCTATAACTTAATTAAATAAGTATTAGAATAGGCACCAAAGGCTTTGTTTAATAAATTCATAGCTACCCTAACACCCTCACTAAATTGGGTAATAGGAATCTCACCATTTGAGGTCTTGAAAACATGGGAACCTTGGATTAATGAAGGTGAGAGGACTGAATCCAGGTTTTGGGAATTTCTCCATTCTCTCAAGGAATGGAAATAAACATGAGGCAAAGGGAGATTATAATAAGTATCAAAGGCCATGAGAGCTATGCATGTAACTTTGTTGATATTTTCTTCATGAATAATCCATTATCCATCTATTATGTAGTCAATGAAAATAGAAACAAGAAGATCAATGTAATACATTACCTCTAGTTTAGCAGCCGCATGGTGAAGGCCTACCATTTGAATTGATACTAAATCCTTGTATCTTTAGAACATTGAAGCATTCATCTTTTATTCCTATGAAATTTGTTATAACTCCTTGACAAAGAATAATTTGGACTAATTCCTGATTTCATGTACATTTAATGTTGTTAAATCTAACTCTGTGTCTCTAAAAACCCTTCCTTCACCATCTAAAGTTAGATAAATATTTGCTTCAATTTTCATCTATTTCCTACCCACTATAATTGATAACATTATATTGTAGTTGTAAATATGTCAAAGTTTTTACTAAGGCACTTTCTCTAAATTTAATTCACAATTATCTCAAGTGTCACATAATCAATTGAATCAACTTTGTCTTTCTTTATAAATGATTAAGGGTTTTTGGCTTTAATGACCAAAACATCTAACTTTGATCTCATACATGCCTTAGATATGATGTAACCTTACTATTATGTCTTATGTTTTTTCAATCATGAGATATATTTCATTTGGATCCTCCATACTTATGTGAAGATTATTTGGTCGGGTTTCATACCTTTCATAGCAAATTTCAATAATGTTATTTGAAGATTGACCCTTGGTTTTCAAAAATCCCCTTTATTTTACTTTGAAAAGCTATATCTAGGTCCTTGCATTTCATTATCTCTGAATCCTTGACCTTATTGATTGTTCCAAGTGTTAATCTAGTGATGCCTTTGAAAAGTCCTTAAATTCATCACACCGTTATATCAAATCCAGTGAGCAAATGATCACCATTGGATCTTAGCTAAGGCCAAATCATTAACTGCATTCTTTTTTTTTTAAAGGCTTGGGGCTCAATGTACCATTAGATCAAATCTAATGGTAAAATTATAACCATTGGATCCTATAATATGCTTACCTTTTAATTAGTTACATGATCATATAAATCTTAGGTTTAAAATTTTCATTTAAGATTTTATGTTTAAAAAACACAAAATAACTTAGGATAAGATCTTTATATACTAAGCTTATCTTCGTAAAAAGCTAGTAATTTCTTAAAAGGTTTTTAGAAATGCCCCTTTTGATTAGGATTTACAAATTTTATAAGTTAAATTTGATGGATTTGATCATGTAAAACACATCCTTGTAGATGTCAAATGATGGGAGTGAACCTGTCAAATTTAAAATAGTAAATTTTTTTGGTCTAATGATTGAGTGCCACACATAAAGGCTTTGGGAGATCTTGAGGATTTTAGGATTATTAAATTTAAATTTTATGGGTTTAGTCCCATAAAATATGTCTTCACAAATGTTAAATGATGAGGAAGAACTTATCAAATTTAAGATAATAAAATATTTCTATCTAATGTTAAATTTGACGGGTTCAGTCCCATCAAATACATCCTCACAGATGTCAAATGATGGGAGTGAACTTATCAATTTTAAGACAATAAATTTGTTTGGTCCAATGAATGAGTGCCACACATAAAGCCTCTAAGATATCTTAAGGATTTTAGGTTGATGCATGCCATTATATTAGAACCTCTGAGGTAATGTGAACCATTAGATCAAGTCTCAAGTGGTTAACAATTGTTAACATCCTTTTGGGTATCAAATTTAATTCACACCATTGGATCAAAACTTTCAAGAAAATGATCACCATTAGATATTAATTAGGCCCAAATAATTAACTATATGTCATTTTAAAAATACTTTGAGGTTGTCACACTGTCAGATCAAAATCAACAAACAAGTAATTACCATTATATCTATAAAAGAGCATAAGCTTTAAATTAATACCTGATCATGTATAAAGTTTAGCCTAAGGTTTTATATTAATATTTTCTCATGTTTTAAAGAAAAACCATATTTGAAGCTTAATATAAAGTTAGACTTAGGATCATTAAATCAAAAGGAAATAAAAATTCTCGCTAGTATTTTCTATGAATATTCAAATTCAAACCCCCTTTAGGGTTTGTTGCTTAGGACCTCTAGCTTATTCCATGTAACCTAAAAATAATCACCTTGAAGACAATTATTATCAATTTTGAACCATGAAATGTAAACATGATCAAATACATCAAAGCACATGTTCCCCTTTTAAAATTGATTTGCCTTTAAAATCCAAGATAAGACAACTCTTTACATTCAATCAAGAATACATAATTTTTGTAAACAAATACATGGGTCCTCATTTCAAAAAATAAATATAGGGGGTGTTAGTCTCAAAAAATGGTGACTCACAAGGGTAACATAGCAATATGTTATAACACAAGACTCTAGTTTAAACTTGTACATGAACTCCATATCCCATTTAGACATATGCTCTTTCCTGAATCAACCTTAAATTGAAACAAGCTATTTATGTATAAAATTTAAACTTATATATTATAACATAAACATGTAATTTGTGCTTTGATTCCACTTACTATTTGTCATGTAATTTTAGAAACAACATCTGGGTTCATGTCCTTTTGGTCCATTGCATTTAATTTTGAGCATTTTAGATATTCTTTGAGAATAACAACTCTTAGTTAAAGGGAGGCTTGGGCACTACTCTACTACCAGCTAGGTGTCTATAGCCCTGATAGAGATACCTTTAGTTCCACTCAAGTTCTTGATCCACTACCATCCAGGCATATATATCCCTCATGGAGATTACCTGAATCACCTTTGCTTTGGAATCTTTTGATTTGATAATAAGCTTTTTTTTAATCATTATTTTTTGTTTCCAACAAAGGTTAGGAACCAAATTAGATAGGTTTAGGGATTTGATCAAATTTTTTGGCCTTAGGATAATCTCCTTTAATTGAAACTTTAGTTCATGACAAGGATATGTTATAAGTGTAAGCATGAATATGGGTTAACAAAATAAATTCACATCATATACATATGACTATTCTTAAAACAAAGTTTTAATTTATAATAAGATTTAAATCTTTGTAGGACATTGAGTTCATATACCAGTCTATACCAGTGCCATTGATTTCTTCATGATACTTTATTGTGCCCTGATGTTCACCTTTTGTAAAATTCACCCACACTCTCTTGAGAAATTTCCAAATCAACAATAATACCAAAAGATTATACCACAACCAAGGAATACCACCAAGCAAGAAAAGAAAATAAAACATAAACAAAAATATATATACAAACCCAACAAGAAAAAGAAATAAAAAATCAAGAAAAGTAACTAACTAGCCTACTTACTCTAACTTTAATAATCTTACACATTTATTCCATGAAGACCCCCGATGGGATAGCAAAAAAGTAAGGTTTGAGATATTGTCCATTAGTAGGTAGTGTAAACTCTACTCCTTGGAGATATTTTAACTTGAATTTATTGATTCCCAAGATTTCTATAATTTGGTATGAACCAATCCATAAAGGGGTGAATTTACCATGTTTGCCTTTAGGTTCTGATGCTTTGTCCAAAAGAAGGACTAAATCTCCTTACCTAAGCACCTTTACTTTAGATATTTTATCAAACCATATTTTCACAATTTATTGGTTCCTAATTAATTCTATAAATTCCTTTTCTCTCACATATTCCATTCGAATAATGTCTAGCAGCTAAGAATTAGCAAGTTCCTGACTATCTTCCATGTATTCTTGAATGAATGTGAATGTAGGAAAATTCAAGGTTATGGGAAAGATGAGTTATTGACCATATACCAAAAAAAATGGTGATGCATGTATATCTCATTTTATCCTAATTCAATTTTCCCATAATGTAAACTTTAGAAGTTTATGCCATGTTTTAGGTCTATCTTTAATAGATTTTTGATAGCTTTCATCAAATTTTTGTTTATGGACTCAAAAACACCATTTTCTTAAAAGTATTGATTGGAAGAAAAATTGATTGAAATGCCTTGGTCATAATCCCATTCTATCATTTTAATATAAATGAATGCATATCCATTGTCACAAACTAGAGAAACTAGGTTTCTAAATGTAGTACAAATATTTTCCTCTAAGAAATTGATTACCTCCTCTATTTTACATTACTTAGTGGCTACTACCTCAGTTCACCTAGTATAATAATCCATATATATTAGGAGATACTTATGAACTTTAGAATAATTAGGGTTTATTACTCCTAAAAAGTTTAATCCTCAATGTGCAAAAGCTTTATCCACCATCATAGGTTGTAAAGGCATGGTTTCCTTTGGCTCTTTTGCGTTAACAATCTACCATGAATGACACTCCCTTACATGATTATAATCATCTTTGAAGAGGTTGGGCTAGTAATATCTATCCCTAATAATCTTGTGATCTATGGTTCTTCTTTAAGGGTGTCCACTTCCTAGCTTCTCATGGAAGGTATTCATAATCTAGGTTGTTTCTTCTTTAGACACACATCTCAAATAAATTCCCCCAAAGTTCTTCATATACAAGATTATATTCCTGGAGAGGTAATGAGTTTCTTTGATCCTTAATGTTCTCTTTTTTTCTCTTATAAATCTTGGGGGAAAAACACCATTGAAAATTAAATGGATAATAGAGTCATACCACTCATTAGGTTGGAAGTTTTGTTGATCTATTTACATGACATGGATTTTTGGATCAATACTAGCAATCATCTAAACTAAACCTTGACATTTGACTAATTTGGCTATTTTCATCTCTATATCATATTATTTTATAATTTCCATCCACTTGCCTCTTCTTTCTCTAAGCTCATTCTGACTTAACATAAGCTTTGTAGCTGGATCAGGTAATATAGCATGCACTTTATTTCTAAGGAGGTAATGTCTGAATTTTTTTATTACCTTTACCAATGCATAAGATTTCTTATCAATCATAAAATAATTCACTTATACATTTTTAAATTTGGTTCTCATGAAAGCTATGGGATGATTATTTTCATCAACTTTTTAAGTTAACATTGTAGCCATAATATGTTCAGAAGAAAACAAATATAGATATAAATCATTTGAGAAATAAGGACTTATGAGGACTGGAGCTTTAGTGATAACCTTCTTTTTTTCAGTAAATGCCTTCTTATATTATTGATTATAGTAAAGTATTATCATCTTTCTTAAGCATATCATTCAAAGGATTGATAATCTCAATGAAGCTTGAAATAAACTTCCTCACAAAATTAATTTTGCCAAAGAATGACTTAAGTTCCTTTTATCTATTGGGTATCCCAATTATAAAAATGGCCTCTACTCTATCAAGATGTATATAAATCTCATCTTTGGTAATGATATGTCCCAATAATTATCCTTTAGTGATATAGAATATACTTTTCTTAGGATTAAGAGATATACCATAATTTTTGCATCTATAAAATACTCATCTTAAATGTATGAAATGTTCCTCTCTATTTCTATAAAATAATAAAAGATCATCCATATATACGGTGATACACTTGCTCACTAAACCTTTTAAATCATGATCCATGGCCTTTTCAAAATTTTCCCCTACATTAATTAATCCAAAAAGCATTCTCTTGTAAGCATATGCTCCCCATTTATTATTAAAATCTATTTTCATCTTATCTTCTAGAGCAACAAGCACTTGGTTATATCCATAAAATCCATCCAAAAAGGACATCATGGAAGATCCTAAAATAGTTTAGACAACATAGTCTAGAGAAGGTAAAGGATAATTTTCCTTTTTAGATGCTCTATTCAGATTCCTAAAATCTATGCACAATCTTATTTCTCCATTCTTTTTTCTGACTGGGACTAGGTTTGCCACCCAAGTGGAATGCCTAATAGGAAACACTATCCTTGCATCTAACAGCTTCTTGACTTCTTTAAATATCATGGGATATAAAATAAGGTTGATTGGCCTTTGCTTCTATATAAAAGGTTTATAACCTTCTTGAAGAGGTATAGTATGAGTAATGACTCTCAGATCAAATATTTTCAAATCTTCATAAGACCAAGCAATTTCATCCTTGTATTTTATAAGTAACTCTCTAAATTTTCTATTTTCCATTTTAGTGAAAACCTTCCCTATATTCACCATTTGGGGTTGGTCATGTGGACCAAGGTTTGTCACATGATAATATCTACCATTTACCTTTGGTTGTTTAGTTGCCTCAAAAATCTTGTCAAGATCAAATAATATTTCCAATGAAATCATCCCTTTAGGTATCTTATTGTCACTTAATTGTATGATTTTATCATTAAGTTCCTTCTCAAGAGAAATTTCATCAATTTCATCAATAATGTGATCTTCAAAATCTCTAGAATTGGTTAAGAAATATATGATTTGTTGATCATCATTAAAAACTTGGAAATGATTTACACTGTCAAGAACTAAAGGACATGGTACTAGCTCAATACTAATGCTTTGACAATCATGATTAGGAATGAGGTTAGCTATAGTAGAGGCAAGCTCATCAACATCTTTTTTTTCTACTCTTGAAATAGCTAAGATGTTGAAGGCATCAAAAATTTTGATCAAGTCCCACACCCTAAACTTATATCTTTTTAAGTAAGATAATTTGCATTGGTATTTGCTCCTCACTTAGTTAACCACAAGTTTAGAGTCTCCATAGACAAGGATATCCTTAAATTTATGTTTAATGGAAAAATACAATCCAATTATGAGAGGCTCATACTCAGCTAAATTATTGGTGCAACAAAATTGTAATTTATAAGCTACATGGTATTGCTTTTTTGTAGGATCTATCAATACAATACCAGCTCCTAATCCTGATTTGCACTTGGCACCATCAATGTATAAATTACACAAACCAAATATCTGAGAACTCTTAGAAACTATTTATTTTATAATTTCCAAAGTGAAAACTCCTAAATCAAAATCCAAGAAATTTACCCTTTCATTAATAACATTATATTCTATTATCATGTGTTTCATTTGAGGTTCCCTTTCCACTCTTATTTGATTTGGCACACCTTTTCAAGTAATCCATAAGTATGAGCAATTAGTAGACATATATCAATTTAAATCCTTAGTCCATTATCTACTCAAAAGTAATCCATAAGCACTAGGCATTTCTACCACTTGGATATCAATGAATTGTTGAACCCTAGGTTCATTAGCTAGTTGTATATGTACATTCAATAATTCTCCTATAACCTTAAATCTAGATTTATCCAATTGAGTGACTACCCTGTCAGACTTGATTGGAGTTAAGTTGACTTATTCATATATCTTAGTAGGCATAATGTTATTTGAAGCTCCAAAATCTAGAAGACAATTATAAACATTCTTCCCAAATATCTTGGCTATTAGTAAAAAAAAGTGGAGACTCTACTTTGATCACTTGTGTAATTACATTTGCACTATCATTCTTAGGGGGCTTCATAATTTTCTTATGAAAAGATTCCAAAAGTATATCTCTTTGTTATATGATTTGAATTAGCTCGTGCAGAGTGATATTATATTTAATATTTTTCATATCTTCCATAATATTGTAGCTAGCTTTACTTAGAGGATCGACAGTTAGATTATAAGAACTTCCTCTAGGGGGTTTAAGATTATTCATTGATGTAGTGTCTAGACAGATTCCATAATTTTTAGGAGGGGTAAGGTAGTCAATGGTTGATTTTATTCCCTATTCCTTAGAGGAAATGTCTTCAAAAATTGTTATAATGCTTAAATCTCCTCAGGAATGTTATCAGGCTCATTATCCTCTTGAAAAGGGAATTGAAAAGTTTCCACCATATGCACTTGATTAGATGGATTAGATTCAAAAGAATTTGTAATAGTACCCTTGTTTGGAACCACTTCAAATGTGTCAATTTCTTCTTGAAAAGCTTCAAAAGCTTTACAAAAATCAATGCAATCAATCTCACCATGATTGGAAGTTTCATGCACCCTATAGTAATCTGGTAAGGCAATACCAGTGAGTTTTATATCCATAATATTTTTTCTAGAAGAAGGCTCATTAACTTTATTATTTTAGGAACTATCATTATAAAACCTATTCCCAGGCCTATTGAACTTTTAAAAAGTGAATTTCCTTCTAGAATTGTCATTAGCATTACCAACTTGTTTTTACAATTACAAAAAATCAGTGCTAAGCTTTTGTACCATTTTCAATATAGACTAATTCTCATTTTTGTAACCTCAATATTTTGAGCTTGGTTATTGTTAATGCCATTTATAGGCACTAAAGCATTTTGGTCATTATCATGAAATACATTAGTAATTTTATGGCTTAATAAACCTAAATTTTGAATAGGGACAACATGACTAGTAGGCAACACATTCAATGTAAGAAATTGGTTTAATACTAGAGTATTTTGGTTATTATTTGGGAAAAGGTTTAATGAAATAATTTAAGGATTAACACCTGGGATAGAATAATCCATCTATCCTTGGGGTTGCATTTGGTCTCTAATATCCACTACTTCAGAATATGCTTGAGGCAATGTGATAATAAATGGAAGGGCTCTCTTCAAAAACATAGAAGTCATGGGGTCAACAACATATTTATAAACCTCTAAAGCTAAAGGTTCATTAGGTTTATATGGATCCATGGTTTGACTAAATGTCTTTTAGAACCTAGCATTAAAGGACCTAATAGGTTCAGTTGTATCTCTCTTAATAGTTGTAAATTAATGATATATGACACAAGGGCTTATGATCTTTCCAAATTGATCATTAAAAATAGTGTCAAATTTATTCCATGAGATAATAAAATTATAATAAATATTAAGAAACCATTCATATGCAGCATATTTGAATGTAAATGGAAACAACTTACATTCTACATCCTCATGAATAACACTTAACAATCTTAATGTAGTTTTGAAAGATTTAACATGTTCTTTAGTAGTCATAATACCAGTTAGACTAAATATTGGCAAATACTTTTTAGGATTACGTGGTAAATCATGAACCACACCTGGTATATTGATAGGGTAATGTGATTGTAGGTTTTCATATCAAATATTATGACAAAATTAAAATTACGTTGAGTACACATTAAACCATTTTTTTAATAAAAAAACATAAGCTCAAATTAAATCACAGATCAAGCAAGATTTAGAGGAAAAGTATGAATTATAATTAAGAAACAAGTTTACTTTAAAAGTTTTATATTATGATCTAAATAACATAAGTACATCTAAATGCAGAGCAAATAAAATGAAGTATACTTGAAATATTTGTAGTTAATTTAGAATTCAACACAAATTAACTACTATATGACAAAGAATGTGATTCAAAACAAGAAGAATCATTCAAATTCAACATGAATTTCCACAATTGAGAGATAACATAGAAATTTAACAAAACTATCCAGATAATCTTTTCAGAATCCTTAGTTGTATTAAATGCTTCTAGTATCAATTGCTCATAAACTCTTTCTTATAAATGGTAACCATCTACCTGTTTATAATAAACATAGGTATTTAATCAATTAAATTTCAAAATATCAACATGCAAATAAGGACATCTCTCCTTAATATAAAGATACAACGTGTAAAGTCACATGTCAATGTGACGAGAAAAAGTATATGCTAATAGACAAGAATATACTTTACAAAAATAAAATTCTCTTAAGAATTTCATTGGTGGGCCATTAAATTAGCCTTATATGAGGAATTATTTAACCTTGGTGTATTTTTCCTTTATTATCTCAAAATCCACTATAGGCTTCATTAGACAATCCTCTTCTTTATCTTCTAACTTGTCAAATTCACTATCTACGCAAGATACAAGTTCCTTGATACATTATGCTTTTGAAATTTTATTCCCTATAAAAATAATGGTATCAAGGGTCTTTTGGTTATCCTTAGTTGAATGACATTTTTTGTCTTTGATGCTTTGAATGTGAGTACCAACCCTCTGCTTGAATTCTTCATCATCAATCAAGCCTATAGTAGTGGTTTGAGAAGGGTTATCTAATAGATTCCCCAGAAGTTTGTCAATCCAGTTTACCAATTATATGTCTCTCTTGATGAATTCCTTAACATCATTACTTTAGGTGATCAAATCCTCTTGTTTATCTATCAAAACTACCATGAAGATGTCTAGATGTCTAAGTTTGATAATCTTGAAGTCTAATACCTACTTTATCTTATGCACCTTGATGAGCTCCTCCATCTAAGCTTGAGAATTCTTCCACTGGGTGACTAAGGCTTGTGCCATCTCAGCTTTATGGTTTACACACTCAATCTAGACTTGATTCTTTTCAAATTCTTGAATGCATCCATCAAGGATATATTCAATGCTTTCAATACATCCTTAGGAATTGAAAGGAGGACCTGAGCTTCTAAATCTTATTTTTCTTTCTCCAAGTTAAAAATATTATAATTTATTCCTTTAACTCTAGCCAAGGTCATTGTTGACTGGGTTATTACCATACTAGCTACATCTTCTTGAAAAATAGGATGTTCCCCTACTACCTGCCTTGGAATAGGAGTTAAGCCTAAAAATGGTTCCACCTTATAAAAGGTGAACTCCTCAGTACCAACAGTAATTTTCTTGGTATCTACTCTCTCAAGAATTCATGTATCTAGATTAAATTGGTCTTGAGGGTTAAATTCTCTCACCTATGGTTATTTAAGAATATCTACATTTGAACTCCCAGAGGCTCTTAGGGCACCAAACCATTGACTTTCCTTGTTGTGAAGAATCTAGATTGTTCTCTCTGCTTGTTTGTTTAACATATCTTGAATCTAAGGCTTGACATTACCCTGAACACTTATGTCCACTCAAGTCAAAGCCATTAAAGGATAAAGAGATGGGATTTTATACAACTTCCCATAAATAAACCAATTAGTAATGGTTGGTCCATAAATATGATTCTCATCATTGAAGAGGTTTATTTCACTACTAGGGTGAGTGAAAATTAATCTAGGCCTCTTTCTTGTAGCTAGAGGAATTAAGTCTAATTTTTCCAATCTCTTTCCACTACCTAATGAAATAAATTCATTTCCTACTTCTTCAGATGGGTCTTCTTCCTTGTCTAAACCATAAGAAGGTATGATATTAATAAGGGCACTTTCTACTATTTCTCTAGTTTCTAAAGCAATCATGCTAATAACCTCTATTGGGGAACAAGGCCTTGATGGGGATGCCTAGATTTTGGGACCTTCACTAGGTCTATGCTCAATGTTGGACCCTTAAATCACATCCTTACCTTTTCCATTTACATCCTTAGGTTTCCCAACCTATAATGACTATATCAATTCTTTCTGCTAAGGCTTAGAAGATTATCCCTCAATAGTTGGCTCTTGATGTGTAGTCCCATATGGTCCTAGTAAACAATGATAATGCAAGGGATGTAATTTCCATATTTCTCATGAGGGCTTATTATCCATGACCAACCTATGTTCTAATTTGATTTTGTAATTTTTAACCCTAGATAAGAATTCTTAAAAGTTCTTTGCCTTTGTGTAAATACCATCTCCCACACCTGGTTGATGTTTGTACTGAACCTTTGGGACCTTTCTATATCGAATATGGTTAGCCACTTTATCATTGGGGTCCCACATCTTAAGATCATTTAGTTGGAAATCAAAATATTTCCTGTGCACTACCATGATCTCCATTTCCAATCCTTGATAATAATTCTACCAATGTCTAGTGGAAAGGGATGAACCTGAGCTTTCTTATTCTTCTTTTATTGCCAATCTATTCCCTAGATTATTTGATAAGTAATTTCTTGCTCTACAAGATTACTAGGAACATATAAAGGCAATCTATATAGTTGGACCATGATTCCCTCTATCCTTATTACAATGTAATTTGGATAGAACCACACATCCCCCATGGTCTCTACTTATCTTTTGATTATAGGATGAATTTTGGACATAAGGATACTAGTGCTTGCCTCAAAAATGACTGGGAAGATACCATCACATATGAATTGCATGTGATTCTTATATTTGAATATATGCAATTTGGAATAATGATAGGAAATGGTAGATCTACCATTAGGGGACCAATTTTGAATGCCAAGGAAACTAATAGAGGTTAGGAGTGAATCCAAAAGGTAAGACATCATAAATAATTTCTTGGAAGTCTTTCTCTTGATGGCTATAAATTGTTTGGCCAAGAAGAAACTTATTAAGTCTCTAATAGGAGGGGTTAAGTTCTGTTCCAACATGCAATGGACATAAGATACCTAAACCTTACTTAAATAAGTAGTAGAAGAGGTACCAAAGGCTCTGTTTAATAAATTCATAGCTACCCTAACACCCTCCCTAAATTGGGTAATAAGAATCTCACCATTTGAGGTCATAAAAACATGGTAACCTTGGATTAACTAAGGTGAGAGGATTGAATCAAGGTTTTGGGAATTTCTCCATTTTCTCAAGGAAGGTAAATTAGTATGAGACAAAGGGAGCTTATAATAAGTCTTAAATGCCATGGGAGCTATGCATGAAACTTTGTTGATACTTCATGAATAATCAATTCTCCATCTATTCTATAGTCAAAACAATAGGAAAAAGAAGATCAATGCAATGCATTCCTCTTGTTTAGTAGTTCCATGGTGAAGTCCTGCCATTTGAATTGATACTAAATCCTTGTATCTTTGGTACACTAAAGCATTCCTCTTTTCTTTTTAGAAAATTGGTTAGAACTCCTTGACAAAGAAGAATAATTTAGACAAATTCCTAATTCCATATACATTATATGCTTTTAAATCTAACTCTATGTCCCTAAAGACCCTTCCTTCACCATCTAAAGTTAGATAAATCTCCACTTTAATTTTCATCTATTGCCTACTTTCTACCATTGATAACATTGTATTATAGTTTCAAAGCTATCAAAGTTCTTACTAAGGCACTTGCTCTAAATTTAGTTCACAACTATCTCAAGTGTCACATAATTAATAAAACCAAATATAGAATTATTTATAAGGGGTTCAAGGTTTTTGGCTTTAACGACCAAAACATCCAAATGTGATCTCATACATGCCTTAGATATGATGGAACCTTACTATCATGTCTTCTATGTTTTCAATCATGAGATAATTTTCATTTGGATAGCCTATACCTACGTGGAGATTTTTGGGCAAGGTTCCATGCCTTTTGTGGAAAATTATATAAATGCTATTTGAAGAGTGACCATTGGTTTTTGAAAATCCCCTTTATTTTTCTTTGAAAATCTAAATCTAGGTCCTTGCATTTCATTGGTTCTTGACTTTTGAGCCTATTGATTGTGCCATGTGTCAAGATCATGAGGCATTTAAAAATTCCTCAACTTCATTGCACTATTGGATTAAATCTAGCAAACAAGCGATCACCATTAGATCTTAGATATGGCCAGATCATTAATTGCATGTTTTTCTTAAAGGATTTGGGCTCAATGCACTGTTGGTTCAAATCCATCAAACAATTGATTGCCATTGGATCCAGTAATATGCTTACCTTCTAATTAGTTACATGATCATATAAATCTTAGGTTTAAAAATGTCATTTAGAATTTTATGTTTAAAAAATATAGAATGACTTAGGCTAAGATATTTATATACTAAGCTTGTCTTTGTAAAAAGCTAGGAATTTCTTAAAAGGTTTTTAGAAATGCCGCCTTTGATTAGGATTTGAAACTTGTTTAATTTAAATTTAATGGGTTTGGTCATGTCAAATATGTCCTAGTAGATGTTAAATGATGGGAGAAAACCTATCAAATTTAAAATAGTAGAATTTTTTTGGTCCAATGATTGAGTGCCACATATAAAGCCTTCGAGAGATCCTAAGGCTTCTAATTTTATTTAGTTTAAATTTGATGTTGGTCCCATCAAATACGTCCTCGTAAACATTAAATTATGAGGGTGAACTTGTAAAATTTAAGATAATATAATCTATCTCAAGATAAATTTGATGGGTTTAATCCCATCAAATACATCGTCATAGACATCAAATCATGGGAGTAAACCTATCAATTTTAAGACAACAAAATTTTCTAATCTAATGAATGAGTGCCATGAATAAATCCTTTGAGAGATCTTGAGGCTTTCGATTTGATGTACACCATTAGATTAGAACCTCTGAGGCAATGTGAACCATCAGATCAAGTCTTGAGTGGTTAATAGTTGTTAACATCCTTTTGGGTGTCATATTTAATTTACACCATTAGATCAAAACATTTAAGCAAATGATCACCATTAGATATTTAATAGGCCTAAATCATTAAATGTATGTCTTTTTAAAAATACTTTAGGGTTGTCACATCATCAGATCAAAGTCAATAAATAGTGATTACCATTAGATCTATAAAAGAGCATAAGCTTTAAATTAATACCCAATCATGTATAAAGTTTATCCTAAGGTTTTATATTAATATTAAATCATGTTTTAAATAAAAAACATATTTGAAGCATAATATAAAGTTAGACTTAGGATCATTTAATCAAAATGAAATAAAATTTCCTACTTGTATTTTCCATGAATATTCAAATTCAAACCCATTTTAGGGTTTGTTCCTTAGGAACTCTAGATTCTTCCATAAAACATGTAACTAATCACCTTGAAGACAATTATTAGTAATTTTTAACCATGAAACATAAACATGATCAAATACATCAAAGCACATGTTCCCCTTTTAAAATTTATTTGCCTTTAAAATCCAAGATAAGACAACTCTTCACATTTAATCTAGAATATAGACTTTTTAGAAATAAATACAGGGGTCCTTCTTTTAAAAAATAAAGATAGGGGGTGTTGGTCTCAATAGTAGACAAGGCCATAATGTAGCCTTATCCACTAGTGTGTCATTATTTCTTATGCTCTAATAGTAACTTTTCAAATTTGAGGTATTTCATATTAACTCTCTCACACTTTTCAAAAGGTCAATTTATGGAAACATTCCAAAGTTTTATCAATATATTCACATCAACACCCCTCAAAGCATCATCTAATAATCACTTAAAAATTCTAATGCACATTGAGTAAAAATCACTATTATTTCCATTTTCAATTCTAATCAATTTTAATAGTCATAATCCACATCTAAATTAATTTTATTTTAGGTCAATGGAATTCATTGTCAAGGATTTAATTAAATATCTAATTTAATTCATATATAAAATATCAAGATTCAAAAACTCACTCTAGGAGGGAGAACCACATCAACATGATGCCCTATTAAGATATGTAGGAAATAATTATATTATGCATAGTTTTTTGATGATAGATAAGCTATTCCCCTTACCTAATTCTCCCATTTTATATTTAATATATGTTTAGTTTATTTCATAGGAGATAAGGTTTATATTTTATAGGTCCTTTATGTGACAAATTGGGATCATATTCAATCAATAAATCATCACATACATGCACATGAACCCAAATTGGAAAACCAGATGCATAATAAACCAAGACATAATGACACTCAACAAAGAAGGTATCAATGTAGACCTATCCTCCTTGTGAGACATTATCCCAACACAATTTCAAGTTCTATTTTTGGTTTTGACATAGTTCACATGAGTTTTTAGTTATTTTTAATCAATAATTACCCTACACAGTCAATAATAAATTATATCCAAGCTAGGCTTGTGTATTTCATTGTGTTTTAATATTTATAGCTCATTTAAAATTATATAAATTATTTTATCTAATTTTTTATTTTTGGGAATAATAGAGTTTTATTCCTATTTAATAAACAAGTCTGAGTAGACCAAATTAGTAAATAATATTCCTAATTAAAGATACTAATTTGTGAAATTGAATTATAATTACACCTTTTCTAAAAATAGTAGTGAGAGAGAAAAATTAAACTTAGCTTATTCTGGACTATTCTGACTAAGATAAGGTCTATAAATTTGCTTACAATACTGGGAGACTATTGTAAATAAGTTATTAAACTTCATTTCTTGATTGGATAGGAGTGTCAGAACTAGACACCCTAGGCTCCAGTGGTGTATTCCTTCCCTGACACTATTTTCCTTAGGATCTAAGCTTTTTGGGTATTGTTCACCTACTTAGTATGAGTCTATGTACCAATTTTTAGGTCTTTAATGTCAATAAAGATCTTTGTAGAGGTGATTCTTTATGTACTTATATTTTTTGTATAATTGAATGAACTTAGGCAAATAGGGAAAATAGGTTTGTGTGTGTAAGATACATTAGACATGCTTCACACCCCATGTGTGGGCACGCTACCCACATACCAATACTCTAAGGAGGGATCAAGCCATATGTAGTTCTCCCTTTAAGAGTGTTTGGTGTAATAGTGAATGAAATGAAATAAATGCTAAAATTAGGTATGCTTGTGATGGCTAGGGACTAGCCTAAATACTTGATTTAGCTTCAAAGTGTATAGGTTGGTTATATACAGAGAATAATAAAGATTTATTGAGTGGTCTTACTTTTATTTTTGCTTTCTTGAATGATATTTTATAACCCTTTCCAAATGATCTTTGAATGGGATTTTATAGGGATCTATTAGTCATGGGTTAATGAAACTAGGCTAGGCCAACATAATGGATAACAGGAATCAGGGAAAAATAATAACCTAGGCTCAAAATGTGATTTTATAGGAGCACTAAAAAGGATAAATCCTAGGGTCCAATGCTACTATCCAACTTTGGCATTATTATCCTAGGTAGATGATACCTAGGGGGATGGATTGGTCATGAAGGGATGGTCCTAGATTAGTTGGGGTAAAGTATAGAAGGCCATGGATGATTCATAATCAATGAAAACAAGTTATAGAGGGTCTAGAGAACAAGCAAAAGGGACCTATGGCTTGGGTGTCTTTAGCCATGCTCAAGTTACCAATTTTTACATTTTATATGACTACATTTACTCCCACTTTATTATAATGATGCAACAAATAAAAATAATAGGATAAAAGAAAATATAAAGTGTACCTAAACTTAAATACATAGGTGAATTCATTTAAGCTTGTGTGATGCTAACTAATGTTGGATAGTGTATAAAGAGTACATTGTGCAAGTGTGAATATAAAAAAAGAAATAAAGATTAGATCAATTTTTATTATATGTGATATAAAATAAGAATGTAAAAAGTTATGTAAGAGAGAGAGAGAGAGAAAGGAAGAGAAAGGAATTAATATACCTAATTGAATATGTGAACCAATATAAAACCTATTGTGATACTGGGTAATGTTAATTAATGTTGAATGTGTTGGATGATATTGTACCAAAAGTTATATCATAAATGCACTGAGTGCTCAACTCCTTGAAAAGTGGCTCAATAATTTAAAGGCTATCCCTTTGGGTCTATTGTCACCTACTAAGTGAAGCTATATAATCATGTGTGTGATAATCTATGTCTAAACTATGTGTCCAATCCCTTTGAATAGGTGACTCAAGAATATAAAGGTTGGCCCTTTAGGTCCATCATTGCCCCATGAAGTGAAGCTTAGAATTGATACTGATATATATGAATGTGTATGCTATATGAGATGGATTTTAAATCCCATGAATTCTCTAGAAATATGACAATGTGATGTGGATAGCAAAATATGTGCTATAAACTAAGACAATGTTGGCCAACTCAAAAAATATGGAAAATAGGTTTGTATGAAAGCCACTCTAAAACTAAAAATTTGGATTATGTGTAAGCCACTTGAGAACTCATGTGCTCAAGAATGTGGAAGTTAGTCTTGTATGAAAGCTAGTCTAAAATGATGCCAACCACCTACAGATGGAATAAGGCACACAACTACTATGAATTCCTAATAATGTTGAAAATTGAAAGAAAAGAAGCAAAAGTGATATATAAATTGCCCCCAATCACTGGTATCTAAAATATGGATTATAATCTAGAAGTTATACCAACTACCATATCTAAAACTATAATTAAGTACCAATCATGCCATGCATGATGCCCCTATGTTTGGATTCTCTTAGAAAACTATACTAAAAACTACTGATCTAAACTAGTTTGATTGTGAAAAACTATAGTTGAACCTACCTTTTACCTATTTCTAGAAAACATATTCTTTTTTCTATTTGGATAGGAGCACTAAAATAGGATGCCCTAGTGTCTAACTCTATAGTCTAGCCTTAACATTGTCATCATACGCTGAAAATGATCACTATTCTATAATCTTCACTATCTACTTGGTCTATTTTGAGTAATTTGATAACTATTTGTTGTTCTAGTTGTTCTAAAAGTGGAATTTTTGATTGATAGTAGCTTTGATCTCTATATCAAAACCACTATTTTTTCCCCCTCTTTTGAGGGTAGGAAAAGGTACCTTGTAATGATTTCCCTCAGAAGAAGAAGCCCTAAAAGTATGTTAACTTATAAATATACATGATATATCAATTATAATCAATAAGATATCTCAAGATATAGAATGGTTTGATTTGAGAGATTGTTAGATCAATAGGGGTATGCCTAGATATATATAACAATATAATATCATGTATAATGTACTAAACTAGAATTTAAAGTGTTAGTTGTTAGTTTTTTAGTTATTAGATGGAGGGATGGAGCATGATGTCCATCATGGAATCTAATAAAATAGGAAAAATACATGATATGGATCAATGCATTACAAGCAATCGAAGATTTAATCAAACAAACAAACACTCAAAGCAAGAATCAAGATGAATACAAGCGTGGCCAAGGGGCCAAGTAAACAAGGGACATGGGCACATGTCACTCAAACTAAAAAATAAGAATATAAGGCATGTTCAAATGCCACATACACATATAATTGAGACAATCAATTTGGTGTGGAATCCACAATCACATATAGGAGTACAGGAAAAGAACATTAGTAAATGTTTTAAGGCACACACATGAATAGAAGAGAAGGACATTAAAAATTGTCGTAAGGAACATATAAGAGACAAGCCAAAATTAGAAATGTAATACAACAAGCTACACTAATCAAGAAGAGAAATCATGTAATAACTAGAAAGATATAATCACATCTAACTAATAAAAATAAGATTGAAAGTATGCAAGACATGTTTAGTACAAGACTAGGTATATACTAAGAGATACACAAGTGATAGATACTAGTGAAATGTCAATAGAGTAATCTATGTAATCTAGTAAGTAATGTACATCAACATGATAACTTGGAGTGTGTAGTGTAGGAATGAAATAACTTGGATGGTGTATTCATGTAAATAATACCCCTAATGGATATGTATATCGAAGTGTGTCTCAAATGTAGATGTAGGATGCCCCCTCAATGGGTAGAGTGAAGCAATCAAGTAGCTAGATATAACTTCACACACTCAAAGAAGATCAAGTGAAGCATGGTAATGTAGATAAATCAATAAAAAATAACATGAAACAAAAAATATAAGTCTTATCATAGTATTATCAATGTAAATCATGGATGATGCATACAATCAAAATATTTTTGGTGTTTTGATATTTTTGAATGTTTTTGGATTTTGAAATGTTATATTATATTTGTATTTTTAGAAAATTTAAACTATGTACAATCAAATATGAAAATATATTATACTAACCAATTAATGTCATATGATACTCCCTATCATGGTGTCTTGTATCAAGGAGTGGAATCATGCATGATCGTGAAGCATAATGAAAATGTTGAAACTATGGCTCTAAAAGATGTATATGATATAAATGTTTCAAAATATCTAAAGTAGAAATTGATTGTAGGGTCCCTCTATTACTTTAAGAAGTGGATGAAACTATAGGTTTCTTAGGGACCCATCTAGAAGTGGGAGATATTTGAACATGTGCTCTATGTGTAGATACATGAGATCTCAATGAAACTACTCTAGGTGTGAATACTATAGTTGGAAGTTATCTAGAATCCTAAAGCTATGGAGGTGTATGAACCCTCTATACCAGAAATGGATGCCTCAACTATGTCTAAATATAAAGTGGAAGAGGAAATAAAACTAGAGGAGAAGCTGAAATTGGTGGCAAAACTAAAATTGGTGGTGAAACTAAAACTAGTGGTGAAACTAAAACTAGTGGTAAAACTAAAACCGGTGACAAAATAGAAATTGGTGACTACAAATTGGTAGATGGATCTGAAGTGGGGAGTAGTAACTCATATAGAACTGCACCAACTTTAACAACATGATTATCATGAATGAATTTCACACATTTATGAACTATAAAAGTTACTACTCTAAGTTTTTAAATCCATGGTCAATGAAGTAACATATCAAAAAATCCTATGCTAGGAACTATTGTGAATGGTTTGACCACATGTATAGGACTAACCTATAGTGGAAGTAATATCTTGCCTAATTTACTCTTTATATGTCCACTAAAACCATTGATAAATATGTCTATTTGAGTGATATCTTGCTTTAAATAACCCAAATGTTATAGTAGTGTGAAGGTGCACATGTTAAGACTAGAACCATTGTTAATAAGCACATTGTGAATAGGTTGATTATGAGTGTGAGATATGATAAAGAGTGCATGATAATCTGAATCATCCTTAATGATCTCATACTTTGAGAAGGAGATAGAAGGTCTATCTAGAACTCTGGAATTGTATACACCGATCATGTTTCTCAAAGGATGTAACTCAATTGAAGGTTTCTTATATGTATCTGGTGGTAGATGTGTATGATATGCATGATGAATCCCTGATGTGTCCCCTATATCTTATTTTTAATGTTATGTAAATGGATCTGAGAATATTTTTAATGCTTTATCATGTTTTTGCTTTACCGATGGAGGCTCAACTAAAGTGCCAAGATCAACAACGTTTGAATCTATTAAGTCATGTACCTTATGATTTAAACTGGTGCATTTTTTTGTTGTTTGGCTTGGTACCCTATGGTAGTAAAAAAATGAATGTTGATTATATCCCTTTGGAAGGGGATTTTTTGGATTAAATTCTTGAATAGGAGGGAGAGATATGATATTACAATCTAAAAGATGTTGTAAAACCCTGGCTAGAAAAACTGGAAGATGTGAAAAAGTATGTTGAGGGGGTGTTGATAAAACTATTAATTAAAGAGGCTATAAAGTTGCTTTGAATATAGGTAGATTTTTCCCTTTAGTATCATTGAAATTGACCTTATATGGTAATTTGTTGTTACTCTTATTAGTTATGTCTAATGTATTAGTGTACTTTAGTTTGCCTATTGAAATTAGTTTGACTTCTCTTTCATTTAATGTGTGACATAATTCAGTGAAGGAAGATAATATTTTGAACATGATTGATTCATGAAGTGTTGGTCTAATAATTTGTTTGAAAAGGTCCTATAACTCCTGATCTACCATGGGGCTAGTCATCTTAGCCAAGATGGTCTTATATCGAAGAACATAATCTCTGAGATGCTCATTTGGTCATTATTTCTATTGAAAAATTTGAGCATATGAAACCTTATCACCAATGTTGATACTAAAGTGTGCTAGGAACATGTTCGTTAAAGGATCGAATTCATTGACCAACTAATTTAGTAGACTATAGAACCATTGTAAAGCATAATACTTTATACTCTATGGAAATAACTTGGTAAATAACTAATCATTTGTTACATAATCTAATCATGTTACGTGAAAAGATCTCAAATGTGTCTCTAGATCACCCTTGCCTTCATAAAGAGCAAGTTTAGGTTGAAAAAAACTTTATGGCAAGGGTGTAGAGGCAATGTGATGTGTCAATGGTGTATGTAGAAGAGATAAAGAATCCAAATCTTGCATAGGTCTAGTGGTGCCTTGCTTACGATGTAGCACCATGGATTGAAGAGATATTATCTTTTGTAAAAGGGCTACCACATTAGGAGATAGGGATGTACTAGCTGTAACTAGTGGCAAAGAGGTAGGCTGGGCTAATATAGGGGGTTTTTGAGACATAGTTGCCTTTGTAGTGTCATTTATAATTGGTTGCTCTATGGTTTGAGAAGATTTACCATTGTTCACTTTTTTTGTTCCTTTTTTAGAATTCTAAGCATGTCATCTTGAATATTAGATTGTTTGGTTAAAAGTTATTGAAGTTCTCTTTTATCAGTTTCATCAAAACTAGTATATTGGGCCATTGTTAAAGTAAGAAAACAACTTGAAATGTGTTTGAATGTTTTGCAATAAGTTTTAATAAGCAATGTGATAGAAAGAGAAAGTAGTGAAAATAGGAAATGTAAGGTCCTAAAAATAGTGATTTTTAATTTGCATAAAGAGGATACTAAGCTACCAAACATGTAAGGTGATACCTCAAGAATAAAAATAGGAGCTAATACATGTTACTAGGGATTTTTCAAAAATATTTTTGCAAAATACTATGAATTTTTGAAATCAAAATTAAATTTTTGAGTGAAGTATTCAAGAAAAAATTCATAAATTTATGGGAAAGTGCTTGATTTAATGGGATCTAGTAGTTATAACTAGGGTTTGGAGAAAAATAATTTTTTGAAAATTACTATGATTTTTTAAAATTTGAAGTGATTTTATAATTTTAATATGCAACTAAAAATTTAGAAAATGATTGGAAAATTACTGGGAGCTAGTTGATGCAACGAGGGTTTAAAATAAATTTATTTTAAAATTTACTAAATTTTTTTAAAATTTGAGAGGAATTTTTTATTTTAATATTCAATAAAAAAATTTAGAAATTAATGGGAAAAATTAGCTAGGAATTTACCTTAGGGTTTCTAAGGTTTTTATGCAAAATTTGAAGTAAGTTAGGTTCACCAAATGATTTTTTATTTTTTAGAATAGTGGAGTTTTATTCCTATTTAATAAACAAGTTTAATTAGGATAAACTAGTAAATAATATTCCTAATTAAATTTATTGATTTTTGAAATTGAATTGCAATTAGAACTTTTCTAAAAATAGCAATGAGAGAGAGAAAATTAAAATTAGCATATTTTGGACTATTTTGACTGAGATAGGGTTTATAATTTTGCATGTAGGAATGGGACACTATCTCAAATAGGTTCTTAAAATTCATTTCTTGATTGTATAGGAGCATCAAAATTGGACACCATATGCTCTGGTGCTGTAATCCTTCCTCGATACTATTGTCCTCAAGATCTAAGCTTTCTAGGTTTTGTTTACTAGATCGGTATGAGTCTGTGAACTAATTTTTAGGTCCTCATTATCAATATATCTCCCTATATAGTTGATTCTTAGTTTACTTTTATTTTTTATGTAATTTAATGAGCTTAGGTAAATAGGGAAAAGGGGTTAGTGTGTGTAATATGTACTAGATGTGCATCACACCCCATGTCTGGGCATGTTGTCAACATACCAATAGTCCAAGGAGGGATCAAGCCATATGTAGTCATCCCTTTAAAATTTCTTGGTGAAATAGTGAATGAAATACAAGAAATGCTAAAACTAGGTATGATTGAGATGGTTAGGGACTAGTCTGAAGACTTGATTTAGCTTGAAAGTGTATAGGTTGGTTGTATACAGAGAATAGTGAAGATTTCTTGAGTGGTATTTATTATATTCTTCCTTGCTTGAATGATATTTTCCAACCCTTTACAAATGATATTTGAATAGGATTTATAAGGATCTATTAGTCATGGGTTATATGAAACTAGACTAGGCCAACGTAATAGATAAGAGGAATTAGAGAAAAATGCAACCTAGGCTCAAAATGTGATTGGACATGGTAATTGAAAGGGAGACACCCTAGGGTCTAATTTTACTATCCAAATTTGGTGTTATTGTCCTGGGTAGATGAAACCTAGGGGGATGTATTGGTCATGAAGAGAGGGTCCTAGATCAGCCGGGGTCAAGTTTGGAAGGCCACAAATGACTGAGAATTAGTGAAAACAAGATTGAGAGGGTCTAAAGAGAAAGAAAGAGGGACCTATGGATTTGGTATCTTTATCCATACTCAAGTTACCAATTTTAGAATTTTATATGACTACAATATCATACATTTAGCTTTTGAATATTGTGTAACCTAAATCAATTTCAATGGTTCATTCATTTATAAGATTTAATTGTTAAATTAAAATAAACAAATTAAACACCCTTTTATTAAACTATCAAATCATTCCTAGTAACAAGTATAAAATGTCCATGGATTTTATATAACATCTATCTTCTTCCTTATAGGTATTTATTTGAAAAAATACCAAATATTTGTCATTCACTATAACATGATGTCTCTTCAGCAACCAAATTACCTTATAGGGATTTGGATACATGATCCTATTTAGAAACAATATTATTAATCATTTATTTTGATCTAATATTATTTATATTTCCATCATCAATAATCAATTTACATCACTTTTAGCTAGACTTGCTAATGGTTTTGAATAGATTCTTCCTCTATGTGGGATTGTTATCTTAATTTTGATGACTTCAACATAACCCTCTTCTTTAATGAAGCTTCTCCAATTTATAGGTAATTAATGTTAGGAATAGATGTAATAATCTCTTCATATAATTTCATTATATTCACATTTTCATTAGTTATCCTAATTCGTTAATTATGTGTATGTGGACACTAAAAATTCTTTGTCTAGTTTCACCACATTGAAAATATATAATAATTAATCCTCTTCATCTACCTCACCCATATGATCCTCTACCTCTTGTCAAATTTCCTTTTCCTCTTTATTTACTTATATCATTACACCAATAACTACTAGCTTCTCCTTCTTGTACATGGTAAATTTTGCCACTAGTTCCTTTTCCTTGCCATAGGAAAACTTTCCTTTCCGTCACATTGTGCCTTATTATTTGTGTAGCAATTTATCCTTTGCCTTTAGTTCACACTGATAGGATTCTTTGATAAATCAAAATTGGATCTTACCATAATCATCTTGAATGGTTTTTTTCAACCCTTTTAGGTACCTTAAAATCTTCTTGGTGTCATCTTCAACATGACTCGCTATGATGGTGAGTTCATAAAAATTATTGAAGAGTGTTAACTAGTAATCAAAAGATATAAATTAAGGCTTAAACTTGGAAACTATTCTATCCCAAGTATAGATATTATATTTACCTAAATAAACTCTTTTTACCTACACATTTTCTCACTATAAATATGTGTAACCCTTAAAATGTATGCATGCAAGTTTGACCTTATTAGGATATTTCATGATTTCACACTCAAAGTAATTATCTAACTCATTAATAAAATCAATGAGATATTCATGACTCAATCTCATATAATAAATATAAGGGTCCAACTTTAGCTTGATAATAAACCCTAAAATTACACAAAGGAACATATCTTCAATCTCATTGACCTATTTTTTTGTGACTTGGTTCTTATGCACTTATTTTAGGACTTCAACATGTCTTTTATCATCCACTACCCCAATGCCTTGATGTTATGTGGTGTCAATAGCTTCTATATGGGTTTTCATATCTCTCATCAATCCAACTGATTATGCAAGCCTTGAATCTCAATCCACTCTTGGAATTTTCATATTGAATCCTATTTTATGTGTCATTTTCTTGAAATAAAATAAAACTAACTTACACATTATACCCAAAACTCATTATAATATGTTCTCATTATTTCTCTAACCACACTTTAAAATTCGTAAAATATAATCTCTCATACTTCCTTTCAATCAAGAAAACATTTCTCTAATACCAATTGATTCAATTATAGTTAGGAGTCTTAAGGAAGAGATGCCTTAGCCCATGTAGCTTTCATAAATATGTTATATAGTAATGCAATAAAACTCACAATATATAAACTTAGTTATTTATTATATTTTAATTTTTGGAAATACAACTTGCACATAGAATAAATATAACACAAAAATATCAAATGATATGCCTTACATATCCTAAAATCTTTGCTTGTTAACTCTCAATATTTTTAGGATTAATTATTCATAAGAATGCTCATTATAATATATCATCAAGATCATTAATGAGATGGATCAATCATGGGGAATTTTTATATAAGATTAAGACCCGCCAAGCTATATTAATTCTCATTAACCCACTAACATCATTAAATATTTTCAATAGATCACTAGGTGCCATAAATATTAAATGATCATCACAATTCCAATGCACCTTAACACATCAAAAGATAAGGCATCATGATGAATCACATAAAAACTTTAAATTTAGTTAATCCATAACAACCTTTTGTGATTCAAGGAATTATATGAAAATATTTATGAATTTTTACAACTCTTCCCCCATAACACATCAAAGGAATATGTGTACCCAGAATAATCTCACACAAAACCAACCATGTGAAAATTGAAATCTCATAAGGATAAGTTGAAACACTTTATAGCCAAAAGATGCAATAGATAATCTTTGAATGGTGATCATTTTTTTCACTAGTTTTCATCAAAAAATTTCATAAGACATCGTATGTTTTCACACTAGAACTCACAAGAATTTAGCCTCAATTTTCTATGTGAATCAAAATAAGGACATTCACAATGATCCTATGTAAAATGTCACAAGTTAATCCAAACTGACCCAAGCTATTCACACCATTATAGGTTTCACATAACATTACATATGAATATATAACCCATAAAGGAGGAACAAAAAAATATAAATAAACTTTCACATAACTTAGGGCTTGCACAAATTTCAAAAATAATTATTTTTAACTAAGTGTTTTTGGTTAATGTAGGATTATAACTGAACCTAGATGATCTTGCATCATAAATTTTTAGGTATTATTGGTGTAGTGCACCTCCCAAATGAGTCTTTATATAGGTGTGACATTAAAAACAAATATATTCACAAGCTTGTAAATAAATTTCTTGGATATGTAAAATTCTTAAACCTATTCACCCTGCATAAAGATGATATAGGGTTATTTGAAATCCTTTTATCTTTAATAGAGAGTTACCTAATTAAAAAAAATTATTAGTGCATGTCCATAACTATGATAATCATATTTACCTATGATTTGATAATGAAATATGCAACCTTATTGTCCTTTTCATTATTGTGTTTCACCACTAGATAGAATTGTTGTCAGTAAATCATCCACTTCATGTATCACACATTCTATAACTTTCTCTATTTATATAGGAATTGGAGTGGCTTATTATTACAATGAATAATGATCTCATTATATAATATTTAGTGTTAGAATTTATTTAATAATTATACAACATATTACTATTATTTATCATAGGTGGATCACTTATTAACCATGTCATTGAATGTCTCTAAGTGATAGATAACTATATGTCTATGATGTATGAATACAAAATTTATTACATAGTTAAATCCATTGATGTGAATCTTGAAGGAGTAGACAATGTTAGGCATTTCCAAAATAGGTGTTTCTAGGAGGTAATTCCTGAGTTACTTAAAAGAAAACTGTTGTGTAGCCATCCATTGGAATGATACCTTGGTTGCATAATCTGATTTAGATAAAATATTACGTATGAGAAACCAAGAATTACCAAACCTTTATGAATAAACTTGTTGTAGAAGTTTGCAAGACCAAGAAAAATACTCAATGTATTAACATTATGAAAATTTATCCAATATTGGTTTACCTTGATCTTATATGGATATCCATGGATGCCTTGAAAATAAATTATGTATCATGGGTACTAAATTTTCATGATGTTGAATGCACACTTTGCTAAGTTGGATTGTAACTTGTGTTTGTGAAAGGTATCTAAGACACATAAAATGTGTTCCATGTGATCCTCCCAAGTATTATTGAACATGAGGATGTCATCCAAGTAAACAATGATGAATGATTTGAGTAAAGGACTAAGTATAACACTCATTAAGTACATGAATTTTGCTATCACATTAGTCAAGCCATAAGGTATAACTAACCATTCATAAAATCCTTCCCTAGTCTTTAATGTTATCTTCCAAACATCCGTAGAATGGTAATAATGAGATACTTTGGATAAAATATGTACAATATTTTGATCAACATTTTAAATCACATCTTGTGATCCATCATTAGGAAGAACATAGGATGTAATCCAAAATGTTGATAAAATATAATGTACACAATTTACCAAAATCCCTTGTTACTATTACTTTATGGATTATGAAACATAAAATATTTGATCTTATGATGGATGGGTACCTAATGCTAACCTAAATTTAGGGTAATATTGGTGACTAATTGTGCACATTATATTTAGTCCATGAGGTTTTCAATGCACAAAATTAGGCACAAATTCTTCATTATTATCTTGTTCAACACACATTTTTGTCAATACATAGTGTAAAAGTACCATATTTATTCTCCATGAGGCCTATAGAGATTCCACAAGGAGAAAATATATATTTGATATTTCCTTGATTAATAAGATCTTATATTCAGCCCTAGACATCATCATTCTCCCAATTGAACCTATAATATAGTGGAAGTTTGGGAGAGGGGACATGGGGACTAAATTATTGTGATGATTTACTATGAAATGTGTTTTTAGACCCTTTACCTCTTCAAAGACATCCCCATATTTTTATAGTCTCTTTCTAAGTTAATATTTTTTTGGTTGTATTACACAACCTAGTGCATTTACAATATGTGTTTTCTCTCTTTCAAAGTGTTTTTAGGTAGACCATAAGAATCATGAACTTTTATGTGTGTGATATGAGTTTACAACATTTTTTTGTGTAAATACCAAATTTAGTTTGGTTGTTCAAGATGACTCCAAATTGTTGAAGAAGTGATCTTTGACATGGCCATTAAACTATTTAAGCTTAGATTTATATATAACATTTCAGTCATAAAAATACAACCTTGAAAAAAAATGTCATAAAACTTAAGTGGTACGATGTCACAGGTGACTTTATCCTCCATGGGTTTGACATTGTAATATAAATTGTCTTATTTATAGAACTATATATCTTTCCCATGTTACAACTTTTCCAAATAGTATATCTTAGCATGTGTGGGAGTGGTAAGGCCAAATTGATGGGTTATACCATGTATAATGATGTATTATGTCTTCTAGTATCAATTTTGACATGGAGAAATTGACACTTGACCTAGATATTGGTGTGAAAGAGACACTCTCATTCCTTAATGGTGTTAATAGAAGTGGAAATAGTGCTCATACAAGTGGTATTAGGATCAATTTCATCTATTTATATGGGACTTGATGTAGATTTCATAATTAAGGATTGTCATGCATGGCATTCAATATCATTACAAAAGCTCATGAGATGTTAATAACACCATTTTTCATCTTGGTTATTCTTTTCTCTATCTAACATTTAATTATTTTGTTGTTATGTGACATTTAATTATTTTGTTGTTAAAAATTCTTGTGATCTCCTCACAATGTAATCATGATCGCAACACATATTCCATTGTATTTCCTTATGAACTTTATATATAATCTTACTAAAGAATGAAATAGTTACACCTCAAAATTACTTTAGGGAAAGGGCCATTATACTATCACACATACTTTCTCAAGGTCCATCTATAATCCTTACTTGAAGATGACACAACCCAATTATATTAGTTACTCCTTCATAAAGGTGTACTTCTCCACATTGATCATCAAAATCTCTTTTCTCAAACTTTCTATCACATTCCTTAAATGTTCATGTGTTCCTCCTTATTCTCACCAACATAACATCCATTTATATAATAACATAATTCCATAAGAATGGTTTAATAATTTCAGTCATCAACCTCATGAATGTAATATGTATGTTAATTAATCCAAATGACATGAACAACCACTTGTATATCCATTATTTCATCTTGAATGTCATTTTCCATTCATATTCCTCATGAATTCTAATCTAGTGATATACACTCCTAAATTTTATCTTACTAAAATACTTCACACAAATCAATCAATCCATCATATAATCCATGTGTGGCAATGGAAACCTATAATTTATGATTATTTTATTTATCACACATTATTCTATACACATGATCTACTCTCCATCTTTCTTTGGTGATATTAATGTAATTATTATGCATGGGATAAAAAATATTCTTATCATCCATTTAATCAATAACTTATGAAACCATATTTTCACTTCTTCATACTCCATATGTGTTGTCCTATGTTTTACCTTGTTTTGAAAACTCACTCCAAGAATCAAGTTCATATGATGGTTAATGCTTCTCACCATGGTAATCTCTTTAGAAAAATCTAAAGAAAATGTTGGTTAACTCATTTATAAACTCTTTCACTTTATGAGGAGGTGTATCTTATAACTCATATTTAGTTTATGTTCTAATATCTTGCACCATATTATACATGAGTGTGTAACAATCCTTTTCTCACACTTCTCCTAGGAATTTTTTTCTTGAAATAATAAGAATTCTTATGGAAACACTATTGTGCCCTCTCTCCTCTTCATACTTTAAGGGGATCAAGATATACTTCTAGTGATTATTTTCTATGAAATACGTATTTACATGCCCATCATGAACTACCTTATAATCAAAATTATAATGTCTTACCAAAATCACTTTCCACACATCTATGTGCATCACATCACATGACATCTCATATTGATATGCACCTATCTTAAATTTCACCAAACATTGATCATTAACTAGCACTTGTTGACTCTTATACATCCATAAAACATTTTATGGGTCCATTTTTACCACCTTATTTATGCCCAAATTATCAACCATATATGTGGATACTAGGTTATCCATGTTTCCATTGTCGAATATCATCCTGTAACATTTGCCTCCTTAATTTCATATGGTTTTAAAAAGACTCTTATTTTTCACTAATTCATTATCTTTTATTAATGACTTAAATAAAACTCTCATTAAAAAAAAAAATTATTCCCCATGCTTAAGATCCTATGATCACTGACTAAATCTATAAACTCTTCATCCCCATGCACTATATGTACATATATGTTTTATCCTTTTTCTAACTTTACTCTACATGTGTGGACATTCAAAATCCCTATTTCATGGTTTTCTGCATATAAATAATTCTCCTATGAATAATATTCCATTTTCTCTAGAAAATTAGCATCTTACTCAAGAATTATAAAATCCACCTTCTTTATTACATGCTTTTGAGTTCAAACTAGCATGCCCTAGTATGGTATTGACTATGTATTTTCACTCTTTGTGATAAATTTTATTCCTTTCCTTGATTATTTTATTATAGTTCTTCCTCTTCCTCGTCATGTGTATCTTCCTTTGCCTCATGAATTACTTTATTTTCTTTGTGATAATTTATAATCCACCTTAAGTGCCAGGTAATAAGCTTCCTCAACTCTTTATATTTAGACTAAGATTAGATCTTATTGGATTCCAAAGTGAAATTCATTCAGGTATTGCATGGCATTCTCTTTATCCACCTAATTATTACCAAACATAATGGTAAAATCATATAATTACTTAATGTTCTCTTTGACTAACATTCCATTTTGTTTGAGGTTTTGTAGTCCCCTGAATAACTCCATTTGTTAGTCTCTAGGCAATAATTTTCCTTTCATATTAACAACTAACCTATCCCAAATTTTTATCTTTTATTGTCATTAATTTTGAACTTCCTTCCACCATATAGATGCATGTAACATTGATTTATTTAATTTCATATTGATACATTGTGGATCAATAATGTATTCATACTCAATTTACTCTTTCATGTAATTAATCTATTTCAAAAGTTGTTCTAAATTTAGAATTCAAAATAAATAGGGTACATGCACTTTTGTGCCCTTTCCAATGTATGATAAAATCTCAAGAGCCTATCCTCACCATATTAATTTTTATCATTAACATCCTATTAACCATTTTACCCTAGGCCAAAATGGGTCAACCCCCTATAGTGAGAATCTTTTATAGGGTATTTTTATGATGTCATAGAGTATGATTATGGTTCATTTGATGTCATTTCATATCCCATTATATCTTTATGTCATGGTATAGCTTAGTCCTTATGTCATTTGGTGTCTTAGGGGTCATTTTGGGGTCATATAAGCAAGTTTCAGGTCTTCATGATGATTAATTCAAGGTAGGATCATGAAAAGGGTCCACACAAGCCTTAAAGAGTCCATTTAGAGCTACTGAAGTTAATGAACAAGATTTGTGAAGCTAGACCATCATGAGAACGTCACATGGAAACCAAAATGGAATAACTTGCTTGTGCAATTTCTAAATATGATCAGAAAACTTCACATGCCCATTAAACCATACATGATCAATGTCCTTAATGCCAAGATCATGCTCTATAAGTTTCATATCTTGATGAGTGTTCTGTCTTGAGATTTAAGCCTTCCATGTTTAACTCATTGAGTATAAGGGGTCACACTATCCTGGATGTCATCCAAAAATGAATGAACCAACTCATTTATGCATGTTTTATCTTCACTCAAGAAGCCTCATCAGTCAAAGGATTGTAGAGTCATGCATTTCTTGATTCTAAGAACATGCTATGTAAGGTTGATGTGTGTACATGTTTTTTGTTTCAGGTTATGAAGCTTCAAAGTTAGAATAGTAGAGTAATAGGTTTGTACAAACATCAAAATAAAGATAAAGTAAAACAAACCCTTTTGGGCTTAAATTTGATGTTTGTGTGAATATAAATGATGATCATTAAAATTCCACTTTATAGGAATAGGGACATCAAATTTATGCTCATAAAATAGTTATTGGTTTTAAAATAGTGGGTCTTAAAAGATCTAATGGTCTACATTGCATCGTACATCTTGATTCGATAGTGTAAGATGATTCAAAAGGATAGAAAACTTGAGAGGCCACCATGTGGCATATGTGTTGAAGTTGGTAGACTGATTGTGGATCCTAAAATCAAATGTAGGGCTACCATATCATAAACTTTAATAGAGTTGACAAGTCAACGGAAAGATAAAAAACTCAGAGTCATTCATATTGAGTAAGATCAATGGTGAAAGATGGGTAAATATGTCAACAGGTTGAGTCAGATATCGATGACCAATGAAATTAAAGGTCAAGAAGCTAGGGGACTTCATGGAGATTGAACACATGATAAAGGTCAAACCAAGGAAATATTTTTAAAGGTAACTTTCTACCATTAAATCTCAATCAAATATCATGAAGTGGACACAATGGTGAAATCAAGTATAAATAACATAAAGGATCACCATCAAATCTTAATATAGACCTCTAATTCAAAGATTTGAGGGTTGTAGTGTCATTTTATGACTGTATTCACTTTATTTAAATAAGGGTCCATGCATATATGAATCTTTGATTTATACATTATAATAATAGGTCTATTTGGACCTATTATAATCAATGAATGAAGCTACGTGGTCTATAAGTCCTCATAAACATAATTACTATAGTAAAACCAATAGTCTAAGATTGGTTTTCCATCTATAGTGGAATTATGAGAATAGGGGAAAGTTAAAGCATGATCTAGTTAGAAAAAGATCTATAATTGTAAATTATTCCATGAATGAATATGAATATACCCTAAAGGTTTCATCCCAAAGACCAAACTTCATAAAAGGGACCCTTATCTCCACTTTTTCATGCCATGACAAACTAGTTAGGAGCAATTAGCACTAGGACAAGTTTATAATAGATGGATTTGATTTTTATAATTGTATTGATGGTAGAACATAGTTCAAAACCACTTGATCCCATCATTTAAACCATATGGAGCATGAGTGAAGGAATAATGAACTATTGAAACTACTTGAAATAACCTAGATAAATCAAGAAGTTCCAAATAATCATACTGGTAGAGGAAGTTATAATTACATTTCAAATGAGTTTTTAATTCCCCACAGGATTTCTATTTTCCCACTTCTATATCTAAAATTCTATAAGTATCTACCATTTTAGCCTTTGTAAAGAGAACACCATGTATGGTGAATCCGTACTAGACTTATGTCATATTTTGCCTTTGAACATTAATGCAAGTCTATTTCTAAGTTCTGAACAATTAGCTAAGTCTTCAATTGATGTACGATGATGAAAAGTGATAATTCTCTATCCTTCCTTCCCTTATCATTTCATGTTTGAGCAAGATTTCCTAGTCTAATAGGTCATATAAAGTGTATTCTAGTGTGTAAATCTTTTTCAAGTGTAAAATTGTCTTTGGAGTATGCAATCTACCCTTTGGTTCATTTTCCTAGTGTTGTTGCTTTCATCTCACCTCTATATTGAAATTATCATGTTAGAAATCATTAAGACTTAAAGACTAGTTTATATGCCTTTTTTCATTATGGTATAAATATGATGGTCACATAGAAGACATTTTGGTACATCACCTCCTTTAGACTAGGCTTACTTTATGCATTCTCTAAATCATTTCCCCATAAGTATTAGTTTAAGTGATAAGCATTACATGATATATTTAGGGAGCTATCCCTTAAATCTAGAGGCTCATTTCCAAAATAGGTACACCCACATACCTATAAATTTTCCCATGTTTCCAAAATATAGAAGAGGCTTGAACAAATTCTTTTAGATTATAAGATTTGGTGACAATAGTTTTAGCATGCCCGATGGGATACATTGTCTTCAAGACAACTTGTTAAGGTGAATGTTGGTCTTGACAACATAAAATATAAATTGGTGTGCTACTCAGGATTTATAGAATCCTTCATGGTATATCTAGTTCAAGGCCATTTTTTTTTATAATTTTTCCCTCATAGTTCATTTTTATCAATACGTAATCCTCTACTATAACATCCAGTCCTATTAACACATATATTCAACCTAAAATTCCTCTTTAAATTTAGTATCCATAGCCTAATCTACCCTTTAAAGAACGAGTAGATTTTTCTAGGGAAGAAGAGGTTAAAGAGGCTAAGGAAATTAAAGATATTAAATAAGAAGACATGGTTAGACCTCATGATTTCCATGCCTTCAATACTAATAATCCAATCTAACTTCATGCATATGATGCCATTCCTCCTAATTCCATGAAAGGTGTGCCCACATTCAATGGTATGAGCTATGTCACACCTAATGGGCACATTAGAAATTTTTATAAGTTTTGTAGTTTCCACAATATTGTTCAAGAGAAAATTAGCATTAAACTCCTTGCCATGTGCCTTAAAGGGAAGGATATTTATTGGTATAGGAATCTAGAAGGTGGATGCATCATAATATGGGATGATTTTGGAGTGTTGTTGACTTCCAAATTTGGAAATGAAAGTGATCATGCCTCTCTCATACATCAACTCAACATGATAAAAATGTGACCCAAAGAAAAAATGCATGACTTCAATGAAAGGTTTTATAATACTTGGCATATATTTCTTCCTCCCATGAGACCACTTACTATCTTTGTGTTCCATACTTACTTGAAATCCAGTAGGATTGAAATTATTATCATGTTTCAATCTATGGGAGATTCCACTCTCCCTAAATCATATGATTTTTCTATCACAGCTAAGAATGATCTCATCTAAGCTATAAAATTACCTCTTAATGTGTCTATGCCTCCTTTATATCATACTTATGCTAGAACTCTAGAAGTGGCTCAATTTCCTAATTCTAGTACCAAAACTAATGCTGCTCCTAATTAGGCAAAATATGATGATTATTGGAAATAAAAATTCATAGCCTTAGAGGCTCAAAATAGGAAAGCCAATATGGAACAAGGAACCTATCAGAATCCTTACCCCTATCAACAATAATATATAAGAGGAAGAGGCCAATGGTAGCCTAATCCCAACAAGCCTACTAATGCATACAATCCTAACTCTACCACCAATGCAAGGGAGATGGTACCAGTTCATAAAAAATTGGTTTAGAGAGAGGATTGATAACAAGACCAATTAATGGATGCCAATAAAAATGGAGAAAAATATTTGGTGGCTCAAGGAGTAGTTACTCCCCTTTTATCAAATGAATATGAGGTGATGATGGAAATTAATGAGGATTGGCAAACTCAAGGAGAGATATTCACCAATTTCCTAGTTAAAGACACTTGTCTACTAGATCAAGGAGCCTTTATTGTAGACAATACAAGGGCTGAGAAAAAGGATTTAGGAAATTAAATTAGCATTCACATAGGCTTATCCAATGTTCCTATAAGGTAATAAGACACAGCTATAAGTGTGACAGTTCCAAAAGCTTCTACATCTCCACCAAGTCAAAATATGGTAAGGTCTATTCCTATTCATCAAGTTTTAAGTAATTATTTGCCTGTAAGGTCTCAAAATAAAGTAGGTATGACCAATTTAAATATTATATATTATTTTAAGAACACTAAAACATCCATTTCTCTTTGGGATGTTCTTCATATACTTAGTCAAAAAGAATTCCTACAAAAGTAGTTATCTGCTATCCCTAATAGTGTCTCACCCTCAAATCAAAGTAATGGCCTTATTTCTCTTGAAAATTATCCTAATATAATTGTTGAACCATCCACTAGGGTTGATAAACCTCCACCATTTTACCTCACCTTCACTATAGGTGATAAGTTGGTACACAATTGCATAGCTGATAATAGAGCTTCTACTTTTGTCATGCCCAAAGTTGTAACTGATAAGTTGGGCCTAAAATATGAGACAAATAGAAAATGGGTCCATAAATTAGATGCTACACCTAATAATATATTAGGATTGATAAAAGGCTTGAAGTTTTTCTTGCATGGTTTTCCTATATTTTCCTATCTTTCAAGACATAGTTGTGGTTGATCTCCTAAGCCACTATGTAATCTGCCTATCAAGGGACTTCAAAACCAAGATATGTGGTTATCTCTTAGTTAGATTTTATTTATTTTATTTTAAAACAAGATATGGGTCCAAGGTGACAATTAGGACACAACCCTTGTAAGGTTTCATAAATAACCTTACATTGAGATAAGTTCTAATTTGAATTATGTTATTCATTAATAAGAAGATTCTATTATATATGATGGCACTTACTCTAATATTGAGGTCATTAAATATTTGTTTATTTATTAATATTATAATAACACATATGATCATGATCCTTATGATCTCATGGAGGAAGCTAATCTAGGAGTATATTATGTACATGGAGTACTGACACCTCTACTTGTCAAGGAAGAGGGTGAAGATGATGAGTTGTGGAAGATATTTTATGATGGTTTAAGAAGTAAATTTGGTGTAGGAGATGGTGTTATGTTGGTATCTCTATCCAAAAAAAAATATTATGCTTCATACATATTTAATTTTAGTTGTACTTATAATGTAGCTGAGTATGAAGGCTTAATTCATGGTTTTCAATGGGCAAAGAGAAAAAGAATCAAGAAATTGTAAGTATATGGGTATAGTGAATTGGTTTTGCATCAAGTGAGGAATGTGATTTTTACCAAGGACCCTTTGCTTAATTAATACATTCTTAGAGTATGGTGTTTACTTGAAGACTTAAACACATTCAAGATACAACTAGTCCCAAAGGAGCAGAATAGTCATATTGATAGACTAGCCACCATAGGATCTCAATTTGATACTCCAACTACCATAAAAGAGGAAGGAAAATAGTCTCATATTAAGATAATTATCAAAAAAATTTATACCTAATAATGAAGTGTCTTTATAAGTTTTTAATAGTGAAAAACACATTGCATGCTTCTTGAAAAATGATGTTGAGTTTTCTTCAAAAAATTAAAGGAGGTTCCAAGAAAAATTGGGTGATCATAATGTACAACTAAGAACCAATAATATACCTAAGGGTTTGGTTACCTTATAAATTATCCTCAATAATAATTATCAAAACAAGAAGCAAACCAAACCCTAGGTAACCAAACCCTTAGGTAACCAAACAAGAAGCAAAACAATAAGTTCAAACATATGGTTTCAAATAATAATATTCATATTATGGTCTCTCATCCTATCACCAAAGAGTTTATTTTGAGAAAAGATCTTATTAAAAAGAGGGTAGGGTAGATCACGAAGGTAATGGAGTATGATGTTGATATCAAAGTGACAAAATTGGTAAGTGGTAAAGGCCTTTGTGAACGTCTAGCTTCAGATCTTCATGAATTAAAGGAAGAGGCTCTAGTCAATCATGATTATTCCCAATCAACTGGTTCATTACCTCCACAAATTTGGACACAAGATGTGATCATATTTCTTTAAAATGGTGAGTATCGTAATAATATGAGTAAATCACAAAGGAGATATTTTATATTGAAATTTATTCCCTTTTGTCTTATGGATGGTGTGATTTTTAGGAGGGACATCAATGGTGTACTATTGAGATACATTGATAGTGATTAGACTGGAGTATTTCTCAAGAATTTCCATGATGGGATATCAGGAGTTCATTTCTCTCCAAGAACCACAACTACCAAGATCATGAGGGTAGGTTATTATTAGCCTAGCCTCTTCAAGGGTTTTCATGATTGGGTAAGAAGGTGTGTACAATGTGCTTTCTTTGTAGGAAATAATAAGGTTGAAGCTCTTCCTTTGAAACCTATCCAAGTAGAGCAACCTTTCATGTAATGGAGTCTTGATTGCATTAGCATGATAAATCCCCCATTAAGTAATGGTCATAAATGGATACTCACAACAAATGACTATTTTACAAGATGGGTTAAGGTAGTATCATTGAAAGAAGATAATGAGAGTGTTATATTAGAGTTATATGAGAGCATCATAACAAGGTTTGATACTCCTAATATTATTTTAGATAATGCTCTTGATTTTATGGGTGATAAGATAGTTAATTGGGAAAATAATAATTGCATATTCTTGATCATGTCATCTAACTATTACCCTTTAGGTAATGGGTTGGCTGAATCTACTAATAAAAACTTGATTAGAATCATCAAGAGAACCTTGGAGCATAACCAAAGATCTTGTTACACCAAATTGAAGACAAACTTATAGGTTGATATGATAACTCCTAAGAGGTCAATAGGAATTATCCTTTTGTGATTATCTATGGAAGGGAAGCCAGGCTATTTATCTCTCAAGAGATTCATGCCTTAGAGTTAGCACATCAACTAGATTTTCTTGAGAAAAATCTAATGGATGTGATATTGACAGGATTAATAGAGTTAAAAGATACTAGAGATAAAGCTCATCAAGCCATAGATCATCACCAAGTACTAATGAAGAGGTATTTTGACAATAATCCAACTCTAAGATCATTTTAAGATGGTGACATAGTATTTATATGGTATGAAGATAGATAAAAACTAAGGAGACATACCAAATTTGATACCCTATCGGGCAGACCATATGTGATCACCTAGTGGAAGCAAAGTAACTCTTTTTAGTTAGTAAAGATGAATGGAGAAGAGTTTCCTATCCTTGTGAATAGGATACATTTGAAACCCTACTATTGATAATTGAATATCTATTTTTTAAATATTAGAATAGGTGTGTGTGTGTCCTTTGTTATGTGTGTTATGTTCCAATAAGTACTCTTAAGCACAAGTGTGTTTTTGCTTAAGTTTCTTATCTTGTGTGTTGTTTCTTCTTTATATTTCCTTGTGTTTTGTGTGTAGTTTAGGGTAGTTTGTGTGTATCAAAATTGTTGTATATGTGAGTCCATATCCCAATGGATAGTATTAGGCAACTAGTCATGGCATAGAAAGCAAACCACCCTTGGGAAATTACCAAAGATGTTAACCATTTTTACCCTAGGACAAAATGGGTCAAACCCCTATAGTTGAAATCTTTTATAGGTGATTTTTATAATGTCATAGAGTATGATTGCAGTTCATTTGATGTCATTTCATATTCCATTCTAGCTTTGGGTCATCATCTAGCTTAGTCCTTATTTCATTTGGTGTCTTAGGTGTCATATATGCAAGTGTTAGGTATTCATGCTGATAAATGCAAGCCAAGATCATGTAAAGGGTTTGTACAAGCCTCAAGGAGTCCATTCGGAGCTACTAAAGTTCAAGAACAAGATTTATGAAGCTAGACCATCATCAAGATGTCACATGGTAACCAAAATGGAACAACTTGCTTATGCAATTTATAAATATGCTAAAAAATCCTCACATGACCATTAGAACAAGCATGATCAATATCCTTAATGCCAAGATCATGCTACATAGGTTTCATATATCAATGAGTCTTCTATCTCAAGATCTAAGCCTTTCAAGTTTAGCTCACTGAATCTAAGGGGCTAGGCCATCTTGGACGTCATCCAAGAATGAACAAACATGTTCATTTATTAATTTTTTATCTTCACATAACAATCCCTGCAAGTCAAAGGATTATAGTTCCATGTATTTCTTCATGCCAGGAACATCCTCTACAAGTTTCATGTCCACACAAGCTTTTTGGATCAAGTTATGAAGCTTCAAAGTTGGAACAATAGAGTAAAATGTTTTCACAAACATCAAAATAAAGCTCAATCAAAACAAATCCTTTTGATCTTAAATTTGATGGTTGTGTGAATGTCAATGACAATTGCATGAACATCATTTGATAGGAGTAGGTACATCAAATTTAAGTTCATAAAATAGCCATTAGTTTTTAAATAGTTGGTCCCATTAGATCTAATGGTCTATGTTGCATCATACATCTTGATTTGATGATGCGAGATGAGTGAAAAGGTTAGAAAGATCAAGATGCCTCCATGTGGGTTAAATGTTAAAGCTAATAAACTGATAACAAATCTTGAAATAAATCATGTTGTTGGCATGTGGCATAAGCTTGGATAGAGTTGATAAGTTAAGGGTAAGATCAATGACTTGTGACCAGTTGTATCAAGTAGGATAATGGTGTGAGATGGGTCAATATTTCAATAGGTTGAGTCAAATATCGATGACCAATGAAATTCAAGTTCAAGAAGCTAGGCAACTCTATAGAGATCAAACACCATACCAAGATCAAATTGAGGAAGTATTTTTTAAGGGCACTTTATACCATTGAATCTCAATCAAATGCCATGAAATGGACATAGTTATGTAGTCAAGTATAAAGAACATAAAGGACCACCATTAAAGCTTAATATGGACCTTTGGTTCAAAGATTTAAGGGTTGCAGTGTCATTTTTTGAATGTGTTTGATTTATTTAAATAAGGGTCCATGTATATATGAATCTCCAATTTTTACAATAGCATAATGGGTCTATTTGGACCTATTATAATCAAGGTACAAATTTATATGGTCTATAGGTCCTCATCGACATAAATACTATAGGAAAACCAATAGTCTAAGATTAGTTTTCTATCTATAGTAGACCTATGATCATGGGGGAAATTTTGAGCATGATCAAGTTGGAACAAGAGTTAGCATTGTGAAGGATGATATGATGTCATTCACATAGACCCCACAAGTTTCATCCCCAAGACCAAACTACATGAAAAGGACCCTTCTCTCCACTTTTTAATGCCACAACAAACTAGTTAGGAGTAGTTAGCACCAATATCAATTTTGAATAGATGGATCTAATTATTATAATTACATTGATTCCAAAACTTATCTCAAAACCACTTGATCCCATCATTATAACCATATGAAACATAAATAAAGGAATAATGAACTATTGTATCTGTTTGAGATGACCTAGATTAATTAGGAAGTTCTAAATAAACATACTAGTAGAATTAGTTATAACTAAGGTTCAAAGGAGTTTGAACTCATTTGACTCCCCAAGGGATTAATTTTTTCCCACTTCTCTCTCTCTCTCTCTAAAATGTTATAAATCTTCCATTTTGTCATTTGTAAAGATACCACAACATGTATGGCAAATCCATTCCGTACTGATATCATATTTTGCCTTTGAATATTAACAAGAGTTTGTTTCTAAGTTTTGAACAATTTTCCAAGTTTGAAAGTGATGTATAGTGATGAGAAGTGATAAATATTTATCATTTTTTACCTTGTCCTTTCATGTTTGAGTAAGAGTTCCTAGTTTAACAAGTCATATAGAGTGTAGTCTAATGTGTAAGGCTTTTTCAAGTGTAAAATTGTCCTTGGAGTGTGCAATATACCCTCTAGTTCATTTTCCTTGTGTTTTTATTAACATCTCACCTCTATATTGAAATGCTCATGTTAGAACTCATTAAGAATTAGAGACTAGTTTGTATACCTTGTTTCATTATGGTAGAAATGTGATGGTCACATGGAAGACATTTTGGTGTATCACCTCCTTTAGATTAGGTTTAATTTATGCATTATCTAACTCTTTTCCCCATAAGTAAGTAGCATTTTAAATGATAAGCATTTAAATATATATTCATGGAGCTATCCCTTAAATCTAGAGGGTCATTTCTAACATAGGTACACCCACATACCTAGAAATGTTCCCATGTTGCCTAAATATATAAGAATATTGAACAACTTCTTCTAGGGTGTAGGATTTGGTGATGAAACATCCTCTCCACCTTCACCTACAACACCATTGGATCTTATGGCACAATTGGTTTTTATTTCATTATCACTTTCACCATTTATTGTAATAATTCATCATGTCTGGTACTCCTAGATAGAATATAAGTGCGTGTGTAAAAAATGCAACACATCTAAGACTTGATAAAATTTTTTATTATACCATAAATTCTAGCATCTCTACCAATGGTTCTCATCAACGTCATATTATCTTTTAAATGCATAAACTATTATTTTAAGTCCTCTTCTTAGAATCTTATGTAAGAAATCTCTTTTAGTCTCAATATGGTTTGAAACCTATTGTAATACAAAATTGATGTAGTTATATACATGTTATAAATGAAAATAACCCAATCAACATAGTAAAATATACATACCCACTCATAATAAAACACATAAATAAAAATATAATGTTTTATTATTTATTTAAATATGTAGTACATATACATCATAATGGTGTTGCTCCAAGAAACCTTAACTCTAAAATGATCAAATATCAGACTATTCTACAAGTCTTTTTCCTTGGGTCCTATCCCCCCATCTCTCCACTCTTCTCCCAACTTCTCCTTTTTTTTATCTTCATGGTTTTAAATTTCAGTAGATTTTCCTTCATTATTTATTCCATTGCTTGAATGATCCATCTATTATTCTATGTGTAGGTCTTTTATAAATGTCTCAAATATATTTCCCCACCAAGTGGTCAACCACCATGATAATTAATAGTTAATGGATTTATTGTTTATCTATATAAGGTTCATCTTAGCTCTAATCCTAAGGTAATTAGGTTTTCAAAAATCTCAACCAACATATTTGTTTCATTTACTCATGGTTACCACCACTAATGCTAATGTGGTCTTAATTTAAAATTTATCATTTATAATGGTTTTATCTCTAGGTCATACTTATTTACCTTCTATTAGTTTTTAACTATCTAATTTTTGCACTTAATCTCAAGGTTACATTTGTGCATGTGTACTCTATCTTTCCCTCTTGTGGTTCCTTTCTTTAGTTTTCACTATTTTTAATCTTATTTTTTGGTGCTTTTAAAATTATAAATGTGACCTTTCTCAAAAAAATTGTATCATTTATTTGTATTGGATTATCTTATCTTCTTAGGTATGATTGAGTACATCATATAGAAAAACTAGGAACTCCAAAATGATGCTAGATTATTTTATAAATTGGATGCCTCTATATCATGATGCCTAGTCCAACTATAAGAGCATCACTAAAATTAAAGTATAGTCCCACTCCAAACTTTTTTGAATAGTGGGTTTGTTTGTATTCATATATATAAGTAATAATTAATAATTTAAAATCCACTTTATAACATTTTTGATACAAATATGTGCCCATGCTCACACTTGTTAGATATTATGGATGTGAACATGAGTCATAGTCCACTATTCACTAGTTTTGAATGAATATTTTTCCTTGTTAATAAATTTATACTTATCAATGAGAATAATTTCGAGTTGAGGTTGTACATTGAGGTCTCATAGCCACTACTATATTTGTAAGACAATTATTTGTGTCCCTATTTATCCAATTATTTTTAGTGATGCCTTTCCCACTATAAGAGTAGTTATAAATATGTTGAAAAAATGTTTGTCCAAGTTATAATATGAGGGTGAATTATCTCATGTATTTTTAATATATGTAATAAGTGGAGTGTTTGGAAATTAAAATTTCATTACATATAAGTTAGTTTACTTATATATAGTTTTAATTTATTAATACTATTATAAGTTGTTAGCATTGGTTGGTAGGATGTTTTTTTATGTTTTATATAACACCCATAGATAAATATTAGGCTGAGGATATTTTATTATTTGATAATTTTTATTATTTCATACTTTTTATATATATTTGACGATGTTAATATGGCATTGACTCTAATACAAGTTTGTTTTAAAACCTCCATTTTCACTAGTAGTACTAGTTACCTTTTTTGGTCCCTCACAATTAAAATATATTAAATATTTTTCTACAATTATAACTTATAATTAATCTAATCCTTATACATTATAACTATTAATATTAATATCTTGTGTAGATATTATAAACTCCTCCATGTTCACTAATTCTCTCTCTCTCTCTCTCTCTCTCTCTATATATATATATATATATATATCTGTGTGTGTGTGTGTGTGTGTGTGTGTGTGTGTGTGTGTGTGTGTGTGTGTGTGTGTGTGTGTGTGTGTGTGTGTGTGTGTGTGTGTGTTTGTGTGTGTGTGTGTGTGTGTGTGTGTATTCTTCCCCATTATACACATGCATCATGTATGGTCATATCATTCTCCATGGTTATTCTTTGAAACTAATCCAAATTCCTATCTTTTCCTATTGGATTTCATGGTATTGCAATCTTAAATGCATATTCTTTATTTATTCTATCTTTATTTCATTTAAAATATTTATTCTCTATCAATATTATAATGAATTTTTGTTCATATAAAACTTCATCTCACTTCATTAATTCATCTAAAAAAATTACCTTGTATTGGAACCACTCAAAAAGACGTGTAGTAATTTGGCCTTAAGCTAGAGTGAATTGACAAGACTAGTTAACTTATTCAATTGATATTTTGATGTTATATTTGTCTCCTTTACCTTATTTACATTAATTTATTCTCAATTTTATTTCTTGGATGTTTAAAATAACTCAAAATATTTGTTATCCATATTCCCTATTTATATACAGTATTTATACCATTTACATTTGTGGTCCCTCAAATTTTTGGTCTTTATATTTAGACAAAATATACATAAATTTGATGGAAAAAATCTAGAAACAATAATTTATTTATTATACCTTCAAAAAATTTATTAACATAAAAAAATAATTCCTAATCTATTGTAGCCTCTTTATTTGACCAAATTATGCATCTAGATATCCTCAGTAATGCAAGTTTACCTTATTCTATAGTACATAAGCATGAATCATACCGTTGGATGCCTACTTTTGATTATGAATTTATGCCTATTTTAATTATTATAAGAAATATAACACATTCCATGAAAACCTTGAAATCACTACTCTTGTACCAATCATTAAAAATGGTTTTTAAAAGTTCATACTTGACTTTTGGTATTTAGTCACTATGATTTACTTCCCATGACCTTGTATTATCTTTAAATTATGATATTATATTGAAATGTATTATGTGTGGGATATCTAATTTGATGGTTTGGATGAATATTTGACCTTCCATATCATCTACACTACTTTTATTTTATTTTTTCCTTCATTTTTGACATAAAGGTACATATTCATGTTATTTCCAACTAGGACCTCTTTAAAATGTTAGGATCTAAAGTTTCCTTATTTTTATCACATCACTTATTATTCATAACATGGTTATTATTATTTAAATTTGGAGTGTGAGACTATTTTATTTCTCATTGTACTTATGTGTGGGATAAATTTAATGGGTTACATTGAAACCTTTGGTCCTTCTAAATCCTTACACCCTTCATTTGGAATTAGTTGGTTTTCTGTAGTTAGTACCTCATGAATGATTTACCAGTCTACATTCTCCATGTGTTTATTAGCTCCCACCATGTAATTTATTATTTATGTGTGACATTATCCTTTACTTACCATTTATATTTTATTTTATATGTGATATATTTTTTCATATTATTTAATCAAGGAATATAAACCATATTATTCCTTGAAGATGTTGGATATGAGTCCTTAATAATTATTACTAGGTATTTTATCCTTCGTATTGTCCTTTTTGTAGTTTTTATCCTTATATTATGTTTTTTTATCTTATTTTATCTACGCAACACCTTCATCAATAATAAAACCTAATTTCACCATCATATATTCCTTCATGGGATATTCTTTGCTGTATTGACTTTCCCCTGAGTTGGTTACATATCTCATAATTTTTCCATAATATGAGTATAAACGTTTCATTGTAGTGAGTCATCCCCCAAATGCTCATCTTATGGTAAGGTCTTACTATTTGTTGGTTTTAATTTTATATATGTGTAATAATATCATCATCCACATAATTATAATATACATTTGTAATTATTATGTATTTTATAGTATGCAACATAGTCTTCATGTATTACACCATTACCATATATGATAACTTCAACCAATTGTAAAATTGACCATATGAACCCATAATGGTCATTAGTGTTTAGTTAATGTTATATCCAAAATTTATACCCTACAAAAGTCAATTATACCTTCTCAAATTTTGGATAACATGAAACTATCTCTAAGTATAGGTAGTTTGTTACAAGAGACATATCTCTATATTATGGGCTAGTTCCCTTGATTTATCTACTTAGGCTCTAAACTAAATTAGTATAAAAATTTATTAGGGGTGAAAATGGAAGATGTAAATTAAAATTAACCTATACTAATCAAGGTGATACACCAAGGATATCTCCATAAAAATAATTTAAACTTTCACTATGAAGGTAGATTGCCAAAACTGATCTCAACTGAAGATTTCTTCTAGTAAAAGTCTTTCTACATGGAGGCAGACTGTTATGCATTTTAAAAGGTGGGTTACTATGAGGTATAATATTAGACAATAATTATATTATTAATGCTTAAAATACACCTTAAAAACATCTACACTTCATAAGATATGTTAGAAGGAATGTCACACAATGCATACAAGAGCATAATGGAAGCAAGGAGAAACAATCATCACTTGTCATCCAACTAGACTAATTAAAATACTTAGGAAATAAATTTAGAGGTTAAAATATATTAATAAATTTTATTTAAAGGAAAAAAAAGACGTCAAATTAGTAGGGCTTCACCATACCAATTGTGGATAGTTTACAATACCAAAATAGCTTTAATATATAGATCAATCGAAGAAGAGAGGGAAGGAGTGATTTTGAATAATCATAATTAAAAAATTAGAGTAAAAAATACCAGTTAAAACATAAGATAAGGATTTATATAACATATCATGAGATATTCTTGGACAAGTTTCTATCTAAAACATGACATCTTCCTCAAGTTGGTGTATAGACACTTCATTATCCTTCATGAAACTATTATCTTGGTGAGGAGTCCACTTATTTATTTTTAAATAACTTTGAAGTTATTAAAATATGTATACTGATGAGAGAAGATAAAAAAATAATTGTTTTATGTCATTATGTACCCCTCCAACTGATGATATTCTCTTTGCCACTTTTTTTTCACTTCCTTACAGCAACTCACAAGCCCCATAAGCCTAAACTCTCACACTTATCACTAGGGTGACCTATAGATGTTTAAGATAATTTGTTTTAGAGATTTTAGACACATTATCATAACCTATTTGTCTTATATTCTATAATATAAGCCTCATAAAACACAAAATCACACTTCTCACAATCAACATGACAATCACCTTGTTTCTCACTATTCTATCTGAGACTACTTGCAATAATCAGCCTAGAAGATGAGTATTCATGCATGAATGAGGTGATAATGGGGTTTTATGGGTAATAATAAATATATACACACCTTACACCTTGAATTTAGTTCATCCATTCCCTTTTGCACCTTCAAATTACCTCAAAACCTATAGAAAACACATTATTTAGTTCATTTATACAAGTGATTGTATAGAACAATTGAGTGGTGGGGATTATGAGAGAGTTTCAAGTAGGAAAAAATAAATTTATAGGATAATTAATCCCTTATAGATATATTTATATTCATATATTTCTCATCAAACTTTTATGATGTTTTTAGTTCAATAGGTTATTAACAATGATTCATAAAGGTTAAGCCCTTAACCCTCAAACCAATTACCCTAGTTTCAATTTCATGACCTAATTCAAATATCCCTAATTTATTGAGACCCATTCATATTATATATATATATATATATATATATATATATATATATATATATATATATATATATATATATATATATATATATATATATATATATATATATATATGAGTGAAATAATTTGGATCTTGAGTTATTACTACGTATTCTAAACACCCCTAGGACAAATTGAGGCTAAAAATGACCAATTTGAGTTATCATCTACAAAAAAATATGTATCATCAAAATCCATTCTCTCATGAAGGATATAAAATTTATTTGGAAGATCACATTATCATAAGAGTGACCTTATAATCTTGATGGTTCATGCCTAGTTTTAGGCCTAATAGGTAAAGACTATTATTCTAAGTATATGACTACTTATGAGTGGTGATAATGGATTTAGGATCTTTTAAACACTTATTAAACTTTAATTAAACCCTAGACACAATCCCATAGAGATTTAAGACTCTCCATTTCATCTTTTTCACCATTAATACACTAGGTTTGTAGGTTATGTTACTTGTGGAGTGCCTTAGGTATAAGACAAAATAGTGAACACTTCCACTATTTGTTTGAATTAAAAGATACCATGAGAGTATTTAATATCTCATTATTACCTTATGTAATAAATTTAAAATCCTAACCATGATTTTAGATCCCTCAACATCTCAAATTCTTGAGACTAGCTTCTAGGCATGTGACTATGTTTAAGTTTTTGATAGGGCTTAAGAAAATTTAGCTATGAATGTGTTTGTTCATACTTTACCTATAGGAATCACATGTAAATGTGATATCATCACTTTACGAGTGAATTATACATGATCATATCCAACTTACATGTTTTCCTACCTTCTAAATTTGCATCCTTCATTTTCTTAGTTTAGTCTATCACCTAATTCAAACTATAGGTGTTCATTAGGTATATAATGGGATTCTTGTAGGCGATTATATGTGTTTGAACACTTTACTTCAAATTTTTGTATTATCGTAAGGTCACTAGTACCATCTCATTCCTAAATGGACTCATTTCTTCCTTGAGACCATGTAATCATCCCTTACCATCAATGCATTGGGAGTCACTTGTAATGTTTCATTATTTCAATCTCATTTTTGGCCTAATATAACTACAATTATATGAGTGTTTCAATTATTATTTTACTAATTTATAAACCCATTCACCATAATTCTCTCTTGACCTAAAAATATCCTCTTGTGTCAATATATAACCTCTTTATCTAGGCTACAAGAATGGAGCTATTAGAATTGCTTAGTCCTCATAGACATTCACCGTGAAATGAAATTGTGTGGAATATAATTTATTTTTGGATAAATTAGGGTAAACTTTCTCATTTTTAACTTTCTTTACTTCTATAATTTTCCATCTAGGTTTGACTATAGGTAATGATCTGACCACTCACACAGCGATCTTCCCCTGATCCATGAATTTGTTTAAGATGCCAAAATATGTTCAAATGATTCCAAACATGATTTGTTCCATATTTTAGGTCTGGACATAAATAGTTTTCTAGTAGTAACCTGCAAGTGTCTATTTTAGGGCTGCTTGACTATATCAAGTGTCCTAGACCTTACTTTTCATTAATGATCCTCTTAAATACAAACCTTCAAAGGATAATATGAAAAACCATGCTCTGATGTGTGGGGAAAAAGTGTGTTACTCTTGACCTAAATCCACTCATATGAATATGAACTCTACAATTACCATGACATTGTTCTATAAACCATTGGTATTCACTTCTAGCACAAGGAGATAGTTCTGCCTATCCTTCCATGTCCACACATTCAAAATAGGTTTAATTTTACATGAAAAGGATAGATACAATATACAAGTCCATTTTCATCACTTGGTTCACATATATAAATTTCTAAAATGTAATTAGATGAGAAAAATCAAGCCATTGGGATTATATAGGTAGTTTGTAGGTATTAGTAATCTTAATGATTGTTTATATATCATAGACCACCAATATTGAAACCATGACCATGAAATGGAATATAATAATAACTAATAACATCCCCCAAGTGTAATCACTCCAACTCTTCTTCTCTAATCCATACCAAATGAAAATCATTGACTTTTTCTAAGTTTTCCAAGGGAGCGAAAGGAGAGATAAACTAGTTTTCATCAATTTTTTATTTGTTGAAGATACCTAAGCCTAAAAACAACTTGTGTGGATTATATGACACCTTACTAAAACATTCACACATGTCCAATGACTCATATTAGCTTGTATAACCATCTAAAAATAACCTTTTGTAGAGGATCTTCTTCTTTTAATATTGAACCTAAAATGTTTTAGTTTCAAAGCCTGCCTCTAACATTATCTAACATTTGGTATGTTATTTTACTTATTGAAACATTTGTATTTTGTTAAAAACCATAAAATTACTTAAAATGACTAAAAATGTGGCATAAAAGGACATTAATACAAGTGGATTAATGTGACAAAGGTTAAAACATATTGTATGACCCTCAAAGGTGTAACTTGGCCTCATTTAGGACCATGGTGACCTTTTTTAAAACCTAGAAGACCTTATGAAAAGTTTGAATATGTAGGGGGTTGACCCAATTTAACCTAAGGTGAAATTTTTGTCAACATTTTAGTGATTTATAGGGCTAATATGCTTGATATACTAAGGAACAATTTCATTTTCCTTCTATTAGGAAATGGAGTCATCTATATGCTAAAATTGACATTGATATGCCTCTAAAAGGACTCCAAATTCACACCAAACACAAAGGTAAAAAACACACAAACAAAAAAAAACACTAATACACATACTTTTTCTCTCTAATAACTTAGGGAAAACACAAAATAAACTCACACCAAAAAATGTTCCTAGCACTAATGAAAAACACACACCTATCCTAATATGTATAAGACCTCAAAACACTTGAGGTGAAGGATGAATTATTTATTTCTTCAACTAGAGTCAAAGATAATGCTTCTAAAATCACTGCTACTCCATGAAAATGAACCATCATAAAATAAATGTTTGTCAATTGAAACTTTCTTATGGAGGTAATCAAATAACTTACTAATTTTGAGGCTTTTGCTAACTACAGGTGTATCACTTGGAGCTATCATGAACACTCCATCTATCTCTCTTAGAGGCTTATTTGAATTTGTATCTTGCTTTACCTTTATCATGTTTAATAATCACTCTTCAATTTGGTCATTGGGATTCATGAAATCCTACCCAACTTCAAATGTGTTTAAATCATTATATGTTTTCTATTAATAATCATCAAGGCTATCTTATTTTTCACCAAACACTTTATGGTCTACTATAATTGTTTCTTGCTTGGTAGATACCCCAATATCTTCTTTGTTATCACTAAGTGTATACACATAATATTTTAAAACTTTTATCAATTAATGATGGTCTCTATCTTAGAATAACCCATCAAGTCTCAATCTCTTTGAGAGTATGCCTTATGGGGCACACCAAGAAAGGGGTGGGCAAACCATTGGTGCTTTATAGGATTTTTGTCCCTTTTACCACTTTCTATCTACACACTTGTCTCCTAAAAACCATTCCTCTAATCTTGTTCTTCTCTTTTTCACACTCCTATAGTATTTTACCACCTTCATTACCTCTTTTTCTAACCTAAAACACCTTTCAATAGTTTACATGACTAGGTCAACTAGGTCAATCTTGTACTCTTATTGGTAAAACCCATTTAGGGTCTAGGTCAGCTCTTGGTTGACTTAGCCTATGACCTAGTGAGTTTTTATCAATAATTATATTAGGTCAACCCTATTAACCAAAACTTTTAGAATAGATTAGGGTTAAATATACCTATATATAAATAATCATTTTTCCATTATTTAGAGAATATAATAAGAGCTATTATGCATATGCATATCCACCATTCTACTTGAGGAGCAAGCTTAAGGTTTCATACTTTCTTTAGAGATACAGATCTTATCTTTTGGATGTATTTATAGGTTGTGTAACCTAGAGATGATTTATATTTATCATCTTTACATACCACAACAACCTATTTCAAAACACCTTATCTAAGGGAGAGATTGAGGCTCAATGGGTTCATCTTCAAAGGTAAGTATTCCTAACTTTGTTACTCCTTTGTAAGAGCAGATATATATGCATTTTTAATTCTCCTCCATGCATTAGGGTTTCATATACATTGAATTTAATATGTCTTCTATTCATGTTTACTCATGTTTATTACCCCCACTTTATGCCACAAGGTTTGGTGATCACTAGATTAGATTTATTTGCTTTACTTGTTATTAGTATAGTGAATATGAAAACATAGGACTTAGTTAGGGTTATTTCATGGTTTTAATTGACTAGAGTCTTTATAACCCTCCTTAATGATATTATTATGATAATATATCCCATATCTAGGTTTATAGGATCCATATTAGTCATGTTCTCAATTATCTAATGTATCCCCAATCAAAAGTGTAAGTAGGATCTACCATCTCTAATCTAGAATTGATTTGTAGATTTGTTGCATTTATGATTACATACATTATGGTGAAATTGAAATTAATATAACCCTTGTAGGTTTTATTTCACACTTTTCATTTCTTTCATTTTATTATTTTTCTATATTTGGGATACTAGGTCGATAAGGCTAGTATAGTTTCTAACATTTGTGCATAGGTTTAACACACAGTTGCATCAAAATGACTATATTATTTTTATGTAAGTATTCATAAAAAATAACACATGTGAGTACATAATTAGGAATACCAAGTTTTATTCATATTTTTACAATGAAAATCATGAGAAAAAAGGAAACCAAAAGAGCAAAAAGGGCTAAGGTGTGTGAATAAAAGAGAATTGTCGTACAGGGAAAGACCCATGCAAGTATCCTACAAAAAGTGTTAGATAGATAAAATATATAAATTATGAAAAATAATTTAAGGATTATGAAAAATACTTATTTAAGAATTATGCATTAGTTATCTCTTTAAAAACATGGCCTTCATTGGTTTGAAGGTGATAGGTACTTAGAACACGAATATGTTTGACTAAATAGGGACCCCACTATTTTTGGGCATATTTACCTTATTTATCATGAGTGTAATATATTTTAAGGAAAAGATCACAAAAATTACATGTGAAAACTTTAACACGTTTTTTATGTTTTTTATAAATGTGGGCCTTGTATTGATGACTGTGTTGTAAAGTAGAAATATGGTGTTCATCAAGAAGACTGAGAGCATGAAGGTGAGCTTCATGTAATTATTCATCAGGTATGATACCATGAAGAGATATATGGAGAGAGGTAAGATAAAATTATAATGGAAAGACTAAATTAGAACCATAGATTAGAGATAACAACACTTCCCCAATGGTAATACATATGCTAGTATGATAGGCCCAAAAATTAAGATATAGATGAAGGTGTTAATCTATGTAGGTTTCATGAATTATATTTAGAGAATTTTATTAATAATTTTTTTGGTAGAATCAAATTATAAATTACATTATATATGAAATGGTGTATAAAATTTGTGTTTAATTTTAAATTTAGCAAGAGTTGTTTGACATGTTTATTTTTGAAACTACCATCATTGTCTGATATGATAATATGAGGGACACCAAAGTGTAAAATGATTTGATTAAGGACTAATTTGGAGATGGTAGTACTGGTGAAATTAACAAGGGAAATATCCTCAATCCATTTGGTAAAATATTTAGTGGATATGATTATAAATACATACCCATTTTGAGATCAACATAATTTGCTTATGAGATATAATCCCCATATGGAGAATGGTCATGAAGATAATATAATTTGAAGATATACTAGAGGTAAATTAATTAAATAATCATGAATTTGGTAAGGATTACACTTTTAATCAAATTTGATGTCATCTTTTTCAATATTGGGCCAAAAGTATCCCATACATAGGCATTTGTGGGTTTTAACATGTATGTTACAATGGCCATCACAAATGCCCCCATGTGTTTGTTAGAGGAGATGGAGAATTTCATATTTCATAACACAATGGAAAAATTTAACTTTATAATTATGATAATATATGATTTTATATCGAAATTCATATTTAAAATTTTGTTTTTGAATGTGAGTCTTTTCATGGGAATTTAGGTTGGGAGGATAAGTTTGGTGGTCTAAAAATTGAATGATGTCTTTATACCATGGGATTTTTTGAATGGTGATAGCCTCAATGTGGAAGATTATTGAATCATGTGGTTTAATATAGGATGGATATTTTTTTATTTGGATAAGAAAAGTGGGATCAGTAAGAACTTAGTGTAAATGAAAAAGAGATGCTGAAGAAGCAAAGGAATAAATAATAAAATTTTGATCTTGAGGGACAAGATAGATAGGGAAAGAAATGAAATATTTAGTAAGAGTAGTTGTAATTTGATGATAATATATAATATATTCACTTTTGCATTGGTAATTACCTAAATAATGTAGGTATTAAATATCTAAATCAAGATCATCTCTCATGCTTAAGATTAAAGCTTCATACTCTGCCATATTATTAATGACATAAAATGTTAAGTGAAAAGATAAAAAGATTATTTTCCAATAGGTCTTGTAATAATATAACCTACCCCATATCCTTGAAGGAATTTAGCATAATAAAAGTGAAGGGTACAAGTATCCTCATGTAAATTGACATTGATTTTAGGAAGGTATTTGATAATTAATTTTTGTTTAGTAGTATCGGAAAGGATAGATGATTTATCAATATTACATGCTTGAAGATTAGTAGTGGAGTTAAGGAAGTAATCCTTAAGAGATATGGCTTGGTTGATGCCTTAAATATAGAGTATATTATCATCAGAAAGACTATCTTGAAGGTGATCAGTAGCAAGCATAGGAGCTATGGAAATTTTATCATCTATGATTTTTCATTTGACATCTTTTTGAGTAATAATTAAGATATAAAATTCCATTAGGACCATCCACTTACAAATTATATCTCCAAGAAGAAAGGCTTTGAAGAAGAAGTAATGAAGGGGATTGGAATGAATGATGACATAAGTGGTCTAATAAAGCATATAATGTCAAAGTTTTTTGAATGAAAAATATATGGAAAGGAAATAACATTTGAATTTTGTGTAATATTTCTCATAATAAATAATCCCTTAGTTGATATAGTAGATGACATATACTCTTATTGTATCATCTTATTAGGAAAGCATTACCCCAATTGATATGGGTGTGGAAGAAGTATATAAGATCAAAGGTCAATTTTTAGGGCGGGGGGGGGGGGGGGGTGTGAAGAGTGGGTGGGTGAATAAATTATTCTTTCATGTTATCAAATGCTTTTATACAAGCATCTATCAATTCTAAATCATTACCTTTCTTAATAAGATAGTTGACAGAGTTGATACAATAAGCCATTTTAGGGATGAATCATCTTATTGCTTGAATTTTATCAAGATAAGTGTGAATGTTTGGAATGAAACGATGGATGAGCATGTTGATGATAGTGTTAATCTTAGTAGGGTCAACATAAATTCCATAGAGAGAGACTAGGAATCCTAATAGTTTGTCAGATGTAACACCAAATACACATTTATGAGGATTTAGTCTAACTTTATATTTGAGTAGATGGTCAAAGATGATGGAAAGATAAAAAAGATGAGTCTTAAGACTTTTAGATTTCAAAATTATTTCATCCACATATGTTTATAAAATTTTATGGATAAGATAATAAAGATATGAGTCATTTCTCATTGATAAGTAGCTATAGCATTTTTGAGTTTGAAGGGCATTTTAACATTATAATAGAGGCCCCATTCTATGGTGAAAGTTATCTTATGTTAGTATTCAATGGAAATTTGGATTTGGTTATATCCTAAGAAACCATACATGAGAGATATGATTTCATAACCAAATGTCGAATTGATAATGGCATATATTGAAGGTAAATCGAAATTATCCTTATGATAGGCAATATTAAGATTATGAAAATCAATGTAGATGTGAATAACCATGGTTAATTTTTTTTGAATGGGGTCTTTATTAGAAATCCATTTAGAATAATCCATTAGTTTTATAAAATTATCATCAATAATTTCTTTGTGACATAACATGGAAACCTCAAGTGGAAATTTCCATTGCTTTTGATGCTTAGGTTTGGAATCAGGATATGTTATGATATTGTGCACCATGATGCTAGGGTAAATACTAGGCATGTCCTCTTAGGACCAAGAAAATATCTCATGATATTTGTTGAGAAATAAAGTAAAGTTATCATGTTTTGTAAGTGAAAGTTCATGAGAGACAGTGACAGGTCAAGGACATGATGGAGTACCATATTCAATGTGAGTAGTTTCTTTGATAATCATAGCATTATAATCTTGGAAGTGGTATGGTGAATTAGGTAAATAATAAATTATATTAGATTTGGGATTAATGATAGCAATGAAGTTATTGAAACAAGGGTATTTATTTTTGAAATTATCAAGTTTGTGATGTTGCCAAATAAGTTGAGGTTCTCAGGCATGAAGTATTAATAGAATAGAATCATTTCTAGGCAAAGTGGAAAGAGGACCATAATAATCAACATATATTTTAAGATCTATAATTTTATTACAATAATAATCATATTTAGAATGTATCTAATGGACATATATGGCCTCAACATCTAATGTAATCTTGGGAGTAAGAGGAGGGGATTAGTCAAAAGATATTGGTATATAATTAGTTTTTTTTATGAGGGAAGAATCAGATATAATGATGGGATATTTAGGTGGTAAAGAAGATGTAAGAATTTATGAAGGTTCAAAAAGTAGGAGTTTTTTTGCTACTTAAGGACTATCAAGAAATGGAGAATTAACAGGAGGTACATGAATTTTAGGATCTAATTCATGATTCATGGAAATGGTATGAACATCTTGGTTAAAATAATGTATTTGTAATAAAGTTTTTTGATAATGTTGAACATCTAAGTCTCAAGATTGAGCTTTGGCCATGATGTAGTTATCATCATAAGTTGGAGAAATGGTACATGCTTGAGATTCAGGGTGAGTTTTAGAAGGTGAAATCCCAATGTTATAGAATTTTCATGGAGACATGAATAGAGGGTCTTGAATTAATTTTCCCACTCTAAAATTATTGCATGTGAAGACATCTTATAGAAATAAAGGTTACTAAGCATTTCATGGAGGGGAAAATAGTGATCTCATTAATGAAAGGAATAGTATAATCACAAGGTAGTAAGGAGGGAAGAAGCCACTTTGAGATATAAGGATGTAGTTTGGTAGTGTTGTAGGTATGTTTTAATTCATTAGGGTCATCATCATCTGAATCAACAAGAGTGACTTGTAAGTCTTGATTTATGTTAATGAACTCAAGTAAGGGATCACTATTGATGGTAGGAATGGTAGGGATGAGATATTGATATTTTGTATTAGGAATTTGAATACTCCAAGGGTTGGGATAAACCTCATGCTTATACCATTTACTATTATGTCAGAATTTAATGCATTGGATACCATAATAGGTGATGGCCCTCATTCTATGATTCCAAGGGCAGCAAAGGAGTATGTTATAAGAAAAAGTCAAATCAAGGACCATAAGTTTAGTTTGAATAGTCTCAGGTCCAATCGTTAGGGTAAGATAAATAAAACCAAGTGGATTTTAATTGGTTTTATTAAATCTAGGATAGGTAAGGTGGTTTTACTTGAGATGATCCTTACTATATCCAAGTTATTGGATGAGCCACATAGATGTCACATTAATACCGAACCCTTCATCAGCTAAAACCTCATGGATAAGGGTACTATTAATGACTATTTTAATAAATAGCGGTGGATCATCTACAAAAAAAAGTATTTCATCATTAATCATGTCCTCTTCATGAAATTTGATAGATTGTTTGGAAGAAGGGAAAATAGTTTCAATGGTATCCACATTGGTATCTTGAGGCTCCATAGAGGGTGGTTCTTCATCTATAGGAGATGGATCTTCAATTTATTTTAATTTTTGCATAAGTAACTTATGATGATAAGGGGAATTAAAAACTAATTCCATAATTGGATTCTTTCAAGACATAGAGTTAAGTTCTTCGAGAAAGTTCCAATGAGATTTAAAAGAAGAAGTGCAAGGTTTTTAAGTTAAGGTAGATTTTGAAGGAATGGAATTTTTTGTGGGTTCAAAAGAAGGAGATGGTTCCTCAAGGGATTTATAAGAAAAATGAGTAGTTTTAATATTTTTGAGAAGTTATTCCTCCAAATATGGTTTCTTAGTTTTGTGACAAGATCTTTATGAACTAGTTTATGATGGTAATTGACCTTAGCTGCATTAACATATTGATAATATTGGTCATAGTCAGCATCAATAACAAAAAAATAATTGGTATTTTGTTGATTATTAGGTTTGGAAAAATAATTTTGGTTATTATAAGAAGATGATTTGGAAGCTTCATATTTGATAAGCAATGTTGAACTCTTGATGATGAAATTGGATCATGGCTTCATAATTGAAGGAATCACCAAACATATAGGAGACAAAAATATAGTAATCCCTAAAAAATTCATGGGAATGAACAATATCATCATGGAACCAATATAATTTATTAGGGTCATATGATTTAGGTGGATTATTAGGATAGGTAAAGGGTTTAGAGGGTGGTAAGAATTGTTTCAATTGGTGTATGATGAGTGGTATGTTAGAAGATGAGGGAGTGCCAACTTACGAAACACCTTATTTGGTTTGAGGAGTATTTTTGGAGATGGAATTTGTATTATTTTGAAAACATCATTTAATGAATTTGGTATTATGTTTAAATTGCTTCATGATGAAGTCTTGTCATTTAGCTTGATCAAGAGCTTCATTATGTGTTTAAGGAGTAAAATTACAAACCTTATATTGAAGAGATTGATTTAAAATATTTATAAAGGTTTAAGTAATTTTTCATCAATCATGTTATGGTAATATTTATGGGATAAATATTTCCATCATTTGATAAAATCATGAGTTGATTCAGTGGGAGATTGCTTAGCATTGATGAAGTGGCCAAGACAATTTTCATGAAGATCATTATGTTTAAATTTTTTGACTAAAGGATTGACTAAATCCTCAAGTTTTCAAATACAATGTTGGGGAAGTTGGTTATACCATTTTAATACATCACCAGTGACTACTCATAGGTGTATTTATTGATTACATAACACAAATAATCATTCATCCATGCATTGTCACAAGATATGAGAATATATTGACACCTTGTATCCCACCACTCCTTAGCCCTTAGACAAGGATATACCTCCTATAAATGTATTGCCTAAGTATCTTCCTAAGTAAAAATAGGTATATTATCTCTAACACCAACATGGCACACATCACACTAATCATTTATACATCCTTTAGTAGCATCTTAAGGATTACTTATTAACCATTCCTACACCTTCTACCCTTCCTCCCATAGGTCACTCTAAAAATGATGCTCCCCATTATTAACCCATGGTTCCACCTCCTATGGTTATATCTCCTCCCATGGTCCCTTTTCCACATACTATTATTCCACTCATGAGTCCCTCACCCATAAACCTTACCTCACCCATAGATCCTTCTCCATCCATGATTCCCTCACCCATGGCACCTTTCAAATTGATGACCCATTCATATCCTATAGAATCCACTTCCATACATTCTCTTGAGAATCCCTTGCATGATATCCCTCATCAGCATGATCCTTTGATAATTCATACCTTTTTTATTGAGGAGATTAAATGTGAAGTATTTTCTTAACTTTCACTAAAGATAGATGAGACATTAGCTATAGTTCGCATTCAACTTCATAAAGACTTATCAAATTTTATGGATAATGTGTGTGGATAGATACATAATTAATTATGAGCACATGCATGGTGTTCTTATATTTTTCATTTGAATTAGATGTATTCTCCAAATTTATATTTATCTACTTTTATATCATTTGACATTGTGTCAAATTATTATATATCTTACATGGTGACTTTGGTTTTGCACTTTATATTGCTTATGATGTCATTATGTTCTCTTATGGATTTATTTTTTTATCATTTCATTATTTTTTTCTTAAGCTCATTTATTATGACTCCCCTTTTCTTTTTCATGATTATTTTCTATCTTATCTCTATAAACATATATAATTGTTATTATGACTTGGTTATAGAAACCTTTCTCCCTTTAGTCATTCCTTCTATACCATGTGATAAGTTAGAAAATAAATCATCTCATTATAATATCCTTTTACTAGTCTGCTTTGGATATCCCTTTATTCCCTTTATCCCCTTTTGTGAACTAAGCATACACATGGTTGAGACTTAAGATAACATGATAATTCATCATTAAGCCTAAGTGTTCTTGTCAATCATGTCTTAGGATACTTAGCTTCATTTATCCAAATAATAAATCTCATTAATCTCTATCAATCTATTTCTCATGATTGGTCATTCCAAGTCTATATGGAGGAGGAATATTAAAATCCATAACAATATTTAAAATCCAAATCATTTAACAAAAAGTCAATGATTTAAAAGGCAACTTTTAAAATTCTCAAAAGTCAAATCACACTATAAGACATGATTCTAAGAACATCTCCTTTTTCTAGTTGAATCTCAAACTTCCTATTTGGCCTCATGATAGAGATAAGGTCCATTGGGGTGTGGTAGGCTAGTAGATTAGAAAAGGAGAATAAAAAATATTTAATGCTAATTAATTTCTCATGTATGTACCCAATCTTCACAATAGATTAACAGATCTATAATGGGTCTTGAAGAATATGGAACATATTATGGGAAGGTAGGTCCATTTTAATTTTTGTGTTCAAAACAACCCACATGATTTGATCTTAGTAGCACACTTATTTTCCTACAAAACTTTGTGTCCATAGCGAATAGGTATCCTATGTATATTGATGGTCACTAGTCACTTAGTGTCTTCTCATGTCTTTAGTGTGCCTCATGTCTCCTAATGTCTTCTCATATTATTTTTACATTCCATTTTTCACTCCTTAAAACCCTAATATTTCCCCTTGATAAATATTGTTCTATTCACTGATCACTCCCCTAGGGATTCTATTTATGAGTTACATTGTAAGACCCTGGATAGGACTTACCCTTCCTCACAAATAATCACATTCCTCACACTACCATTCCACACATCCTCTTTTACCATATTTTAAAATTATTTCCACCTCATGGGTGTTACCTTTATGAGTTGCAGTCTAAGACCATGGATAAGACCTAGCCCTCTTCACATTTTTTTCTAAAGTTTCAAGTCATAATGAAATTACATGTGTCAAATATGAGATAAAATGTGATTAATTATGAGTTACACATCATTGTCATGCTTCCCATCTTGATTTAGTATGTTTTATGCTTACGTATTTAATCATTCACTTTTATTTTCTTATTTTCCAATTTCATGTAAGAATCTAACCACTTTTATTAAGTCTTTCATACTTCCCAACTTGACTTAGTGTGATTAATTTAAAACAATTATTGCCAATTTTGTTTCTCTTTTATACTTATCTACATGATTTAATATGATTTATTGACTTAATTGATTTATTTTTATACCATTAGTATTTCATGTGATTTCCACTTTATTACATTATTTTCATACTTCCCAACATGATTTAATGTGATTTTACTTGTTTTAATTTTGTGCCAAATCATTTTCATGGTTTATAAATAAATTTTTTTCCCTCTTGTTTACCACTCTTTGTTTTTTTTAAAATTAATAATATTTTTATTACATATTTCCCAATGTGAAATAGTGTGTATTATATTTATTTTTTATTACTTATACTTAGCCAATTCTTTTTGCATGTTTATTTTTAATCGCGCATATGTCCTACATAATGCTAGAAAAGAAAACATAACACACATATTTATTATAACATATATAACAAAAGAAAAATACATGTGCTAGAAATAAATATATCCATGCATCCACAAACACAACCATAATAGAAACACATAAGATCAATGTCCAACTATCAACATAATATATATATATATATATATATATATATATATATATATATATATATATATATATATATATATATAATGTGTGTTTTTAATACAAAATACAAAAATACATCACTCCAACTCTAAGTCTAGGATCTATCATGTCTATGTCATGGCCTAGCCATACTACCCATCAATGCCTCAAATAGTCCCCTCTAAATAGTACATTGTAAAGAGGATGTCCAAGATGTCAAGTTTGCTACCTATCCTTGTAGGTTGGGCACCTGGGCCTATACCTATCATAAATTAATAGTGGTAGCCAAATGTGTGGTTCTCTCTTGAGCCAAGGTGTGTTATGCATATGCTTCTCCCATTATCACCCCTACTAGTGGTTGTAGCCCATTTCCACATGTTTATAACTACCTTGCAACCTCTCCTACTAGTTTGACTAGATCGCTTGAGTTGGGATAGATGGTACCATGTGATCATCCAATTTGGTAGGGTCATATGGTGATATCACCCCATATAAAATATTATGGAGTTATCCCATCACTAGGGATCCCCATTTAGTCTCCTCGTCTATAAGATCTACAAAATTCAAACTAGATAAACATTAGATCATAGATATATCTAAAAATCTATCTATCAATATATCTATACAACTAGTCTTCTATTTTTAAAGCCTAAACAAATTTCAATCATTTATTACTTGTCTCAATGTCATCAATCACCATCTCCCCATCTACTCATTTTCCAATAATGATCTCTCCATTAGATCATCCAATAAGTACCTTATCTATGAGATACATCCCAATCAATGCAAACCTTGGGGTCACCACCTATGGACATCTCAAGCCTTACCTCAATGGTGCCTTTATTAACCAACTCTATCCTAGGCTAATTGATGGGTCATCCTTTATGAACATTATATATGCTCTCTCTCATCATGAGCATCTCCATCGATGGTGTGATTGAGATGTTATGTACTCCTCTTATTATGGTGATGTATGTGGTACTTATGGCACTCTTGCATTCATATCCATGCCATCTTTAGCTATTGGATATCATGATCAACCTGTTCATGGTCTCTCACATCATGGTCTAATCTCTAATCTTGTGATTGGTGCTCCTCCTCTCCCCCTTGGCTCTCTAACATTTTAAACCCAAAATATATGCACTATTATAGGAGATATTGGGTGAGGGAGTCCAAACTATCCTATCAAGCGTGCCACTAGATGTGGCTCTACTCACCAAGTGTAGTGGCTCATGATCCACACTCATGTTAACTCTAGTGCCACTGTCTACCAACTTAGCCAAAATATCATAATGTGTATGTAAGGATACCACATAATTTATCCTCATGTGATTATCTATATAACTAGCATGAGGGGCACATCTTGTGTCAACTGATCTTGTCTGCATCTTAGTACCCAAGGCAATCAATCATCAACCACATGGGGAAAACCAATTGGTCAGTACATTAGGAACCTTTCATATATCCAAGCACTCGATAATACCACTAGTCCCATGGTATTCTTCCCTCTATATATCATTCCATACATATCATGAATAAGATGAACCTATATGATAGAACCCAAGTCATAGAATGTCCTTACTCTAATAGTGACTTACACAAGGCTATTATATATAGTGGTACCTTGCCACAACACTCATACTATCACAAGCCCTATCACATCCCTTTATATATATATAACTTAGGAAATATAGATATCAAATAGACTTAACCTCAATCTTGGGTTAATCTTATTTGAACAAGTCACCCATTAGGAATGCTCACCTCTCCTCATAATCATTAGGTGTCATCATGAACATTTCTATCCCCTATAAGAGTCTAGAAAACACATGGATATCCTCCAATATAGTACCAACCTCTATGGTATCCCCATCTACCACCCATATAAAAGTATTGGTCAAGCATTCCTAGACTCCCAAGAACATGACCAATATATCAACACTTAGTGTAACTCATCACATCTCCATGATGCCTCCCAAGCTTAGCATGATCAATATAGCTCGGTCTAAATTTGATAAGCACTATAATAAATATGGTATCCATGACATTTACACCAATCGCCATAATATTTGATGCCCTTACAACCATCAAACAACAAAATATATTATACCTCCATGTCACTTATAATCAAAATAAATTCTTTTAAGTTTTAAAAAAAATCACTAATTATTGCCTTTATTTATTCATATCTTATCAATTTGACCTATTTTTAGCCTAATTTTCCATTTTAGTACTCAATCAATCACTGTGGGCCTTAAAATTACTATCTCATCCAATTTCTTGCATTTCAATACTATATTGGCGACTTAGTAACTAACTAAGTCAACCTTATAATACTAGGTTGGCCATTTGGACTTAAACAACTAAATCAGCCCTTTCATTTTTACCCTTAGTACTAAGTCAACCTTTTGACATGACCAAATAAGTTAGTTATGAGATACTAATTCATCCCTCTTCTCCAACCAACTAAGTCAACCTATACCTACTAGGTCAACCATTTTAAAACCTGATTTTCTACCTACTAGGTCTATTAGGTTGACCTAGTCCTTTCAAACTATTGACCTTTTAACCTTTTGTAATAAATGCCTTCAACACTTACTAATATAATCCCATTCAATCCCATTTCTTTATTTTTCCTCTAGTTTCCTTAACAACTTCCAAAGGTTCATTCTAGTTTTTATAATTGGTTTAAATTGTAAATTTCTATAAAAACTTAATTTCAAATAAAATACTCAAAACAAATTTGAAATTCTTAGTTGCCTACCTATGATGCACCTATTTCAACCACTAAGTGCTCACCTCATCTCAATTTTCGCTAGAAATAAAAATAGAGGATAAAAGTACATCATCATAAATGGGATTTAGGATTTGATGAAGACCTACATATAAATAATGGAGTTATTTTTATGTGACTACATGTTAAACCTTTGCACATAAGTTAGAAAATATACTAACCTTATCGACCTAGTATTGAAAATATAGAAAAATAATAAAATGAAAGAAATGAAAATTGTGAAAGAAAACATGTAAGGTTTATATTCATATTGGGTTCATTAGAATGTATGTAATAAAAAATGCATCAGATCTACCAATCAATCCTAGTTTGGAGAAGATAGATCCTACTTACACTTTTGATTGGGGATACATTAGATAATAAGAACATGATGAATATGGATCCATTATACTCAATTAGGGGATATTTTATCATAATAATATCACTAGGGAGGATTCCAAAGCCTCCAATCAAGAAAAACCATGTAATAACCTTAATTAAGTCCTATGTTTTTATCTTCACTATACTAATAACAAGTAAAGCAAATAAATCTAATCTAGTGCTCACCAAAGCTTGTGGTACAAAGTGGGGTTAATAAAAAATAAAATTAAACATGTGTAGAATACATATACTCACATAAATGTATATGGAATCCTAATACATGAAAGGGAAGTAAAAATTCATATCTATCTACTCTTACAAAGGAAAAACAAAGTTAGAAATACTTACCTTTGAATATGAACCCATTGAGCCTCAATCTCTCCTTTGGATAAGGTGTTTTGAAGTAGATTGTTATGGTATATAAGGATGAAAAATATAAATTATATCTAGGATACAAAACATATCAATACATCAAAAATATTTCTCCATAAAACAAGATTCGTATCTCCAAATAAGGTATAAAACCCTAAGCTTGCTCCTCCAATAGAATGGTGGATAATAAAATGTGCAATAGATCTTATTTATTCTTCTCTTATCTAAATAATGGTGAGATGATTGTGTATATATTGGTGGATTTAACCCTAAGCCCTTTTGATTTTTTTTCCAACAAGGTCAACCTAGTTGACCTAATATCATTATTGACAAAAACTCACTAGCTCACAACTAGGCTAGAAAAGAGCCGACCTAGACCCTAAATGAGTTTTACCAATAAGAGTACAAGGTTAATCGAGTTGACCTAGTCAAGTAAGCTATTAAAATGTGTTTTAGGTTAAGAAAATGGGTAATAAAGGTGGTAAAATATTGAAAGAGTGTGTAAAAGATAATATCAAGATTAGGAGAATGGCTTTTAGGAGACAAGTGTGTAGATATCAAGTGGCAAAAGGAACAACACTCCTATGAAGCACCAATGGTATAACCACCCCTTTCTTGGTGTAACCCTTAAGGAATGTACTTAGAGAGATTTAAACTCTACTAGTTACTAAAAGATAGAGAGCATCATTAATTGATAAAAATTTAAAAATATTATGTGTATACACTAGGTACATGGTTAACCTCATCATCAGGTCTATACTCCTTTTCAAAATTTGAAGACCTACTTATTTATTCAAACTTCTACACTATGGCATTGAAATTTTTCCACATATCATCTACCTTATATTGATTTTCATGCTCATGAATATTATCCTATTTGAAATCAAAATTGAATTCTCACTATGACTACCATGCTTTGTTACAACTAGGATATGAACATCGTCATCCATGTGAAAAAAGTAGTTTCTGTATGTATCCTATCTTAGAGTGTCATCAAAACTTGCCTCAAGATATCCATCACATTATTCATGGAGAATGTATGTACTAATACCATTTTCTTTAATGTGTTCACATGGATCAAATCCATACTACTTAACTCCCCATTCATCAAGATACAAGTCACTTATACCATTAAGAAGTGTTGTAGGTTTTTGATCAATAGGATTATATTATTCATCACCAATATTTTAATTCATGTTTGATGTATAAGTCACATGTGGATCTACATGAAATTTAGATAGAGGTTCAGATTTGATTGACACCTTAGCACCATATCTAGTCATAAATTTCATATAGGACCAATATGAAGTCAAGTAGCCTCCAATATTATTAGCAAAATCTATTAAAAAGTAAAAGCCAAAGTGAGGTGGCACATACATAACCAAAACATCTTAAGGAATAGTGAAATTAGGAAAATCATAAATAATAAGTTACAACTCTTTGATTATGCCAATTGTCTTGGTAGCTAACTCATCCAATTGTAGCACTCTCATAAAATGAGACTCATACTTCAAATTCAACTTATCAACTACTTATTTGGGCATGACATAAGTACTTGCACCATTATAAATCAAATAATTGTGAAATAAATCTTATTAAATGATGATAGATAGATATAATAGAGGAGGTTTATCTACTTTCTCAATTTTATTTGGTTTTCCTTCACTATACTTCAATGTATTTGTCAATGTTTATTCTTTCCCATTAGGTTGCTTAGTTATAAAAATACATTTGGATAGCTCTTGATGAAATAGGTCGACTTGTACAAGTATTGAATGTGTATACCACATTGATACATTCACATTATTTCTTTTCATATTCTCTAGAATGTTTTGAAATAATCACTAACTTTAGCTTGTAAACTAATAGGAATATTATTGCCCATACCTTGATAATTTTGAGGTGTGAATGAGTTATTATCATTTTAAATTATTTAATATATTTGTGAATTTAGGACTTTATTAGACATAACTACCCTTTGTGATGTTTGAACACTCATTGATGAACCACTACAAACCCCTTGAACCTATTCAATTACCCTTCACTTTTCCCTTATGTTTATAGCTATAGGACTTGAGTACTTGCTGGATTGCCCTTGGTAATTCACAACATATGAGTCATATTGTTACCAATTGACTAAATTAAACCCCACTTGAGTAATCTATCCATTATCATCTCCTCCATTAGGTAGCTCATATTTAATCATGGCTAGAATTATTGCCAAATTTTCCATGGCAGCTTGATTAAAATAATCATTAGCATAGGTAGATGGATCATGATATTGATCCCATAGAGGTTGACCTTCATGATCTTGAGAAAGGTTTTTTAAGTAGGCACTAATGATTTTGAGGTGGAGGGAGCATTGGGATTATAACCATTATATGACCATGCTTAAACTATATACCTTTGACCTTGAAGATGACCTTAAAAAGGTGATCTATTGCCTTGATAGTTTGGATAGGACTGATTGTATGGATAGTTTATTTGTAAAGGCCTCACTTGATTTTTTTGTATGATCCTCTTGATACCAAAAATATATTTCTCAAGAGATTTTACTCTTTCTACCTCATTAGATTTACTTTACTTACTAGGGGTAGTTGTATTATGTTTTGGTATAAGGATGGGATCACCAATAGGTGTAAGGGTTTTTTAATCATGTAATATAGGCATAGGGGGTCTTGGATCAATTGTATCATCTTGAATCAAATAGTTCTTAGCCTCAATGGCCATTTTATAGGCATTAAGAAATGTTTTCACTCTGATAGATTGTACCATCATAAAAATATTGCTATCAAAATCTTTAAGATAATAAAGGAAAACATGATTGTCAATAGGTCTTACCAAGATTGGTATCTTATCCCAAGTTTTATGAACCTTGTGTTAAGCTCTTGAATATATTCTTGAGGTGCTCTCCTTATATTGGTAAATTTCTTAGTTAATGATAAGTTGTCATTCTTATCCTCAAACCTTCTCCTTAAAGCATCTCCCAACTCATCCCTTGTGGTGATAGATTTAGGAGACAAGATACCATACCAATAAAGAGATTTACTTTTGAAAGAGATAAAAAATAACCTAATTATTATGCTATCCTCAATGATAAGATGTATATTACAAAAGTTATCAATGTTTTCAATGTGCTCAATAGGGGTATGCCATTCTCACCTGTGCATGAAGGGAAATTCTCACTTGTGCATGAAGGGAAACTTTTGAGGGATGATATGGGAACATAATCATAATTGGAAAGTCTTATATGACTATATCCATTGAGATTAATAAAAGGTACGTTCATTTCTATGATGTATTTAGGACTTTTCAAGATTGGGCCAATAAAAAAATTCTTATAGGTTTATGAGTAAGGTATGATCTTCTTGGATAAGAATGGGTGCTAGAAAATCTATATGCTTTGATTGAATAATAAGGAAGCTATTAAAAATAAAATTAATGCCTTTGGTATGATATCTTGTGCTCACCTTAGTCACAAAACAATACACTAGTTTTCCACCAAGAGTCAATTGTTGGAGTCACTAGATACTATAGGAAGTAAACTAATACAACCTCTTTGTTGTCAAGATTAACATCCACCTTGAATAACCTTATTGGACTTCAAGTACCACCAAAAATACCAAAAATGTTAAATACAAAAATTTCACCCTAGATAAGTCAATCAAACCTTCTCAAATTTGGGATAACATGTATATCTCTGAATATAGGTAGTTTGCTACTACAAGAGACAAATTTTTAAATTATGGGATAAATCCCTTAATCTATCTACTTAGGCTCTCAAATAAAATTTTTTAATCACTTTTTGGGGTTGAAAATGGAAGAATAAAATTGAAATTAACCTATAATAATTAAGGTGATATACCAAGGATATCCCCACAAACATACTTGAAATTTGCACTATGAAGGTAGTTGTCAAAACTGATCTCAAGTCAAGGGTTCTTATATCAAAAATGTTATTACATTAAGGTAGATTACTATGCATTTTCAAAGGTGGGTGAATAGTGTAGACACCTAAATCTGGCCACTAATGACCCTCAATCATGCTTTTGACCAATTTCCACCAAAATGCACAATTTGACCTAAAAACACTAAAACACATTAAACGAGTTGAAATTTATATATTCAAGTGCTGCTTTAGGCTAGGGTATCCATAAATGGGACAATGAAATTTATGGGTCAGCTAACTTTGATCTAATCATTTCAAGTCAAAATGCTAATTGTACACTTGGGTGCTATGGAGTGCTCTTTTCTATCAAATCTCTTACACAAGACATGTGCCTTTGTTATTTTGTTTTGACAACATCCTATATGGGATAATAGTTCCAACACCTCCAACATCACATCCTAATTCCAATATAGTCAAATTTTAGGCTAATAACAAGATATTCTGACCAATTTGAGTAATTTGTGCACAAAAATCCAAGGTTTTACATCAAAGTTGTCTAATTATGTTTAAGGCTAATTAAATAAAATCAAGATCTTAGATTAATTTTACATGGAACTTGTTGAATAAATATTTATTGGAAATTGATTTTCATTAATTGCATCATCAAATGACATCATTTCTTGGGAAGACATCCTTAGGCCATAAATGCATAAAATATCTAAATTAATGCCTCCCATGCTCCATTAAGACCTTCCATGCCTATTTAATGCCCCTCTATCCCAAATATTTATGATCCTATTTATGAATTTAAATTACATAATTGAATTAATCCTTAGCCACACATCTTCATCTGAAGATGGATGGTTTAGGTAAATTTTGACCATTTTGCAAAATATATAAATAGGAGGCCTTGCCTATTGAATTTTAAGATATTTTAGTGAAAAGTTATTATGATCAAATATCTTAAAGAAGATTTCATATTATAAAATTATAATGTTGAATTTATTTAAATGATTCATGCAAATTAGTGTTATAATGCCCAAATATAGAGTCAAGCTAAAGCCAAACAAAGTGTCAAGGAGAGATGGAGGCAGCCACACTCCATTGATGTAGACTTCATGACCACAAATCAAGCAAGCCACTACAAAAATCATTTTTGGAGAATCCAAAGAAGGTGAAGGAAGGTCTTTCTTTCATGTTTTAGTTGTGTTTTATAGTTTTTTTTGGTTAACTAAGCTCCCCATAATGTCTAGGCCTAGAGATGTATGCTACTTAGTGTGTTTCTATCAATTTGTCTTCATTTTGAAGCTAACTCAATACTAACCATCCTCTCTTGAGTCAAATTACTAGTTCACAGATATAATAAAGTATCCATCAAACAGACACCTAAAGGTTGATAATAGAAACCTAGTTATGTCTAAACCTAAAAGAGGGGCCAAAACATGTTTAGAAGCATCTGAGCCTATTTTGGCATCCCAAACAAATTCATGGATCATGATAAGATCATTGTGTGAGTGGTGAGACCATTAACTACAATCAAAACTAGATGAAAAAGTGCATAATTGAATAAATTTAAAAAAGAGAATTTTTACCTTAATTTCTCTAAAAAGAGATTCTGCTCCACATAATGTAATTTCATGGTGAATGTCTATGAGGTCTAATCAAGCCTAATATCTCCTTTCTTACATCTTAGATGGAGAAGTCACATCTTAACACAAGAAAATATTACTAGATCAAGAGATAATGATGGTGAATGGGTTTTAAACTAAATAAATTCCTAATTTAAACACTTAAATAACTAAAGTTCCATTATGCCAAAATGAGCCTAGAATAATGCAACATTGCAAGTGACACCTAGTACATTGATGATAAGGTATGATTATTGGATCTCAAGGCAAAAATGGGTCCATTCAAGAATGATTTGGTACTACTGACCTTAAGAGAATCTAAAAGTGTGAATTATAATGTTTAAACACATATCATCACCAACAAGAATCCCCTGATATACCTAATAAACACCTATAATTTGACTCAGGAGATAAACTAACCTAAGAAAATGAAGGATGCAAGTTTGGAAGGTAGGAAGACATGTAAGTTATAGACGATCATGTAAAAATCACTCTTATAGTGATTATATCACATTTACATGTGATTAATGGAGCCAAGGATGAACAAAAATAGTCAAATATAAAGGTTATTAAACCCTATAAAAACCCTACACACAGTCATAGCCTAGAAGATAGACTTAAGAATTTGAGATGTTGAGGGATCTAAAAGCAAGTTAAGATTTGAAACTTATGATAGAGGGTAATCATGAGATATTAAATACTCCCATGGTATAATTTAATTCAAACTAATAGTGGAGGTTCTCACTATTTTATATTAGACATGAGGCACTCCACAAGCAACTTAACCTACAAACCTAGTGCACTGATGGTAAAAAGGATGAAATGAATAATATCAAAGCACTTGGAATGATGTATAGGGTTGAATTGAAGGATAATAAGTGTTAACAGGATACTATATCCACTTTCACCACTCATAAGTGGTCACATACTCATAAAACTAGTTTGTGCCTATTAGGCCTAAAACTAGGCATGAGCCATCAAGTTTCTAAGGTCACTTATATGATCATGTGATCTTCCCAAGAAAATTTATATACTTAATGAGATATTGGATGGTTGATGAGACTTAGTGTTTTGTATAAGATAACTCAAATTGGTCATTTTTATCCTCAATTTGTCTTAGGTGTGTCTAGAATGCATAGTAAGAACTCGAGAGTCAAATTATTTCACTCACATTTGTACTAACAATATGCATGGGGTCTCAAGAACTTAGGGATAGTTGAAGGAGGTAATGAAATTGAAACAAATGGAATTGGTTTTAGGGTTAAGGGATAAACCTTTATGAATCACTATTAAGACCTTAAACAACCTAAAACCCTCTTAAAATGATCATAAGATCTTGGTGATAAATATATGAAGAGAAATGCATACATAAGGGGTCAATTGTCCTAAAAATTAATTTGGACCTACTTTTCACTCTCTCAGTCTCCCCACCACTCAATTGTTCTATACCATCACTTGTATGAATGAGTCAAATTTTATGTTTTCTATAGGATTTTAGATAATTTAAAGGTGTAGAAGGGAATGGTTGAGTTAAAATCATGGTGGAAGGTGTGTAGAGATGTATTATGACCCCTTAAACCCGATTCTCACCTCAGTAATGCATGAAAGATCCTCTACTAAGCTAATTATTGTAGGCAGTCTTGGATAGAATAGTAAGAAGCATGGTGACTATCAAGTTGATTATGAGAAGTTTGATTTTGAGAATTTTGAGGCCTATATGATAGAATAAAATATAAATATGTTGTGATTATGTGTCTCACATCCCTAAAAAAAATTTATTAAACATCTATAGGTCACCCTAATGACAAATGTGAGAGTTTAGTCTTAGAGGGCTAGTGAGTAGCTGTAAGGAAGTGAACAAGTAGAAAAGAGAAGATCATTAGTTGGAGGGGTGCATAATGACCTACACCAATTATTTTTTCACCTTCTCTAATTAGTATACATGTTTTAATGACTTATAAGTTAGTTCAAAATAGATAAGTGGGTTCCTCATCAAGAAAATAGTTTTAAGAAGTAAAATGAAGTGTCCCTATGACAACTTGAGAAAGATTTCATGTTTTAGATAGACACTTGTCCAAGAGGATCTCATGATATATTCTCTAAATCCTTCTATTGTGTTTTAATGGGTATTCAAGACTTGACATTTGGCATTATGATTTTTCAACATCACTCCTCTCTCTTCTCCTATTACTCTATATATTAAAGCCATGTTTGTATTGTAAACTATCCATAATTGGTATGGAAAAACCTTAATAATTTAACATCTTGTTTTTACTTTGAATAAAATCTCTTAATATGGTTTAATCTCCAAATTTATTGCCTAAGTGTGTTAATTAGTCTAGTTGGATGACAAGTGATGATTGTTTCTCCTTTTTCTATTCTTCTCTCTTATGCATTATGTAAATGACATTTATTCTAGCAAATCTCATGAAGTGTAAATGTTTTTTAGGTGTATTTGAAGTGTTAATAATATTATTAGTGTTTGAGATTAGACCTCATATTTTTGAACTATGAATTTGACTCAAGAGAGGATGGTTAGTATCATGTTAGTTCTAAAATGAAAGAAACACACTAACCAACAGAACATCTCTAGGCCTAGACACTAGGGGGATCTTAGTTAACAAGACTAGAATGGAAACAATAACTAAAATGAAAAATAAACCTTATTTCACCTTCCTTTTACGTTACAAATAGCTTGTTAAAGTGGATTTCTCAGCTTTTTCTCATGAAGTCTACATCGATAAAGTGTGGCTACCTCCATTTATCCTTGGCACCATGTTTGGCTTTGGCTTAGCTTAGCTTAGATCAATATTTGGGAATTATAACACTAAGATGTAATGATTTTGAATGCATTTTGGAATTAAATTTTTTTTCATATGAGAGCTTCTTAAGATATTTAGGCATAATAACTTTGCAACAAAATAGCTTACAAATTATGTGCTCTAGAGTCCTATAAAAATCTCCACCTATTACAATCCTATGTTCACAAATGGCATGCCTAGTGGGATAAGATGCATCCCAAGTATGAAGGAGAGCATGAGGAAAATTTAAAATTTCAATTTGGATGCTTAAAACTCTTTCTAAGTGATTTTTTAACTTTGTTTGGCTAGATTTTCACCTTCACAGGTTTTCACAGAAAACTGCTAATGATTAAGTAAACCATTGACAGTTGAGTAAATTATCGACAGTCATAAAACCATTATTGGTTAGGTAAACCATCGATGGTTTATTGTGTTTTTATTAAAAACATAAAACACGGGAGCTAATTGGCCATTTTAAAATTCTTGGTTTGGAATCATATGGACTCAATTTTTGATATTTATTTTAAAACCACGTGTTTTGTTCTAAATTTTTAGAATCTAATATTAGTTTAGCTTCAAGTTACATAGATTTTTTACAAAATTTTGAAAATCTCTTTAAATTTTTCTAATCTAACACATTTTATTTTGGAGTGATGCCTTAGGGTAGAAAGGTAACCAATGGACTTTAAATTTGTTAAAACATGTTATTAAGATATATTTTGCATGCTTTAAAATGAATTAGGAACCTTTTCTTGGTGCTTAATGAAAATTTTAGATGCTTAAGTGAATCTTTTTGATAATTAGGCTTTAAAAAGTTACAAATTAATACCAAGGGGTCAAAACAATAACATCTAATATTTCATTTGGTGCTTAAAATTGAACTCATTTATCCAGGTTTTGTCTTCAATAGTTGCTTAACTTAGTTTATGATTGGTAAAAAGAGGGAAATTGTGTGTATGCTCTTCTATCCATCCCATTTAGGGAACTTTTGGAATCAAAAACACCATCCTTAGTGTAAAAAACCTATTCTAAGGCATAGAAAGAATGTCACTTAAAGCCCTCCCCAAAAACTCATGATATTATTGGGTGATCTTGAGGTGACCATAAAGTCTTTCTATTTATGTATTTTGTTTTATTGCATATTGGATTGTGAGGGGGACTTCATTACCACCTATAAGTTATTTAGGGAAGCTTTGACCTGGGGTTTCATTTCCTGGCACTAACTTCACCTACTCCCACTAGGATCATAGGTTTGAGCAGTTAAACCACCATATAGTGTTGGAGTTACACATGGGATGTATCTATACTTTGGACATTGCACTATATTGAACAAGCAATGGATGTAATGGTTGTAAAAAGGACAAGATCTTTTTGTAACAAGCTAAATGCTGCAGAAATCCAATTATGTGTTTTTATTTTGCATCATGGCATGAAATTCATTGTGTAATTGATTCCCCTAGAAATGTTTGAAAACTTATTAGTTTTAATCAACCCCAAATTTCCATACCCTTGCTAGGATTTAGATGATTATACTTAATGTATTTTGGTCATTTTTTTCTTGGTATGTTTTGACACTAAAACCTAATTGTTTGTTTATAACCATGTCAAAACCAATTTGTTTATATGTCACTCTTTTGTCTAAAGAGGTGTTATGCTAGCCATTTTACACCACACTTGTGCCTTGAAATTTTTTCTAAACTTGTTTTTGTGTGTGTCACTTGAGTTGAGGTGGGTACCACTGTGCTTATTAAGTTTAAATTTTTGAGTCTTTGAAACATAACATTGATCACATCATTCAAGCATGGTTATGTCGTTAGGCTACTCAATTTATTTGAAGACTTATTTACCACTGTATCAAAAAACCATTTGTTTTAAAGCATGTCATGTATACCATTTAGACCTTGTTTATGTACCATCATGATATCCAATCCTGTCTAACTTGTTTGGTCAAATCCTAGTTTTCAATGTTGAGTTTTTAATTAACCTTATCAAGTTTAGATTCAAACATTGATTGATTTTTGTTTAGGCCTCAATTTATGAGTCTGATACATAGATATTTCTCTTTTGTGTTGCATAACTTTGGTTAATCAATTACCTAAATTTGAAGACTTGATTGTTTTTTGTTCAAAGCCTATCATCATCCTTGTTTGTTACTTTTTTTTTAGGAGAACATAACCTTTCTCTAAGAGCCTTTTACCTAATGTCTTATGCCAAATGATCACGTTTATGTTTGATTTCGTGTGTTGGGTCTATGTCAAAGATTTTTAAAAACTTGTTAGATAAAATAAAATCACATCATCTTTTGTTTCAAGCCTATATTTTGATGTCATTTGGCCAAAAGTTCTAGCATAGCTTGATTGAGCCTAGCTTTTGACTCTACATTTGGATAAAAGACCTAGTGACTCTTTTCCCTTTCCTAGTTTAGACCTCATTTGGAACACTTTGACCTAGACCTTTGGCATGCCAATTTTTATTTAGATGATTGACCTTTTATATGTATGAAATTTGATGTTAGACTATTTTATGCCAAATCTTAGCACAAACCATTTTGGATATACAACTCCACTTTTAAACCATTTTTGGAGATATAGTTCCATAATTTTGACCAAGTTATACCAAGATTGAACCATTTATCCTTTAGACATAGTTTTTTAGATTTTTTAAAACTCTAAGCCTTTTTATTTTTATATATCTCATCATTTATTTGGATATGTCTAGCTACACCTATGGTGGAGTCACGTATAACCCAACTTATGATAGAATGGCCATACAAAATGACTTTTATGGCTTTAGTTAAGACCCCAATGATGATAATATGATTTTTGAGATGGATTTCTATCCACCTCATAATAATCATTCATGGGAACAAAGTCACAATCTAGCTTATAATCCAACTCTAGACCTCGATTGGCATGAAGAGGCTTATGAGGAGGAGTTTGAAGACCCAACTATAGATAATGTTGTTTGGTATATGGATCAATGCCATCTTTGTGATAATCAATACATAAAACATAGTAAAGAATCAACTTATGATCCAAATCAAGATTGGGATGATATGGTTTATCAGGAGGACTTGGACACTTTGGTTTATGCAAGAAATCAAGTTCCATGATGTCTTTTTTTATCTGATCATCAGCTACCCCTAACCCTCCTTTGGATTATATGAGCTACCAAGTTACATAATATCTAAGGCATACCATTACCATTCCAAGACCTCATCCTTTGGCTTGTGTGAGTAAGAAAGCTCTACAATGTCATACCATTTCTATACCATGACCTCATCCTTTGACTTGTGTGATCAGTCAAGCTCCAAAGCACCACTTCATCATTCTAGGACCTTGTCCTTTATCTTGTATGAACAACTAAGCCCTATAACACCCTATTGTTGCCATATCAAGGCTTTTTACTTTGTCTCATGTGATAAATAAAGCTCCATAACACCCTACCATTATCCAAAAATAGACCATTCCTTGTTTAGTACCAATCCCATCCAAGCCTCAACCAATCCAATCATTCAAAAACCAAGCTATGTTCAAAACTAGTATTTTCTAACTCATTGGAAACCAAGGCCAAGAAAAACAACCAATCCAAGATGTTTTTGATGAACCAACCAATTATGATAAGTAAATCTATGATGAATCACCTTTAAATCCAATACCTATTATTGATAAGTCTCACTCTAATGAACTAGTCTTTGTTCAGTCACTTCTTAATGATTATAACTACCTTTGGGTAGATCATTACCTTAATCATATGCCTATTTTTTAAGAGCTTATTATTGATAAGGTAGTCTCTAAGGAGTTATCTCTTGACATTTTTCCCATATTATAGGAATCCCACTCTAATAAACCAATTTTTGTGGAGCCCATTATGCCATAACATGATATTACTTATCTAATACCAAACATTCAACAAGACATTATTGTAATATGGTACCCATTAGATGAAGAATCAAAGTTAGAATTAGGTTCTATTCTTGAACTGACATCATATTTAGCATCAATAGAAAAATCAACATTGGATTTAGAGTCCCTTAAGTTAGAATTATATTTACAAATAGAATACATTCATGACTATTATAATATTGGTTATGCATGTTTATCAAATTAGTATGAATACATTTGTGATCCTTCCATAGTTTTTTAGGATGATTACTTTAGCATAGACATAATTTCTAGTATATTCTATGAGGATTCTATAGCCTCTCCCCATTCCATTACCATTCCATAGGCCATTACCACCAACTAACATAGCCATATTATTGGCATTCAACCTCCCATAAGTGTCGATTAGACTGATAGAATCACGCTTTATTGAACTCCATCCATGGTGACATAGTAGTTAAATAAAAATAAGGAGGCCAAGACCAAATTCATGTAGAAAAATAATACTCTCCTAGTGAAACATTTTTGGAGGTGCTAGAGGACACACAAAGTTCAAACTCAACATCTTTTAATGAGACTTTTTCAAAAGTGCTAGAAGAAAATCAAAGTCAAAATTCAATGTTCATTAATGACACCTTTTTAGAGGTACTATCATACAATCAAGACAAATTCATTGGTTAAAACCTCTTTAAGGCACCAATAGATGAGCACAAAAGTTCTTCACTACTTAATGAAGACATTATTCAAGATCAAATCAAAATATCTTCCAATCTATAGCCTAATCAAATGGTAACTACTCTCGAGCCTAAACAATAGAAAAATTTGGTGGCCTTATCGAGAGCATATTCAAAGGCCTTTGGCCCCACCACATCCAAATTTATGTTGAATCTAGCATCAACAACATTACATGTGACTAAACATCTTGATCTTCATTTGTTTCCCAACCATTACCTATTCCATTATCATTTACCATTATATTTCATAATCAAACTTACCATCCATTATTTATCCCTATTTACCATCCATGATCATATTTTCCTTTACAGATGCTACAAAGATAAATTTTTATATGCTTTAAGGAATTAGAATCAATTACCAATGAATATTACAATAACATTCTCGACATCCAAATCTACAACTAGTTCTTGATAGAGAAGGTATTCAGATGAGGTGTGGGATAACAATTACCATGATCATGTATTTAATTTGTATCATTTATTGATTAGGATGTGCATCTCCATTTTAATAGGAACAACATAATCATATGCCATTTATCCTACCCAAGCCAAAACTAGATAGGTACCATATAATCTCATTATCATGTTATTTCTATTGTTACATATCCTTTGGCCATTGTCACATATCCTAGACAATCACCCCATCACTAAGGGGAAACCCTCTTACCATTTTATACAATTTATTAAACCATCATTATCCTATAGAAAAACCATTTTATTTTACCATTCCATTCCTATCTAGACCAAAGCCTATTTTTAGTCATCCTATCTAATCTTGTTTTGATCTTGGTTACTTTGGTTCTTCCTGTACCTTTTGTAAAGGGATTCCAATCAGGTTTCAATAATCAATCTAGTATATTTTTATAATTAAAGTAGTGTGACAGATGATCTGACAAGATATCTTTTATTTTCCATCCTATATCAAAGTTGGTTTATGTGAGCCTGATTATAATCGCCTATGGGCAAATCAATGTCTCACCAGCCTTGCTACTAATTATAGCTGCCTATGGGTAAATAAGTACTATTAAACTATTTTTTTGTATCATAGTTATAAATACCTATGGGATAACTAGGGGAAACACTTATTTATCATGTATTGTTGTATTACCTTGACATTGTTGTTTTCATTTGACTAACCATTTGCTAGATTGGAGAACTTGTTGGGACCTAGTTGGTTTTTTCATACCATTTATATGGATGGAATTACTATGACATGAGGTTATTTTAGGACTATATAGGTCATGCTCAATTCATTTTGAGGTCACCTTAGTCCCCCTTTACATATGCTCTCATCATTTTATGAGTGACCTAAGCCAAATCCTATCATTGTTTTGTGAGTAGGTATCTTGTCATTCTCTAACGATTCAAGATACCTCAAAAATACAAAAACATTCATAACATTTTAAAAATAAAAAATTATGTTTCCTATCTAATCCTAGTCAATTATCCTTGATCTACCTTACTAGGGCATGGTCATTATTAGGATGCTTTATTTTTTTGCTTTTATTTTCAGGATTTTTGTTTTTTTGTTTGTTTGCTTTCCCATTTTTTTTCTTTCAACACTATTCCCTTGACTCATTATATATGTGATCATTAGGTGATTCCTTGCACACATTATTTTTGAGTCTATACATATTCATACATCAAAATTATCATCATGGTTTTAATCATTGGTGAATTATTTTTAAGTGTTTATTAGATCAAGAGTCAGTCCTTAAGTATATTTCATCCAAGTCTTCATGGTGTTCTATCATGGTTCCTAACATCACATGCTACAACAAAAATTATCTTTAAAAAGGTCTACAATCAATAGAGCCACATAAGTTTTTCCTTGTCACCTTGGCAAATCCTTCCATCCCACCCTTGATCAAATTAACCCATTGGCCATTTTGTTTATATCATTTCTAATCAAGATGAGCATCTCCTCATTGGTAGGTAAAACTAAAACTTTTCTACTAATCAAATCTTATTCTTCTATTCATCTCTTTCATTACTTTGTGCATGCTTATCTTTAATCTATATTCCAAGTTCTATCCTTGAGTTATGCTTATTAATCAGCCTTAACTGGAGAAAAATAATCTTTATCAAACATTTTTAGGTCCTCTTAATGATTATAACCACCTATGGGAAAATCATTATTTTTGAATTTTATTTCTAATTATAACGACCTTTAGGTAAATCATTAATTTTTAAAATCAATGCATGTAAGAATTTTCTCATTTGGATTGATCTAAACCATGGGTTAATTTCACCTTTCTTCTTTCTTATTTTTAAGGTACCATCCATCAACAAATATGATGGCCACTCCCTTGAGGGGGCATCATCATAGGCTTTACAAACACCATTTGAAGCTTTTTCTTCAATCATCATCTTCTTTTTTGGCATACAGGCCATTTTCAATATTTGAGAATACATTTCTAGTCCTATAGTTTGCAACATCTTCCCAAATAGTGGCAAACTATATACAGCTAAATCTAGCTACCAATGACCATCAATCAAGCTTTTGACCAATTTCCACCAAAATGCACAATTTGGCCTAAAAATACTAAAACACATTAAATGAGTTGAAATTGATATATTCAAGTGCTGATTTTTTCTAGGGTATCCCTAAATGGGACAATTAAATTTATGGGATAGCTAACTTTGATCAGATCATTGCAAGCCAAAATGCCAATTTTACACTTGGGTGCTATAGAGTGCTCTTTCTACCAAATCTATTACATGAGACACGTGACATTATTATTTTTTGTTGACAAAATACTATATGGTATAATGGTTCCAATGCATCTAACATCACATTCTAATTTAAATCTAATCAAACTTTAGGCCAATAACAAGACATTCTGACCAATTTGAGTAATTTGTACACAAAAAGCCAAGGTTTTGCATCAAATTTGACTAATCATGTTTAAGGCTAATTAAATAAAATCAAGAGCTTAAGTTAATTTTACATGGAAATTGTTGAATAAATATTTATTATAAATTGATTATCATTAACTACATCATCAAATGGCATCATTTCTTGGGAAGACATCCCAAGGCCATAAATACATAAAATATCTGAATTAATACATCTCATGCCTCATTAAGACCCTCCATGCCTATTTAATGCCCCTATATCCCAAATATTTATGAGCCTATTTATGAAATTTAATTACATAATTTAATTAATCCTTAGCCACACATCTTCATCTGGAGATGGATGGTTCAGAATGATTCTGACCATTTTACAAAATATATAAATTGGAGGCCTTGCCTATTGAATTTTAAGCTATTTTAGTGAAAATTTATTATGATAAAATATCTTAAAGAATATCTCATATGAAAAAATTATAATTATAAATTTATTCCAAAGCTTCATGAAAATTAGTGTTATAATGCCTAAATATTGAGCCAAGCCAAAGCCAAATAAGGTGTCACACTCCATTGATTAAGACTTTATGAGCACAAACTAAGCAAGCTACACCATATTACCTCTCTTATGTGATTAGGGATTATATTTTACATTCTTAACAAAAATTTAAAGTATCCCATCATTTTATGTGAATATAAACATTTTGAAAATTCATATAGATTACCAAAATATGTAAAATCCTTGAGTCTCAAAAATCTCACCTTATTTAGGCATTTCATGGTGGTTATTAATTTATGATTATAATTTTAATTAAAAATTTAACATATATATTTTATATTTTTTCCTATGATTAAATTATCAACCATACATTTTCCTTTCCAGGTCATATGGTATTCTATGTTATTTATAGTCCATATATATCTCATGAAATGCACATTTTATGGTACCTTCTTCTTATTTATCTTTTATTTCTTAATATACCTCCTTAAAGGGGTTTCATCTTGGGTTTATAGTTGTTTTAAATCTTATCTCATTCCCACTCATTTTTTCATTCAAATTATCATCATAAATTATATAATTTATTCAATCCTATGTTCTTCCCCTTTCCTATTTCTTGAATCTTATTACCATCTTAAAAAACCTATTACCATTGATCCTTAGTATTTTAAAATGTAGAATAATCCTTTTTGTTTACATATTTCAAATCCTTAAACTCAACCTAATATATTTAAAACTTTTATATTAAATCTCACATCATTTCTAACCTACCCAAATTTAACCTATAAATTAAATTTATTTGAATGTTTCATGGGTTCACTAATCAACCCATTAGTGTAATAAAACCATTTCACCAAGCTTGGATCTTGTATTTAAATCATAATAACTCTATAAATTTAAGTAGTATTACTTTTAGATGATAATTATTAATTTACTAACATTATTATAATATTTTTTGTGTATTATTTCTTTCTCACCTACTCATGACCACTTACCCCCTTATGTGTGTGCACCACCCAATGATTACATGACTTATTCATTCCATAAAACCTTCCAATTAAAGTTAATTACCAAATATTTACACATATATATCCATATATATCAAAATTAGTCCACAAACATTTCCTTACGTATTTTGATACATTTATCTATATGCATTATTCATCCTTATGCACATTTAATTTACCTTCACACTTTTATTAATGCATTAATAATTTTTCCCTTTATAAATATTAACATTAATTTTTTTTTAATAAAATAAATATAAAAAATATAAATTACTCTTATTTTATGAAATATGTGTCCCTCATCTCTTTCACATTTATTATACTTATTAATTTTATTTTTAACTATCAATTCTATAAGACTAGGGTATTTCTCTTATTTTATATAAACTATTGTAACCCAATTGGTAATTTTAATTTAAAATTAGGGTTAATATATATTATTTAAAAAAAATTTATAAAAAATACATAATTTAATAAAAAAAATTGTGATAGCAAAATTTTCTCTTAGCCATAATAGGAATTATTGCATAATTCTGGCTATGTATTCACTCAAAGTAAGGCTTAAGTCTACATCCATTGTAATTAATTTGGATAATTTCCAATTTAAAATTATGTATCTTACATGAAAATATATCCAAGGTGATTTTTATAATGTAATCATCCATCCATATAATAAATTACAACTTCCTTGGGTGTCTTTCATGGTGTGAGTCATATAAGCTTGCCTTTTCACCTATGCTAGTGGTTTCAGTCTTAATATGCTTGTCATTTCATACTTTTTTTATTAATATTTAAAATTAATTGTATCAATTTAAAAAATTATATATTATTATTGAAATTCATAACTTCTATTAATATCTCATAAATAGATTCACATACACCAAGGCTCCATGCGTGTGTAAAATGTGTAGTGATGAAATTAAGCAGTTTACTAATAACATGGTCTAGTGAATTTTATTTATTTAAATAATTATATGTTATTATATATTACTATAAAATAATTTAGATTAAACATTAGCAATTAATACAACCTAAATAACACGTCTTAGTGGGTTTAGTGCCCAAAATCTTTCTAAATTCTTCCACAATACCGTTTTATTATGGATGGTATGATGTAGTATTTTGATGTGAAATCATAAAATATTACAATAAAAATTAATTGTATCTATAATAAAATTGATCCTTTTATAAATTTTAAAAATAAAAATAAATCTATGCCTTGAATTAATATTCTCATAAATTATTATTTCCACAGTGGTTGTCTTACAATTATTTATAGGCAAAGACTCAACCCATCACATAAGAACATTTAATGTATTTATGATGTACCATGTGATAATTCAAGTAGGTTGATAGGACCTAAAAATTAAACCACACTTTTTTCAAATGGTTCTTGAAAAATGACTATAATAAATGACATATCATTCCTTATTCCTGACTACCAACTATATGATAAATATCACATTTTTACACATATTATTTTTCATCCTTATGAAACATTATGTACCAAAGTCTTCTAAATAATTTTATTATATATAGTTTATTCTCATTCAAATCTCCATACTATAATTAAATCATGAAACTTATGAAACAATTTAACATATTCATGTTGATGTATGTGTAGTAATTCATCCATTCCTAAATTTTATAACTCACCTTAAATGAGTTAATAAGACACAACTTTAACTTGAAGTATCTTCCATTACATCACAATATAATCCTTAGAAGTTAACCCTAAGGTTAGTAATTTTTTAATCTATGCAATCCATTTATAACACATTGATAATGTTGAACATATGCATCAGTAATTTCATCCTTAATTAAGTATTTTGTCTCAATAGTATAAATGTGTGATAAATGAGATGGTCTTGTAGATAATTTACAGTAGCTATGATGTACCATGTGATAATTCAATCATGTTTATAAGACCTAAACATTAATACACACATTTTAAAAATGGTTCTTGAAAAATGAATAGAATATATGACACATCATTCATTATGCATGGCTTATCAACTATATGAAATATATCACATTTTTACACATATTATTTTGCATCTTTATGAAAAGTCATGCACCAAAGTCTTCTAAATTATTTTTTCACTCTATACTTTCTTATCATCAATATATCCTTACTATAATTACATCATGAAACTCATCCACCAAATTTACTTATTCATGTTGACATATGTGTAAAAACTCATCCATCCCTATCTTGTACAACTCACCTTAAATTATTTTATAAGACACAAATTTAACTAAAAGTAGACTCAATTAATTCACTACATAATCCTTTGAAGTTAACCCCAATGTTATAAATGTTATTATATATGCAATCCATATATAACACATTAAACATGTTGAACATATGCATCAGTAATTTCATCCTTAATTAAATATTTTATCTCAATAGTATCAATGTGTGATAAATGATTTGGTCTTATGTGTTGTCCCCCAAAAATATCACTCATCTTTGGGACAACATTTGAACTATTTTGGTCCTCAAACAAAAATAATCTCTGCCATTCTCAAAATTTGTTCTAAGCATCAAAATTCCTCATTTTTCAAGCTTCTCAAAAATTTAGGTACTCTACAGTCTTGAATCTACAAATTCTACAGGCTTAAATATATAGACTCTGTAGGCTTAAACCTATGGACTCTGTAGGAAGAAAATCTATGGACTCTACAGGAAGAAAATCTATGGACTTTGGAGGCCAAGTTTAATGGACTTCACAGGTTGATTTCTACAGACTCTACAGGAAAGAAGCAAGCTCTCAACACTTAGGATATTTCAAAGTTGGTTCAATGACAAGGCTCAACCAAAAGAGTTCATCAGCAAGCTTCTAAGCAAGGATTGAACCATTGAACCGTTGAACCTGGAACCATTTTGGTTCAACAGGTTTAACGTCAGCAGCAAAAGTTCAACTGCTTCAAGGTTCAACGACTTTAAAACACTTATCAAAGAGAAGAAGGCTTGAATCATTGAACCATTGAAATATTGAACCACTTTGGTTCAAAGGTTCAATAGGTTCAATGAACTAATGGATCAATAGGTTTAAAAGATTCTACAAGTAGGTTTAATCAAAAGAACAAGTTTCTGACACTTAGTCATTTTTAGGGAATGAACCATTGAACCACTTTGGTTTAAAGGTTCAACAGGTTCAAGGTTCAAGGTTCAACGGGTTCAACGAGGCTTGTTTTAAAGAGTCTTGGTTTAAGCGATCAATAGAAACAAGGGAATTAATCATTGAACCATTAAACCAAAGTTGGTTCAATCGGTTGGTTCAATCAATAGGTTCAAGGGTCTGCCCCAAAGCCAAAGGATCAAATAGACCTTATGGAGGGTATAAAGGGGGAAAATGGACCAATTCAAAGGCCAAAAGAGAAAAGGGATTTCTTTTGAAAAAATTCCCTAAAAAAAAGTAACAAAGAGACAATTCCTTTGGGGAAATTATCCGAAAGAATTCCTTTAGACTTTTTCCTCTAAAAGAAAGAAAAGACCAAAAAATAAAGCAAAGCCCAATGGAAAGACTAAGGCAAGAAATGAATTATTTTAGACTTCTATCTGAAGGAATTCCTTCAAACAAAAAGTCTAAAGAAATTTAGGGAAGCTACAGGAGAAAATCCTGAAAGAATTTCTAAAAACCAAAGACAAAGCAACTAAAACAATTCTTGCAGACTTTTTTTCCATAAGAAAACATCCATAGAAAAAGTCTGCGGGAAAGCTCTGAAGGACTCTGAAGAAAAAAGGCCATCGAAGGACCCCAAAGGGTAGGTACCCTTGTGGGGGACTCTCACCTGCCATATTAAAGGACACTTCCCCAAAGCTGAAGGGTCACCTTCCCTTCGGGAGGATACAAAATAAGAAATCCAAAGGAAGCAAGTAGTAGAAAAGACCGAATCAAGAGAAAGCCAAAGAAAGTACAAGGGGTGACATGCCTGAAGATGTCAAAGTCAAGAATGGAAAACTAGCCATTGGAAATTCAAAACATAGTGATGGGTGCGTGAACATCAATTTCAAGGTTCGTAAAATAGCCGTTGATTTTGAAAAGCCTTAAAGAAGAGCCAAAGAACTTAGCGACCTATCAAAAGAAGCCTGGAGGCCATATGAAGACCACCTGAAGGGTAGATACCCTTGTGGGGGGCTCTTCTTGACCCAAAGTGGACCCCCTCTAGGAAAGATCAAATGACAAAGTCGAAGGAATTATTGAGCAAAGTGACGTGCCTATGGATGTCAAATTCATAACAATGAAATAGTCATTGATCCTTGTAGGTTTAAGCATGGACTCGAATGCATTCAAAGGCTTTAAGGCCAAGACTAGCAGGAAGTGACTGAGGAACAGAGCATCAAATTGAATCAAGGACTCGATTCAATTAACCAAAAAGGAAGAATGATGAGGAAGGATCAGAAACATTTATGCATCAGATAAGTTTCTAGAAGCAAACCACTAGGTGGATATTGAAAGATGCAAACTTTCAATAGCGTGACCCATTTCTCTACATTGAAAAAATCAAATGGCTAAATGCCCCTAAATTCTAGCATATCTTCTTAAAAAAATTTAATGCAACATGATGTGTTACTATTCCCAAGTCCTTCTTAAAGAGGCTATATAAGGGACTCTCTTGTTATTGTGGGGATGACTCTCTGATTATCAGAAACTAAACTATGCCCAAATTGAAAGGCATTACTGAGACTTTGAGCTCAGATTGTTGATCATATTTTGTTACTGGAATAAGAAAGCAAGTGACTTTTTAGACTTTGTGCTATGATATCTTTGTTGTTAGGGAAACTATTCTTATGTCTTTTTCCTTAATATATTTTTTGTTCCTTTAATTCAACAAGCAAAATTAGTGAAAGTAGTCAGGAAGGTGTCCTAAAGTCAACTGTGGAGAGAATTTTTTCCCCCATAATTGCCTTTAGTGTGTTTTATTTTTGTTTTTATGTAAAGGACCTTGGGATGACTTTGTGCCCTCATTGTCCTTCATATCTCACTCTTAGGAAATTAAGGTGGATACTTTGTGCTACATCTCAATTTGTTGGTTACTAGGTTTTTGGTTACATTTTGCAATTACTACCAGGAAAATTCTTATTGTTTGCTGAATAGTACTTCTAAAAAAAGAGGAGTGCTTTCTGTCGTTATCCCTAAGATTTCTCGTTTGATCCACATGCATCATCTCTGAGAAAAGAGAGATGGATGGTTTATCCTATCGTTGAGTATTATTTTCTATATATATATATATATATCATATCTATAGGGAACCTCCCCTTGATGAGAGGTGAGATTAGTCCCCTTTTGATGTGGTGAACCTACACATTTGGATGACCAATCTTCCTACTTTGGCTGATCAGACCTATTTTGTTTATCAGTACGTTGATCGACAAAATAATTAACCAACAATTTTTGGTGACTCTGCTAGGGATATACATAATTTTGTGCAATTTAGAACCTCAAGTTTTAGATTGAAACATCACCTATGTCTTACCCATTATCATTATAACCCTTATCCATTATAGTATCTTGAAAATCCATTTCATGTCTTACCCATTATCCATTTATAGCCTTACCATCTTCCTCCACCTTTGTTATTTTATCTAGTCTGCAAAACTAGAGCTGTTGGGAAAGAGTGCGCAGTTTAAAGCCTCAAGCTTCAAACTAAAGTAAGGTCAATTCTTTTCCATTTTTGTGTCATAATATGGTAGATTCAAGGTATACATGAAGCCAAAGGGCTAAAGGTATTGTTGACCCTATATTCAAGTTGTTACAACAAAGTGGTTTTGATCTATTTCCTTCACCATCTCACCTCTAATGAACCAAGAGCTTTCCTCATACTAAATTCATATCTCCATTGGAAAATGAAGTATCCAATTTTGTTGTTGATAAATCTTTTCCAATAATTACCCCTCTAAGATTTATTATTCCTCCTTTTCATATTCCTATAATGGCAGCTCAAGGCCCCTGGAGTAATTCTTTTGGTCCTCTCAATCTTACTCCACCTCTACATGAGCTCCCACGTAGTTCAAGGAAGAATTTCCCCAAATTCTATGGTGATGGGAAATTTCATCCTAATGAACACATTGCAGCCTTTAGCATATCCTGTGGCATAATTGGAGTAGAATTTGAAGATGTAGTAGTCAGGCTATTTGTAGAAACATTACAAGGTGCTGTTGCAGATTGGTTCTATCATCTACAGGCTCGGTCAATAACTAATTGGAACACCCTCAAAGCTAAGTTTGAAGCTAGATTCAAACCTATAGAAGATGCACATGCACTTCTGGCTCAACTTACATAAATGAAGAAAGAACCTCATAAACCAATGAGGGAATTCATAGCCACATTTGACAAACTGAGGAACAAAATTCCTGTAATTGCTCAACCTATAGCTGAGAATCTCAAATGCTTCTTCATTAATTCTCAGTTACCTGAAGTGAGTTTTCTTTTGAGACGTGTTGGTCAAATAGATCTTGCTATAGCTCAACTTTTGGCCACTGAGGTAGAAGATGATCTCATCTTAGCAAGGAAGATAAGAAGAGATCCAAATAAAAATAAACCCTCATCATCTTCTAAATATTCATCTACAAGCACCACTAATCCAATGGTGCAAAAGTTGGCAAATGAACTACTAGCCTTGAAAAGACAAATTGCACAAGGTATGTCTTTTGCTCCTTCATATAAAGATATGCCAAGAAGGACATTTCCAAATTAGTCATATCAAGGCAATGCTGCCAAGAATCAAGGGCAAGTAGATCATCTTCCTCCCCCACAAGGGAAACTTGCCCTTAAAGCTCCTCCAACCAACTCAGTAGTTGGATATTTAGAAATAGAACATGCTTTCTATTTCCAACCTGAGTTTGAGCAAGAAAATGACATTGATCTCTTCACAGAGGATCAAGAAAAATAAGTTGGTAACTCCCACATTGGTTTCCTAAACTACCAGGATGAACCCAAAAGCAAAGAAGAAGATTTTGATGGATCACATGCAGTGTTTACCAGGTCTAAAAACTAATCAGTTTAGCAAGCTAATAAAAAGAAGATAGAGGAGCAACATTACCCAGTAATTACAATTACTAAGCATGGAACCACTCTGCCTTACTAGTTAAAGGATTTGGTGATCACCCAAAAGGTAAGTACATCAATTTCACCTTCACCTTCTACTTCAATTTCACAAACCAACCCTCCTCCCATCCCTCATAAAACCCAAAAGGTTGAAATACCTTCCTCTACTCCTAATCCAATATAGCCATTTGACATAATTGATCATGTCAAAAAGACCAAAATACAAATGTCTAAATTTGAATATTTGTAGTCCAATCTTGATCAATTGGATAAGTTGGTCCAATGTGTCAAGAACCAAACTATCCCTGTAGGACAAGAAGCTAAAAAAGTAACTCTTGATTCCCTAAAGAACATGCCCATTTTGAATAATCTTGTCATTACTCCTCTAGCTACCCCTGGGAAAATAGAACCTTTCTATGTTTCCCTGTTAATAAATGGTCACATGTTAAGTAATTGTATTATAGACTCAGGCACATCTAACAATGTCACGCCTACTACAGTAGTTAAATCTCTTAGCCTCACACTAACCAAGACATTTGGGAGATGTTTCTCCATGGAGAATAAGCAAGTACCACTACTGGGGAAAATCAAAGATGCCCAATTTGCATTTGTAGCCTTTCTAGACAAGAGAATCAAGATGACTATCTTGGTGGCTGACATCCCAGCATCCTATGGCATTTTTCTTGGATGAAATTTCTTCAAGGACATGGGAAGAGAATTAATTATGGACCTAACTGAGGCAAGAATCCCTATTAAAGGCACAATTAAGAGATTACTCCCTAAAAAGGAGGCAAAATATGTGGTCACCCAAACGTCGACCCTTGCAGCAAAAAATTTGTTTGAGTCTTCAGGCAAGGGTAATTATTTCTAGACCACATAGAATGTTCATGTTTCTATAGATGAAAGTCCTATAGCTGACAATCTAGGGATTGATCCAAACAAGACTTCAAGAGAATTGGTAGAGTGTAGTATAAATAAGGAAGGATCTTCCATCTCTAATGAGGAGAAATACGATAAGAGATCAACTTTTGATGATGCTTGGATCCTGGAATC